>JAQPPZ010016901.1:3405000-3922752 GCA_028583015.1 Wollemia nobilis | reverse complement strand
TAATGTGGGCTTTTGATGCCCAGAAGCTTTTGTCTCCACAGACTCCAAATGCTCTAATAGCACTTTGTATGCATCAGAAGATTTTATTTCTTCCTCTTTTGTTTGCTCTCGTTGTGAGTTATGGGAGACTAGAGGCCTATGGGGGGGTGGCCGAGTGGCAGCCCTCCCACCTTGATGGGGCATTTCGGCCCGCTCTATTTCTGGTTCGTACTCCTCATAAACTTCTTGAGGAGTCTCTGGGCGAGACCTATGACCCTGATTGAGTCCCCGTTGGGGGTACCCATCATTGTTTCGGGGAGTGGCCTCCCTTTCGGGTCTATAAGGTCTTGGAGGCAAAGCTTGACGAGGTTGTGGAGACCTGTCCTGCATCAAAGGGTTGTGCCTCTCATATTGTTCTTCTCTGTGGGTGCGAGGGGTTTGCACCCTCTCAGGTAGTTTATAGCACAACTCATCCACTTCGCGCTGCATGCACTCTTTATTCAGGCGGTATAAGTACTCTAACTCTTGATGACCCTGCTCAAGCTACGAGATTTGGGCTTGGCGAGCGGCATGTCTGGCGACTGCCGGGTCAACCTGGTTTGCCCTCTTTTGCTCAGGAGGCTTAAATGTTTTTCCTATGTGTTTGCATCGATCTTGATGATCTAAAATTTCAATGGGTTGCTTCCCTCTGTCGAGGTAGGCGACATTTACTTGAGGCTCTGGCCTCGATGTGTGATCATGATATCTGGCAGGTGCATAAATGCAAGGTTCCCACACTGTATGTTGTTCCCGAGGAATGTGATGATCTTCCTCGTACTCCCTTTCATGGGTGTGAAAGGGGCAGGCGGAGTGAGGTCGCCCTGTGTGAAGAGCCCTGCGCTCTGGATTTTATATTTCTGTTCTAATGTGAGGCAAAGAAGAGGTAGCGTATTCACGTTGTCTCTCCTCATGGGCACTATGCCTCTCTAGTGCTTCATCGTGCTGCGGCCACTCAGATCTAGCCTCAAGAGGCGGTTGTCTACTTACATTGAGATCTACATGTAAAGCGTATTCCCGAAAGGGGCTGTGTTGAATAGGTATACTCCAATGAGGAGGGTCCCAATAATTTCTTTTTGATGTGGCCTGATGTGGACTCTCTTGTAGGCCAGACCGCCAAGGTGGTATGGCCAAGTCCTTAGGGCTAAAGCGAAGGCGACTAGCGCCCTCTCTTTGTGCACCTTCCGTAGCGTCCGCCCTTGATTGGGCTTGGCTACGGGTGTACACCATTGTGGTGCTTCTCTACTATCTAAGCAGATTTTATCTCGTTTATGATGATTTGTCTTTTTGTTTACACTAAGCAGAAATGAACACACACATACACAAAACTATGATTATCTCTTTTAAGGATTGATAGTGTGTCCTAAACTGGTTTAGTGCATTTTGATGTTTTGTTTTGTTTTTGCAATTTTTGAAGAATGTTTAAATGCATAATGTTGGCTCATATGACTCCCATAAATGGTCGCCCCTTCAATATACCATTGTCGGACCGATATACCAACCTCTCTATATACCCGCCCTTACGAGAGGGAAACTATAGGTACGTGAGAGCAGATGGTACGTGGAACATAGGCGGTACGGAAGGGGGGATTGTCCTGTTAATGACACCTACCATAGAAGACTTATCCTCGCGTGCATGGGAATCACCCCAGCAACACTCGGTCAGCCTTTCATCAGGATTTACGCCTAACAACAGTGACAATCGGGGAAATGGATGCAAAGCTAAGCCAAGGTGGTGATGAACCCACCGTTGGTCTTGCTCAAGGGCTGGGGTTTTATGACCAGCTCCTTGGTTCAATTTTACCACGTGAAGTGTGTGGGGTTCATTTTATTTAAAAAAAAAATGAAACAAGCAGCAAAAAGGAACTTTCCCTATGCCATACAAACACTACAAACCGGAAAATAGCAGGTAGAAATTTGAATTTTTTTTTTTTTTTTTAATAAAGCAAGAAAATTGACGGAAACTTTCTCTACCTTTCTTTAATAATTAAAAAAAAAAAAAAAATTAAAGTAAAAAAAAATAAACAGAAATAACACAACAGAAAATGACAGGGACAGTTAGAAACCGTTACCTCTTTTCTGCCTGGACTTGATGTTTCTGACCTTCGGCTTAAAAAAAGGTACCTGTTAAGCACAAAACACAACAAATTTGATTAGTTTCTGTGATTTAAAAATCAGGGAATGGTCCCACCGTGATCGCCACTGAAAGCACGAGATTCCAGGCGAAGGAAACACTAATTGCGATGCATTCAAAATCAAATACGCTTAAGTCCTAAGAATGTAGAATGCATGAAATGAAAGAGACGCATTGAAATGAGATACAAGCAAATGGAGAAAACACAGCCCTTTCATTAAACTCTCTTGATCTCTGTTACAAAGATGCCTCCTCCCTTTTTAGGGGCTAGGAGCATTAAAAGAATTTGATTACAATCAAGACTTAATGTTCCTTTTTCCGCGTGCCCACACTTGAGATGAGCAGGCCAAGACGATGTCGTCGCTGATTTTGATGAGTCCTTAACCTCTGCTGCTCCTCCTATGAACAAAGAAACAAAAAATATGTCAGTAGCACCTATGACAAAAAGGAAAGTTCATTCTTTGAAATCGCCAAAGGATGAATGCAACAGATTGTCAAATACAGTGAATAAAATGGATCTAAGTCACCTGCAAATTCGACAGAGGTCAGAAGACATTACCAGAGGGTCACTGTCGTTGAAACAGTCGGCCAATATGCCTTCACCTGGAATTTGTCCTTGGGCAGGACGAATTCTGACTGCTATTCGTCCCTGGGTGGGACGAATTCTACTATGTTGGAAAAGCCGAAGTGATCCTGCTCCAATGTCGACTCCTGAGACCTCCAAAACACCTGCAAACAGAGGGTTTATGTAATTGGGGCCACTTTGGGACGACTCAGATGGTTGGATTCTCCCAATTTGGCCTCTATCCTCGAGAATTCGATGTCGCTACCTGCACGTTAGTGGGACAACAAAGCGACAAAAGGCATGATAAAATCTGATCAAAATGTTATGAAAATGAAGATATGAGTTCACTAAATAGAATAACGTAAAATGCAACATGAACAAATAATCTAGAATGCTTTAGAATAAATCTTAGAAAATGCAGGGTGCCCAAGTGGGCCTCCCACCATTGGCACTTGATTTCGGCGCCAATCCACTAGGGATGGGTCCAAAACCTCTTAGGATTGGGGTGTCTGCAAATTAGTGGTGTAAGGTGGTCGAATGTTGGATTTGGGTTGGATCCACGCTTCCAAAAGCCACCCAATAACCTCCCTTGTGAAAGAGATTAGTGGATGTGAGAAGGTGAATCAAAAGATGCAAATGGGTAATCAATTGGACAACACTTCCTTGCTTGAAATCGCCTCCAATCTATCCTTTTTTGGGTGGGAAAGTCCACCATTTTATAGACCCATGGGGTCTCTTTGGAGGGGCATGCAGGGATGCCATGTGGCGGCCATGCCTTCCCAAGAGGGAGGAGACTCCTCCCTGACTTGGGCTTCCATGACTACCCTTGTGACAGTCCACTAACTGCCAACCTACCCACCTACACGCACATGCATGGCAGGAGGCAATTATTGACTGTCCTTGGCTGCCACTTGGCTGCAATTTTCTTTTTGCCCATTAAACCTGGAATTCATCCTCACCAGAGACGATTTCAGAATTCGTCCTTGGGTGAGACGAATCCCAGTTAATATTCATCCCTGGGTGAGACGAATACTAGACAAAGTGCCTAAATGTGCCAAATTGCTTCTTAACCTTAAAAAATTGCTATGAAAGTGGTTAGGACCACTGTTTGACCTCTGAGGGCTGCCCTGGGGGCTGTGTTTGTCAAAGCGATCAGTGTTTGTAGTCACATAATCAGATTGGTGCTGTTTTGGTGTCTACAGATTCATGTTCACTGTTTTTCTTTTACATGTGTTCCTTTATTGCTATAAATTGTTATGGTTATTGATTTGTTGCAAAGTGGCCTAAATTGTTTGCTTTGCATACTCTTTCATTGAGAAAATGCAGATGAGGAATTCTTGGCATCAACTTGTCTTATTCTTATAAAGAGACAAATCCCATTGAGTTTAGCACATTGACTTCAATGATAAAATTGTATCTTTTGTTTTAGGACATTGACTTCAATGACAAATCTGCTTATTTTAGAATACTGTAATATTAAAATATTGTAACTTATGCTTTAATCTTCATAGAATACTGTAACTTTTGCTTTGATCTATTCTTTATGTTTAGTATATTTTTGAAAATGATGACTTGTAAAAACTGGATAATGTGGCATTCACAATAGCAACTAATTTGACTAACTGTTACTGATTGGCAGATTGCACTTGATATCCTTTGGTTGAACCTTCAAGTTATATTTGTTGAAACAATTAAATGGTTGCACTTAGTAACTAATATCAATATGAATATCTAGTATCATTTTTGTTGTGTGTAGAATTTTGAATGTGTAAATTATTCTAAATTAAAAAAAAAAAATTAACTTTCGTAGTATTATACTAACCTTTCTTGAACCGTCCCCTAAAATCTGTCTGTCGTCCCCCACCGTCCCCAAGTGCAAAGTGGCCTAAATTGTTTGCCTTGCATACACTTCATTTTGGGCCTCTACATCTTGAACCACACTTTCCTTAAAAAGCTTAGAAAAATAATCCATAGCATGGGAATGTATACCTGGAAGAGTATCAAAGGAATGACCGTTCTCATCTTGAAGGGCCTCCATCTTATTCATCTGTCTTCGAGCACAAGTAGTCAGATGAAAGAATTTTGCATTTCTATCCCTTTCTAATAACCAGGAGGTTCTTGCTCTATGTTTCCAATAGATCTCCTCCTGGTTGTCAATGTCCTCAATCGTTGTACGCAAGGCATCATCCTCAACTTTGAGTTGGTCAGTTATTACTCCTCTAAATTATTTTTGGACCTCATCCCAGCGGGCCACCAACGGAGCTCTTTGGGCCTAGAAGTCAGATTTATTAGAACGCCTCCAAAACTTCAACTGAGATTTGACATATTGAAGTTTTTTGTGGATTCTAAACATCGCTCTCCCATAAGATGGGTGGCCCTCTTCCCACCACTGTGGGATTTTCTCCTAAAGTTCTTCTTTTTTAAGCCAAAAATTCTCAAATCTGAAAGGTTTGTGATGGTGCCCCATCCTAGTCCCGCTTTCCAATAGAATAGGATAGTGATCAGAAATAGGGCCTGCCAAAATCTGAAAATTGATATTCCATTTTACAAAAACCTCCTCTAAAATAAGAAAGCGATCTAGCTTCACCTTCCTACTATGTGGCTCTAGCATTTTATTAGTCCAAGTGAAGTTATTGCTAGGACATTTAATGTCCACTAAGTGCAAAGCCTGGACTTGAGCAATCATGAAACAGTCCCCTGGATCCAAGAGAGGTGTTTCCCCTTCCTGGTCTCTAGAAGATAATTTAGCATTAAAGTCCCCCGCTATAATCCAGTCTATATATTCCCTTGATGCTCGCATGTCATGCACAGCCTTCCACTGTTGCCTCTGACCCTCTAGGTTTTGAGAACCATAAAAGTTAGTGACTAGAACGAATTTTGCAGAGACATTATTCCTAAAAAGAGAAGTGAGAACACCCCTCCAGGCAAGGTGTTCTATTGCAGACCATTCCAGAGAGTTCCACAGAGTAACAATCCCCCCTGAGGCACCTTGGGTAGCCACATCCATATGACCAACACCCCTCCAAATTTTGTTGACTATTTTAGACATAAGATCCAAAGACATCTTGGTCTCTTATAAAAGCAAAAAATCAGTATTGCTATTCTCTAATAATCTTTGAACAGTAGATTGATGGGTTCTACTGTTTAAACCCCTCACATTCCAAGATTGTATAATCATGGGTTACCCTAGGAGCAATAAGAGTCAATTGTCCTCACCAATCCTCCCATGATCAATTTGTCTCCCTGGGCTGCTAGCAGCTCCTTATTGGATCTTCTACCAGCTCCCTGAGAATTGCTATTTTTTTATCTTTTTCTACCTGGGTTATCCCCAAAGATGGCCTTTCCCTGTTCTTCTCTGCTATCCCCATGCGAACATCCTGAGAAACTATCTTTTCTTGGTTATGGACTACTAAGGCACCAGAACACACTGGTTGTGATACCTCAGAGGGATCAACTACCTGCTGAATGACAAGAGAAGATGAGAGGGGGAGTTGCCCGGGAACAACAGAAGTTTCCTTGAAACCCTCCAAGCCCTCCATAGATTGATCCTCTTCATCAACCAATGACTTAAAAATCTCATACCTATTGGCAGGCCTGAGATGAGATTGCTCCTTTCCCTCCTTTTTCTTTGACCGTATTTTTCTTCTGGGCTGTTCAAAACCCTTTCTCTGAGCTTCTTGGCCCTGACTGGTGCTAATAAGATATTTATTGGGTGCAACCTTATCCTCTTTAGGCAGGTTTGGCATTCCTGAGGGGGCCTCCATATTGGCATTCATATTAATAGGATAGAAACGGGCCAAATGTCCATGCTTGTGGCAAACCCTACATCTAAAGGGTAGGGCCTCATAGTCCAACTGTTGAATCCAGGAAAGACCTGCTAGTTCAATTTCCAACTTTGTCAGCAAAGGCTGGCTAAGATCCATCTCCACACATATTCGAGCATACACCGCCATGCTCCCTTCAATAGTGTCTCTGGCAACACCCAGATGTCTACCAATCGAATTGCCAATCATTGCCAATACTTGCTCACCCCAGAATTCCATTGGAAGAGCATATAATCGAATCCACACTGGGACAACAGTAGGTTCAACACGAGGATCGAATCCTACCCTCCATGGTTGAACAAATAGCCTTGTCGGGCCATGGTTTTTCTTCTCCGACTCAAAAGCCTTATTTCTATCGGCCATAGCCGAGAAGCTAACAATAAAATAACCATTACTAATAAACCACAATGAATACTCACCGTGGGGCTCCCAGTTATGGTGGATCCAAGAATGTAGAAAGCTCAGGGAAGGGTGAATACCCATGAACTTGCAGATTAAATCATGGCTAGCTTTATAGAGGACAGACTCTTCAACCATGCTGGGCTTAATGACAATTTTTGGCCTGGATTCGGCCTGTGGTAAACAACCATTCACACGACGTGCTGAAGACCTATTCCCAACAGTCGTGAAGAGCTTTTTATATGCCATCTTTTGGGCTTTGGCATTCTTCGGAGGAGAATCTTCTTTAAACAAATCAGCGTAAGAGCTAGTACTTCCTAGAAAAGGAGCCGGAGGAGTCCCCATTGGACCCTCCTGGGCCATCGATCGAACCTTCAGATCCACCGTACCCCAAAGACACTTCTGCAAGCCAGCAGAAGCCAGAGATTTTTCAAAAATCCAGAAACCCTAGTTCAGAGAAAAAAATCGCCAGAGCTCATTTTCCCACCTTCCAAGATTTTCACCTAAGGGACACCAATTTTTTAAGAATATAGAAAAATGGTATTAATTCATTAACTCCGCTTATTTTAGAATACTGTAATATTAGAATATTGTAACTTCTGCTTTAATCTTCATAGAATACTGTAACTTTTGCTTTGATCTATTCTTTATGTTCTTTAGTATATTGTTGAAAATGATGACTTGTAAAAGCTGAATAATGTGGCATTCATAAAAGCAACTAATTTGATTATTGGTAGATTGTACTTGATATTCTTTTGTTGAACCTGCAAGTTATATTTGTTGAAACAATTAAATGGTTGCACTTAGTAACTAATATCAATATGAATATCTAGTATCATTTTTGTTGTGTGTAGAATTCTCAACGTGTAAATTATTCTAAATTAAAAAAAAAATTAATTAATTTTCATAGTATTATACCAACCTTTCTTCAACCGTCCCTTAAAATCGGCTTGCCGTTCCCCACCGTCCTCAAACTTGTGGAACTTTCAAAAATAAAATAATAATTAGTTGTACACCCATGCGATTAAGGTATTTGGTTTTTTATGTGATGTGTGCACGTTAAAACAAAATAGTAATCATGTGAATACATGACAATTCTGTGGACAGACGTGGGGCATTGTTACGGAATAGGCCATATAAAGCATATGATGCGTGTGGAAATCTAACACGAAGTAATGGATTAGTCGCCTGTAGTTTTTTTTTTTTTTTAAGAAAAAGTAAACAGTCAACAAAATAAGGACACGTCATATAATTTTATTTTCCTCTTTAGTAAGAGACAGAAAAATCCATTTTCCTCTTTCGTAAGAGACAAATAGATTTTTTTAGATGAAAGAAGTTAATAGTATCATAAAATTATGAGTTTGGTTGATTTGAAAGTATAAATTGACGTTTCTCAAAGATATTTTTATTATTATTATCATGGCATCCAAACCTTCGCACTCATCACAAAGGAATAAATTTATAAAATGGAGGTATAGGATAAAAAATAAACATTTAAATAAAGGAAAAAGGTTGTCCAACTTTGATTTATTAGATGTTTTTCGCAGGACTGCCCAAACTACCGAACTCGTTTCGGCCATATCTCACTCATCCGAACTCGGATTGAGCTAAAATTTTGAGGGTAGATGTCTGAAAAACCCTAGAACGTCTCCACCAATTTTCATATCATTTGGAGCAACACAGATCCTAGCGCATCCCTATGTGTGAACGATATATTTGGCAAGCGGCTATGCGAGGGTTTCATCTGGGTTGAGTGCAAGCAGCTCCAGAGGTTGGTTTTTAGGGCCTTCGGGCCCTAGTGGCCAATATTTTTGTGGTTTATGCTCAATATTTTAGCAAGAAATGTTGCAAGGAATACAAAATGGGTTAGAAATTTGTCTTTCAACAGATCATACTGTGAACTTGAGTGACAACGGCTTCCAATTTGCTGCACAAAAGAAATGTGAAAACCATACCTTTCCACAGCGTCTAGGGCAAGGAGTAAAGAGATCACGGAATAAGTTTGAAGTGGTTGATCAAAAAATGGCTCATATCCTAAGTGAATCTGGTGCTAAGGTGCACCCACAAAATAATTCTACTATGAAAACCCTTGTCAAGGGTAAGAATTTCGAAGACTCAGTCCCAAAAATGAATTTTAGGGATGCCCTTCGTGGTGTACATCCTCAGCCCAATGCTAATATCAATATTAGGGCTTCCCATAAACCTCTAAGAATGCCTAAGATTGATCCCAGGAAAACGGAGTCAGGATGTCTTAAAGCAACTGATGGAACTCCTATTGTTAAGCTTGATATGGATAACATTCAGATCGGCATTGAAGATTTGGAAAAAAGAAGACTAATTTGTCGGTTCGTGGGTTTTCATCCGAGTCTATCTGCTTTCAAATTATGGGTTGCAAAAAGCTGGAAAACTAAAGGTGAGTTACAAATCTCTATTTATCCAAATGGTTATTTTCTTGTTTTATTTGCTAATAATGAAGATAGAGAGAAAACTTTTCAAGGGGGTCCTTGGTTTTTTGGAAGGACAGGGCTTTCCATGAAGCCCTGGCATACTAAATTTAAAGCCGAAGAAGAGATACCTTCTATAGCTCCCGTGTGGGTTAGACTCTTTGGCCTCCCTATTGAATTTTGGAATCCTACTATTTTTTATTCAATTGGAAACTCTTTAGGAACTTTTATGATGACTGCTGATTGTACTCAAAATTTTGAACATATTATTTATGCTCAGATTTGTGTTTTAATAGATTTTGACAAACCCCTACCTAAAAATATCACATTACAATTTGGGGAAGACACTTGGGATCAAGTAGTGGACTATGAGAACATTCCTTTTCTTTGTAGAATTTGCCATGAATATGGTCATTTGGCCAGTGCTTGCCCAAATAAAATTCCTGATCAAAAGAAAGAAGATATAAACTCAGCAGGTTTCCAAATACATAAGAAGAAGAACACTAAAAAAAACAGTTATGAAGGATCAATCAAAGTCATTTGCTAATATGTTTGAAATCCTTTCCACAAATGATGTCCCAAGTGAGGAAGAGGAAATAATGGAAACTGAAATCTTGGAAACACAATTTAAATATGAAGGGAAGAACTCATAGAAAAACCAACAAATCAATGGTTTTCAACAGAAAAAAAAGGAGAAAATTTACACAAGAAAAGCAATATTTCAAATGTCAAAACTTCAAATAATTCAGGTCCCAATATAGACTCCATTGAACCATCTAGTAAAATTTTTGTTGTGTATGAGCATTCTTCAAGGTTAGAAGCCATCTCAGATTCAATTGGAATAAGGCAAGAAACAGGGAAAAAAAATTGAAGATGGATTCTAATCAAAAAGTAGGTTGCAAGACCAATCAATATCATATGGTAAAAGAAGGTGAAAAGCTTGTAGAGGAAGGTAATATTAATGCCCTTCCCAACTTTTTTAGCCCTGGTATTAATGAAGATCATCACTTGGAATATTAGAGGACTCAAAGGGAGTCTTTCAAAACAAAATGAAATTAGAAGAATGATTCGGATAAATCATCCACATCTTGTTTTCCTTCAAGAAACAAAGATGTCAATGGAGGATATGGACTTAATTGCTAGTAAAATTTGGCCAGCTGTAAAAGTGGTTTCCCTCAGTTCCCAAGGGACTTCGGGTGGCATTGTTTGTCTTTGGGACCCAAAAGAGGTAGTTATTCACAATATGGTTGGCAGTTGGGGTTTGTTGGCTATAGCTATTCAAAGTAGACATTCCAACCGTATTATGCTTTGCATTACTATTTATGCCCCGACTTCTTTGGAGGAAAAAAGAAGACAAGTGGAAGGATATTACTCATATTATCTCTCATTTTCCTAAAGCTTGGATCTTGATCCGAGGAGATTTCAATACCATCCTCTCTCTAGATGAGAAAATGGGGGGAAATAGAAATTTGGACAAAAGCAGTGACCTCATGAGCGAATATATTGCAAACCTCCATCTTGTGGATATCCAACCAGATAATGGCCTTATGACTTGGTCTAACAAAAGGCAAGGCTTAGCTTGTATAATGGAGAGATTGGATAGGTTTTTGCTCTCTGAAAATTTCTTAATCCATGGTCACATTCCTAAAGTGAAGACTCTTAATAATGCTGGTTTAGATCATTGGCCAGTTATGGTGGAAATGTGGAAAACCAATGTGAGTTTCTCTCCTTTTCGTTTTCAATTAATGTGGCTTAGAGACATTTCCTTCAGACCTTGTGTGCAACAATGGTGGAAGGAAGGTAAACCTAGGCATGGGACTAAGGTGTTCTGTTTTGCCAAAAGACTGCAATACATTAAATCCAAAATCAAGACTTGGAACTAGAAAGAGTTTGGGGATGTTCATAAAAAAAACATGAAGTTATTGCTCATCTTGAAAATTTGAGTAAGAAAATCTGTTTAGATGGCCTCACAGAGAAGAGAAGTGCAGATGAAATTAAACTCACAACTCAGTTAGAGGAATGAGAAAAAAGAGAAGAAATCTTATGGAAGCAAAAATCTAGAATTCAATGGCTCAAAGAAGGAGATCGAAACACAAATTTCTTCCACAAATATCTTCTAGCTCAAAGATCTCACAACTTTATTTCTTCCTTAAAATAAGATTATGGAGATGTTGTTTATACTTGGGATGGCATGAACTCTATTGTTGTTGATTACTTTTCCAATATTTTTGTTGCTACTCCTCTTGACTCAACTTCACAAAAAAATGTTCTTCAAGCAATCCCTTCTCTTATCACTTCTGAGGAGAACTCTATTTTGACTCGCTCCTGTTACTATGAATGAGCTTCAACAAGTAGTTTTTAAAATGCAAAAAGGGAAAACCACAGGTCCTGATGGTTTTCCTATTGAGTTCTACCAAAAGTTCTGGTATATCCTTCATGTTGATTTATTAGAGGTGGTGGAAGAAGCCAAGAAAGCCAAAGAAATTTTGAAGGTTATCAATAAAACTTATATTACTCTTGTTCCAAAATCTCAATAGGTTGATCATATCTCAGCTTTTAGACCTATTGCTTTATGTAATGTTCTTCTCAAAATCATTACTAAAATCATGGCAGAAAGGTTGAAGTCTCTTTTGCATAAGATTATTTCCCCAGAGCAAGGGGGATATGTGGAAGGACGTCAAATAGTAGATGAGATAGTTCTTGCTTAGGAAGCCATCCATTCCATGGATATGCAAAATTCTCCTTCTATGTTCATTCGGTTAGACTTATCCAAAGCTTATGACAGAGTGTATTGACACTTCCTTATCAAAGTTTTGAGGCAATTTGGTTTCTCTAAGGATTGGATGGATTGGATTATGGGATGTATCTCTTCAGTTTCCTACTTAGTTCTTATTAATGGCAGGCCTTCTCAGTCTTTCCCAGCTTCCAGAGGTATTAGGCAAGGTGATTCGCTATCCCCTTATTTATTCATCATTCTTGCTGAATGCTTGGGTAGGACTATAACCAAAAAGATATGAAAATTAGCATGCAAAATATACTTATCCATAGAAAGCTTCAAGCCTTTAAAAAATTGACATCTTTCCATGGCTAATCATTTTGATATTTTCTTATAACTTGATATTAAATAAATAATTCTAGTTGTAACTCTAATCTAACTCTTTGACATTAGATTTTTTAACCAATTTTGATTTGCAAGAAAAAAGTCATCCTCCATTGAGCTAAGAGTAACATAGGTAGATTTAACTGAATAGGACCCATCTGGGTCCCCCATCCACACCAATCTATTATATGTTAAAATATTACATACCACAATAAGCCTTAGCTCCACCAATAAAGTGCACCATAATCTTACATTTGCATCGACAACCAGCTCTGAAAGGGAGGGAGACCAAAATCTATGTCCATATTGGATAGTAATAAAGTCTACCACCTTTTCAAGCCCATGGGTTCTAGAATGAGCAACAAGGGAGGTGTACCCTATATCATCCCCTAAAGAACTTTCTCTGGCCCAAATGTCGTTCCAAAAATTAACAACCTCACCACTTCCAATAATCCAACTACTACAAGACTTGAGGAACCTATGAGATTTTATGAGGTTGTTCTAGAAGGTCAACCCTCCAATGAGAAGGAAATATTCTAAAAAATAATCAAAGTTATATTTAAACTTAAGGATATTACATCAAATAATGTTAGAATTTGCAGCAACTTTCACCCATGTTTTGCCACAAGAGCTTTGTTCATCACTTCTGCATTTTTGAGATTGAGACCCCCTTACCTCTTCCTCTTACAAATCTGCTCCCATGAGACAAGGTGAAATTTTCCTTTCAAATCAGGGTCCGACCATAGGAAGGATTTGTATATGCTATCCAATTTGGCAGCCACCTTAGAGGGTAAATGAAAGAGAGATACAAAATAGATGGGGGTGCTTTGCAAGGTGCTTTGGACCAGCACCCCCTTCCCTGCTTGACTAAGTAATGCTCCTTTCCAAGATGCTAATTTGTGTTGGACTCTTTCAACAACCGAGATCTAAAACTCATCCTTAATGTGGCCAACAAATAGGAGGTGCCCCAAGTAAGTGGTCGAGAGAGAAGAAATGCGACAATATAAAATGTTAGCTATTATCCTTTATCGGGTCTCTCAAGTATTAAAAAAATAAATGAAGATTTTTTCAAAATTTATCTGCTACCCGACAACCTTCTCGTAGCTTACCAAAATGGACTTCATATCCCTTACATGGAACACCGATGCCTCACAAGAGAGGAGGGTGTCATCATCAAACTGTTGGTGAGAGATCGATGGGTAGGGGAGTGTCGTCCTTAGAACAAAATCAAATCTGTAATAGGAAATCGAATGACCAAGCGCCTCCACCACGAGAATAAATAGGAATGGAGATAGAGGGTCACCCTGGCGTAGACCATGACATGAATGAAATAACCTTGGTTGAGAGCCATTAACCAGGATAGAGAAGTAGGTAGAAGAAATGCAAGCCTTTATGAGCCCCACCCATATTTTATTAAAACTAATCCTCAGGATGCGGAATAAAAATTGCCATGAGACCTTGTCGTAAGCCTTGCTTACATCCAACTTGAGGAAGAAATCTTCCTACCCGCTCTTATTAACAAAGTGGATAAGTTCATGTACCAAAATCACCCCATATAAAATTTGTCTGCTAGGGACAAAGGCACATTGGGCACTATCCACGAGAAGAGGTTGGATAATGTTTAAACTATTGGCTAAGGTTTTAGAAAGAATATTATCGAAAGTGTTGCACAAACTTATATGCCAAAAGTCATTGAAATAAGACACATTGTATTTCTTTGGCACCAGGGCCAATAGCATTGAATTCATTGATTTAGGGATGACCATCGAAGCTTGAGAGTCTTGAACCATCACATAAATGTTTGAGTTGTAGATATGCCAATACTTATGGAAGAACCTCAGAGAGAAACCATCAGGACCAGGTGCCTTAAGAGGGCTCATAGAATTTAACGCATTAAAATTTTCTTTGTCTAAAAAAGGAGTAACTAGCCCCTCATTCATCTCCTCCGTTACCAGGCACGGGATTACCTCTAGCATGAAATTCTCATCATCGATTACCCTTGCCAGGGTCGAGCACAAAAGGGAGGAGAAGAAATCCACATTTTCCTCCCTTATTCGAAAGATATTAGAAGTCGAGTTGCCATCACTAATCTTAATTTCCTTTATGCAATTGTGGCTCCTTCGACAAAGGGTGGAGGTGTGAAAATTCAAGAATTACGATCCCCTTCCTTAAGCCAAATTTATTGAGATTTCTACTTCTAGTGGTCTCTTCTTTGGATTGAATATTATGAAGCTCTACAAGCAAAGATCGCTCCTCCAAGAGAAGCTCCATAGAACCTCCCTGCATTTCCAATTTGGATTCAATCTCCAAAAGTTACCCACAAATCCTTTCTTGCTCTCTGAAAATGTTACCAAATGAAAATTTATTCCAAACCTTAATATTGGAACTTAGCCTTTTAATCTTAATGGATAGTATTTCCATACACATGTTGTTAATATCCTTCAACCATCAGTCTCGTAAAGAGGTATAAAAATCAGGATGCATGCACCACATCATTTCAAACAAAATGGGCGAGGGAAAAAGGTTGACCATTGGGGCCCTCCAACCACAAAGGGTTATGGTCCAAAACAATTCAGGAAAGAGTGGACAAAATGGCCACACCAAAGAGATGGAGACATGTTTTGGACACAAAAAATCTGTCTAATATTCTGAGAATCAAATTGATCCCCACCCTCCAATTACTCCACGTGAAATTTGAGTGCTTTAAGTCTAAATCTCTTAAACCTACAACATTAAAAAAATCCACAAAATTATTTAGGCTTCTAGCATCCACTTTATGGCCACCTCGTCTTTTTGAAGGAAAAATATGGGTGTTGAAATCCCCCAAAACCACCCACGCCTCATCCTAAAAGGAGGCTATCATCTCAAGCAGAATATACTAAAATCTCCTTCTATCAGTAGGGGAATTTGGTGCATAGATAGTAGAGATGACCCAAATTCTATGGGATGTATTACACTAGAAAAGAATATTTATTACCCTTGAAGAGGATGAAACCACATGGCCATCAAACTTAGAAGGGTCCCAAAAAAATAAAAGACCACCAATAGAACCGAAAGCCTCACTCGTCGCAAATCCAGAGTATTTCCAAACTACATTATGAACCATATCCCATGAAGAAGCATCAAGTTTGGACTCTTGGATGCACAAAAAATTAGGGGATTTTTCTTTCCTAAGTGAAGCCAATAAATGTTTTTTGGAGGAGCTATTTAGCCCTCTCACATTCCACGAGAATAACTTCATTGAGATCAAAAGGAGAGTTTCTTGCTTGACCCTCTAGAGAGTGAAGTTTTAAATCTATCAAGCTTTAGATGCTTATCTACGTTCTCCTCTTCAACAACAAGCCTTGGTTGCCCACCATTGGCCAAAGCCTCCTCCATTTGTTTCTATCTGTTGGCTTTGCTAGGGGGTCTACCTGAACATTTGGACAAGCCAAGGTCCAAACCCTTCTTACGCTAACTTCTTGTATTTGGGCTCGCGAAGCCCATTAGGCTACCCAGACCACTCGAAGGTATCAATAAGGAATCATTTGAGGAAGCACATATCGCCTTGGGAGTAGAAACCACATTCTCCATCGTCATATCTAGAGCCTCCGTGACCTCCATTTTGAGACAACCAAATGAGTTAACCAGAGGTAAAGGCGACACTGCCTTCTCAAGCTAGCGAATCACCTCCAGGTGAGGAGTGGCAGCAGAAGCTTTCGATGAGGGGGAGACAATAATAAATCTTATGAAATCAACTTGGTCCCTTCCAATGGACTTTGACCCACTCAAATACATCATTGGTTGCTCTTTAGAAGGACTCAGAGCTTTCTTCCGCCAAACCTTTTGTTTCTTAATAATGGGTCTCGAGCCCGAAGTAGCTCCTTGAGAAGCTAGATATTTAGAGTCAATTACAGATGGCTTCCAAGGTCGATACAAAGGATACTATTTATGAATATGTCCACTTTGGCCACATTTCCCATAGGGAATAATTTTATTCTCATAGACCACTAGTTGAACCCAACAACACAAGTGGGAAACCAATTTAATCGACTTAGGGAGCTCCTTATCAAAATCCACCATTACACACATACGAACAAATTGGCATCTATCCATTGACAAAGAGAGTCAAAGAAGATGAATTCTCCTAAAGCAGAAGCCATTGAACACATTCTCATGTCAGAGGAAGGTTGGAAATTCTAGGAGTCGCACCCAAATAGGAACAACATTGACCTTTTATGAGGTGGGGTTAAAATCAGAGCCCTAACAATGCAAGAATAGGCCATGTTTACTAAAGAACCAGGGACCCCCATCGAGAATGTTTTGGGAATCAGCTTCAAAGAACATCCATATCAAGAAAAATTTACAAGGAAGGGAAACCAAGTCAAGGGAACCACTCGACTTCCACCACGATAGTGCCCAATGCTTGAATACCTCAAGGTCTAGTCTACCTCCTGAGAACTTTCCCACCAAGTCAAAATATCCCTTCTTCAAAAGAGAATTCACAACGAAATCAGGAATACAAATTCGAAAGGACTTTGCCTCCACGAAACAGGGCTGCAAATTGACTCGGGCTTCACGACCAACAATAGCTTCCACAAATAAAATCTTGGGCCAAAACTTAACCCCCTCCATATTGCTTAATTTTCCTAGGACCCAAGAAGAGGGCGAACCCGAACTGTCGAGAGGGCCAGACCCCAAAGGTGGCCCCTCATCGAACTCGGTTTGCGAAAGCTCACAACCACCTTCGCCATTGTACCAAATACTTACCAAAACAAGTGCCCTCAATAGCCAGCAAAGATGCCAAACGAGCCAAACGAACTTTCACGAAAAGAAATTTTATTATGACAAGATAGATTTAATTTTTAACAACAAAATAATTGATTTAAAGTTAGACTATATTTATGGTGTATTTAATGATGAACTCATCTGTTACATGGACAAGATAGAGTATATTTAATAAATTATTCTATAACATTTCTATTTTTCCATAAATGCAAATATGTTTTTAATATTTTCACTAGTGTTCCATTCCATTAAGTATGACTTATTTATAGTTGTTATACATCTTAATAAAGTCTTCATTACATAAGTTTAGTGTGCGGTTCTTAGAAGTTATAAAAGAGAGAATTTCTAGCAAAATGATGTTCTCCTTTTTAACCAAGAATCTTCAACTTTATAACGTAACCATAAATTAATTAAATAATGACATTGTGTGTATGTTGTAATATATTTGTTTTTTTTTTTCCATTTTCTAATACAAAATTTTATATACAATATTTTTTAAATAAAATTTTAACAATAATTATAATGAAAAAACAAAATTGTTGTTAAGTCACTTATAACCTTTTTTTAATTTTCGTTCTTTAAAATATTTTAGAAAATCATTTGATTTATCAACTTCTTTGATACAGATTGAACAAATTAAAGTAATATATTTGTTTTAATAAAATTACATTATTAAACTTATAAAAATATATATCTCATGACATATTTATTGATTGTCTACTGTCATCTATTTTAATACATTAAATAGTGATAAATGCTTTTATAATTTTAGTTTCATAATTTCCCTTAAATATAATTTATAACTAAACTTTTTATACATTATATTATCATATAAGCTTATTATACAAACCATTAAACTTATTTAAATTTATAATATAGTAACCATTTATATGTCGGACATAATAATTAAACTTTAAATAAAATATTCATAATTCAAATCTATTTTACTTTATAATTCATTTATTATATAATAAAATAATATATAAACCTAAACTAATAGTTAAAATATTTTTTTTGAATTTAAAAAAAAGAGACAACAATTGAGCCCCCTCCATCAATTGAGTTTTTCGTGCAAGTGAAACTACACTGTCGTTTAAGCGTTGATTTGAAAGCATTACATTCCTTTGAATACCATCTTTGGGTTTCTCTTACATAAGTTTGCTACTATGTAGCAAAATATTTATAGTTCAGAAAGAAAGAGAGCATCCAGATGTTTCATAGGCGTGAAAACAGAAACAGTGGGATTTTAGAAGGTCATTTTTTTTTTTGTATTAGAAGGTCTGATCCAAGCTGACAGAAGATTTTTGTTTTTTCTTCCGTTGGTTGCCCAAGTTTATCTTTTATGATCGTATTAAATTATTTAACTTCAATGATGTCTCTATCACCTTTATACACCTTTTATATGTTAACCATTAAATCAAAACCCCACAAAAGAATCTTTCTATAAAAATATTAGATATGGGTCAAGCATGCCTATGTATCTGGACGGATGTGGGACATTGTTACGGAAAAGGCTATAAGATGCTTGTGGAAACCCAACTTGATTAATGAATAAACTCGTGAACATTAAAAAATAAATAAATAAATAAAAACAGTTGCTGAATACATCACCTATTCACCTAAGAAACAAGGTATCTCGCATCTCAATTCACTGTTAAAAATCTTGTGCCGACAAAATTAGAATACTCGCATCTCAATTGGCTGTTAAAAATCTTGTACCGACAAAATCAGTATTCTGACAGAAAAATCTCTAAAACGTGGAAGGGTTGAGCATACTTATCTATATAGATAGGATGGCATGCTTGATGGTAACAAGAAATAGCAGTGTTCCACGGGGCACTCGTAAACATTCAAAAAAATAATGACACTTCATAAACATTCAAAAAATGAGGACAGTTCATATAATTTTTTCTTAGACGAGATGTAGTTGATTTGAATATAGATATGAAGTATAAATTCATGTCCTTGGATTCTCTCTTTTCTAAGGTACTTCCTTGTTATGTCATAGAACCCCTTTCACTCATCATAGAAGAATAAAATATGGAGCTATAGAATATAAACGTATAACCAGTTATCTTACAATTTTTTTTATTAAAAATAAAAAGCTTATAAAGCTTTTTAAATAGAAATGAATAACATGAATAAAGAACAGTTTTTTTACATTTGTAACAACTAAACAATTTTATAGATGAGATATTAGTTGGGTTACTGAGTTTAAATATTATATTAAAATCAAAATTTTAATTTTAATTATTAAAATTAATTATTGAATAATATTATAATAAATATAAAAGGTTGATGAGGTTTATAATGTAAATATAGTATTTATAATACAAAGTTAGTAGTTGTATAAAGTGAAGATTAATGAAATCTTAACATCTTTTTAAGTTGAAAAAAGATATGAAGAGATATTGAAAGTGTTATCTATGTTAAAGGATACTTCTCTATGTAAAGTTAGTTTTGGAGTTTAATAAAAATTATCTTAAACATGATCTTAGTTAAGATATTTATAATCTAATATATTGAAGGAAAATATAATGCACTTTTATAGTCTAAGATATTTATAGTTTAACATATCTTAAGATATGTCATCCTTTTTCAGTGAGCCTCACTTTTATGGCAACGGCGTTTCCACTTCGTTTGGCAAAGTACTGATTGCACGCGACTTCTCCATTTCGTTTGGCAGCAAACATTTTTTCAGAGGCAGGCTACGTTTTTTTTTTTTCAAAGTGCACCTCACCTCTCTCCATCCTTGGCAGCGAATCTTCAAGGGGTGGCTGCGTTCTATTTCAACGTGGACCTTTGCTGTCTATAGAGGTCATATGTCCTAAGCCGTTTAAGCAAAACGTCTCCCTCCTATAAAATATATTGTAAAAAAATTTCCTTGATCTCTTCATATTCGAAGCTGTCATCAATTATTAGTTAAAAATCTGACTTTTTTTAATTTTTCTATATAGTCTTTTTATTTTCTCAAAAGGCTATATTCAAAAAAAAAAATTAAGTCACTTGTACTCTAATAAATATAAAAATTATTTTATGGGGGTTTAAGGTGCTCGTTAATGCACCTTTGTTTATTGCTTTTCTTTCAAGGGGGTCTCATTTTGTCTTATTGGCATCTCTTTACCCTAGTAGTGATTTTTTTTTCCTATTCTTGCTTGTTAAAAAATTCATTTTTTTTTTTTCTGTTTTTATATATATAACATAAATATATAAATTAAGAAGTCTGGCTAAAGCTTTTTTAAATAGACAAACTTTTCTTTTTCCCTTATTGCTTGTAAATTAAATACACTTTTTTTTTATTTTATATATAACATATTACTGAAAATAAAGAAGTCTAAATCATTCAAGCACTCAAAACTTCCAAAAATACAATTCTTTCAATATATATTGTCTACGTTCCACATACCAATATCTTCCAAAAACTTATAGTTTCCTTCACGTTAGGGTGGGTTTTTTGAAAGACTTGGTATACAAGCCTGCATATATGTTTTGATCACCAAATTTCATATGTTGGATATCTCTCTTACTTATAGTTTCTCTCTCGCAAGGGCGAGTCATTGAGATATTCCAATATCATAATTTAGTTGATCCTACTTGCATTTCAAGCCTATCTTACAAATATTTTTTTCTACTCATTACTTAAAGTTTTTCTCAAGTAAGGGCGGGTAATTGAGAAGAATAATATTGGTCCTGGAAATTGTTTTTAATCTAATTTTAATATAACAAAACTCTATTACTTATATTTTTCCTCTCGTTAGGGCGGGTAATCTGAGGATTGTGACATAAAAAAAAAGCTTGCATATCTTCTCTCAATTGCACTTATTATCACTTGAAGTTGTAAGGGGGATATATTGGTAAAACTTCAAAATAAATTCAATTAATATAATTGATCCTCTCACTCCTCATAACTACCATACATGGAAACCCAAATTTTTAAATTGTTTCTATTTTTCTTCAAATCATTAATTAAAATATGATATTAATAGGTGGACCTTGTTTTTTCTATTTGTCCTTAAGTTTTGGACCTTGTTAAACAACCCATTTTGTTCAAATAGGTGGACATCACATATTTGTGCTTAAGGGGTCATTTTGGACTATCCTTGCGATAGTGATGCTTCTTTTTCCATCCTATATTTTCACCCTTTCTTGTGAGACACTATGGTTTTAGGGGGGATTTTCCTTAGTAATATTTCTTCTTTTAAGATCACATATTGTACATGGGTACCTAATCAGGCCTTGTTGCTAGGACTCATACTTGAGGAAATGCCCTTTGTTTTGCTATTTGTCCACTCCTTTTTGGAACATGTTATTCAGCCCATTGTGTCATATAGGTGGATACCACTACTTATGCTTGTGAAGTCAATTTGGACATCCCTTACAGTTTTTGTGGTTCTTTATCCATCCTATCTTCACATTCCTTTTTGTGAGACACTTTGGTTTCAAGGGATTTTACTAGTAAGACATTCCTTTTTGTGAGACACTTTGGTTTCATGGTTCACAAGCACCAGTATGGGAGTATGACTTCATTTCTGCAACAAGTCTCTAATTTTGAGACATCTTATGGGTCCATTACAAGATTCTTAGTGGAAGTTGTCCTAAGGGGGGGGTTGAAGAGGACATCTTCCTTCCTCTCAATCCTCCATGCACATCTTCCTTATTCTTCTATTCTGGTAGGTGGTTTTCTCCTTGAGGTTTTCTACCATTTCCCTTGTTTTGTTGGTTGTCCACAAGTTTTGGACCTTGTTATTAGCCCATTGTGTTCATATAGGTGGAAGCCACATACTCATGCTTGTGGAGTTATTTTTAGGCTACCTTTGCAATTTTTGTGGTTCTTTCTCCCTCCTATCTTCACACTCCTTCTTGTGAGACACTTTGGTTTTAGAAGACTTTTCTTTAGTGATCTTTATTCTTTTGATCACATGTTGTAAATGAGTACCTTATCAGGCCTTGCTACGGGGACTCATTTTTGTGGCTATACCATATCTATTGTACATGAGTACCTTATCAGGCCTTGGTTTTGGGACTCATATTATGTGGGTATGCCACATATTATTTATTCATTTTTCACTTACCCCTACTATCACTTAAGGGGGGGTGTTAGAGTATCTTGGCACAAATTTTTTTCACCTCTCTCATTATTCTTAGAAGCACTTCATTCAACAACATATTCAAAGAGGAGAAATACACTTGGACTATATTCCAACTAAAAATCAAATTGCAGACATCTTCACCAAAATATTTTCTTCTCCACATTACATTCAATTGCAGGGAAACTTGGAGTAATACAACTGCATTGACATAGAGGTCTTCCACCTCTCATTATATTGGTTGGAGAATGGTTTTTTCCCTTGTGGTTTTTTTTCATCATCTCTCCAACAACATGTATTTTATGAGGACAATCTTTGCCATCCAAAGACATGCCTCTATCTTGGATATTTTTATGTGTGTGATAGATGGTTTTTTCCCAAGGTGTTTTTTAACCATCTATATATTGTATATGAGTACCTAATCGGGTCAAGTTGTTGTGACTCATCATTCTTCTGTAATAATAGGACAATCTTCACCATCCTAAGACAAGCCTCTTCCTTACTTCCTTTTTGATTGATGGTTTTTTCAATAGGGTTTTTACCATCTCTTCAAAAAGAAGTTGTGTTAATTGGTTTTTCCCCAAGGGTTTTTTTCACCAATTATATATATTGTAAATGAGTACCTCATCAGGCCATGCTGCCACAACTCATAATTCTTATTAAGAGGACAATCTTCGCCATTCGAAGACAAGCCTCTTCCTTACTTCCTTTTTTATTGATTATTTTTCCTATAGGGTTTTTACCATCTCTTCAAAAAAGAAGTTGTGATAGTTGATTTTTCTCCAAGGGGTTTTTTCATCAACTATACATATTATAAATGAGTACCTCATAAGACCTTGTTGTCGGGACTCATTTGTACAAGGCTCCCCTAGTATCACTTAAGGGGGAGTGTTAGAATAAGTGAATATTCTATTAAGTTCTACTAGGATAGACACACTTGAGTTTCAACTCCTCCATGTGTCAGGAGAACACTCAGTGGTGTCTTCATTAGGTTTGATGAGTTATTGTAATCCAACGGCTCTCAATGATCAACTTTCCTATTTAAAAAAAAATTATCCTTGGAATAAATCAATCGGTTCCACTCTTCTCTTCATATTTTGTGTAATGCCAGCTAAGCCAGGGTTACCTTTAGAGGTGTCATCAAAGTTAATTTTGAATCACCCAATGGATGGTGAAGACCAAGGAACCTCCATCCTCAGGTCAGGAGTAGGAGGGGGTGGTCTAACAACACAAAACCAAGTCGTTCTTCCAAAAATGGCTCGCTTGGCGAGAGCACCGAAATTAATTTCAAATGATTCAAATTGCTAAGAGTTGAAGAAACATTTTTTGACACCTTCCACAAAATATTGAGGATGATTTGGGTGATATTATTTTCCACTTATTTGAATGCCCTTGAGTTCCTTTCCTTCCACACTCCCTAGAGAGAAAATTCCAAAAACATTTAAGCCAAGAAGAAAGAAAGGGTGACTTCCATTGGATGACACAGTCCATTAAGGAATTAGGAAACATGCATGCAATGTCTAACCAAGAGAGAATGGAAGCCAGAATATTCTGTGCACTATGATATCTAAGCAAAAGATGATTCATCTATTCCCAATCATTCTTGCATAAATAGCACCTATTGACCAAGCACACCCCCCTCTTCAAAATATTCTTGATCAAGAGGATTTCATTTTGCACAGCCAACCAATAGAAAATGTTAATCTTTGACATTAGATTTTTTAACCAAATTTGATTTGCAAGAAAAAAGTCATCCTCCATTGAGCTAAGAGTAACATAGGTAGATTTAACTGAATAGGACCCATCTGGGTCCCCCATCCACACCAATCTATCATATGTTAAAATATTACATACCACAATAAGCCTTAGCTCCACCAATAAAGTGCACCATAATATTACATCTGCATCAACGACCAACTCTGAAAGGGAAGGAGACCAAAATCTATGTCCATATTGGATAGTAATAAAGTTTGCCACCTCTTCAAGACCATGGGTTCTAGAATGAGCAACAAGGGAGGTGTACCCTATATCATCCCCTAAGGAACTTTCTCTGTCCCAAATGTTGTTCCAAAAATTAACAACCTCACCACTTCCAATAATCCAACTACTACAAGACTTGAGGAACCTGCGAGATTTTATGAGGCTGTTCCAGAAGGTCAACCCTCCACTAAGAAGAAAATATTCTAAAAAATAATCAAAGTTATATTTAAACTTAAGGATATTACATCAAATAATGTTATAATTTGTACCAACTTTCCACCTAAGTTTTGCCACAAGAGCTTTGTTCATCACGTCTGCATTTTTGAGATTGAGACCCCCTTACCTCTTCCTCTTACAAATCTGCTCCCATGAGACAAGGTGGGATTTTCCTTTCAAATCAGGGCCTGACCATAGGAAGGATTTGTATATGCTATCCAGTTTGGCAACCACCTTAGAGGGTATATGAAAGAAAGATACAAAATAGATGGGGGTGTTTTGCAAGGTGCTTTGGACCAGCACCACCTTCCCTGATTGACTAAGTAATGCTCCTTTCCAAGATGCTAATTTGTTTTGGACTCTTTCAACAACCGAGATCTAAAACTCATCCTTAATGTGGCCAACAAAGAGGAGGTGCCCCAAGTAAGTGGTCGAGAGAGAAGAAATGTGACAATATAAAATGTTAGCTATTCTCCTTTATCGGGTCTCTCAAGTATTAACAAAATAAATGAAGCTTTTTTCAAAATTTATATGCTACCCAAAAACCTTCTCGTAGCTTACCAAAATGGACTTCATATCCCTTACATGGAACACCGATGCCTCACAAGAGAGGAGGGTGTCATCAACAAACTGTTGGTGAGAGATCGATGGGTAGGGAGTCTCATACTTAGACCAAAATCAAAGTTGCAATAGGAAATCGAATGACCAAGCACTTCCACCATGAGAATAAAGAGGAATGGAGATAGAGGGTCACCCTGGCGTAGACCATGACATGACTGAAATAACCTTGCTTGAGAGCCATTAACCAGGATAGAGAAGTAGGTAGAAGAAATGCAAGCCTTTATGAGCCCCACCCATATTATTAGGAATTATGCCATCTTTTTGTTTAATCTTTGCAAGATATATACATGTTGATTTTAATTTGAATGTGAGTGAAGTATGTATATAATCTTGTACGATTAATTAATATTTTACTTGTCATAATTTTTCTTTTGACTAGATTAAATATTTTATAATTTTATAATTTATAGAAGTTCGATTTTGACTAGAATAATAAATGTGTAAGACAGATTAATTAATATTTTACTTGTCATAATTTTTCTTTTGACTAGATTAAATATTTTAAAATTTTATAATTTATAGAAGTTCTATTTTGACTAGAATAATAAATGTATAAGACATTTTGAGTGTGAAAAGAAATAAAAAATGAATGCAATAAATACTTTGAAAATGCATGTTACTATTGTATCATAATCAATTCATGTTTAAATGGAGAGGATTATCCTATTTAGGTCCGCTTGAGTATGCATCATTGATTTTCTCAATTGATGTATTGGTGTGTAATGCTTATCTTGATCACTAGATTTGGGTATCTAAAATTCAATTGTAATTGATATTTTTTCTTTAAGTTTGTTTATTCACTAGGTATTCCTTTTTTTATTTGTGTTTGAGGGGTGATTGTTTGGAAATTGCTTCACGAGTCAATTTATTTAATGGTAGTGTCCTATATTCCTCAAAGTAACCCAATATCAATAAATATTCAATAATATACTAAAAGGTCAGCTTCTTAGTATACTACATAAATAATTTTATGACATAAAAATCCCATTACAAGTCTTGTATGTTGGATATAAGTTATTGAGAATAATGGTATAATACATAGTTATCATACACTGTAGATAGTATGATGGCATTAATATTAGAATTGATGTTTTTTAATCTTTTCATAATTTAATATTTACAATCTTACTTCTCTATACACTAACTCGTGCTATTAATTTACCGAAAGTATTATTCAATAGAACTATCTCAAATGTAAGGAATAAAGTCTAGTACAACATGTGGATCAATCTTTGAGGTTTATATTTTATGCATTTTTTTCCTTTTCTATCTTTATATGTATATAGTTTAAAATTTTATACTGGTAGATGAGGTTTAAGATGGTATCCTTGAACCCATGATTTAACCTTGTAAGGTTGATTTTAACATATATTAAACTAAATGTAATGTCTATCAAGGGACATGGAATTAACTGTAATTTATTAAGTTACTTGTACTTCTCAATTGATGTATTTAGTGTGATTTGGGTATCTAAATTTCATGTGCAATTTTTATTTCCTTTGCTATTCATTTTTCTTTACTATGAGAATTGAGTATCTTTGAACCCATGCTTTAACTTTGTAAGGTTAATTTTAACATATACTAAACCTAATGTTAGTCTTGTACAACATGTTGATCAATCCTTGAGGTTTATATTTTATATTTTTTTTTTCTTTTATATCTTTATATGTATATAGTTTAAAATTTTATACTGGTAGATGAGGTTTAAGATGGTATCCTTGAACATATGCTTTAACCTTGTAAGGTTGATTTTAACATATATTAAACTAAATGCAATGTCTATCAAGGGATATGGAATTAAATGTAATTTATTAAGTTACTTGTACTTCTCAATTGATGTATTTAGTGTGATTTGGGTATCTAAATTTCATGTGCAATTTTTATTTCCTTTGCTATTCATTTTTCTTTACTATGAGAATTAAGCATCTTTGAACACATATAGTGCGTGAATCGAGGAGACTTTTGCACACAGATCAAGGTGGTTTTCACATAGACTAAGGCAATTTTCATGTAGACCAAGGCGGTTTTCATGCGAATCGAGGCAATTTCATCTGCTGGCAGAAACACTGATGTGGTGTGATGTGGAACGATTCCATTGGCTGTGGTGATGTGAACAGTTTTCATTGGCTGTGGTGCCAATACAATTATCCTCTGCCACTTCTCGAAGGCAACCGAATTGAAAGGTGTGATGGGTTATTTTTAAACAACAACAAATTATTTCTGCAATTCATGTGGGATAATACTCCTGATAATTTTTTTTAATTGTTTACGGAGTAAGAAATGAAACAAAGGTGGAGAGCCTTTGTTCTCATCGGGCACTACAACCCGACTAGCTGGCAGGCCAGTTCTAAGACTTCAACAATGTAGGCTGACGATTAGAATCTCTTTGCTAGCACAAAGTTTTTTCTTTTTCACTATCGTCACCACCAGGACATATTCAAATACGCAAGGCTACTCTTTGGTTTCATCGATGATCATGGCTGAGACGGTCGGGGGTAGAGTGCTAAGAATATAAGCAAGTGGTCATGGTTTCCAACCCCATGAGGTCTAAATTTTTGCTTCAAAAGACGAAGAAGGCATTTTTTTAAAATAACTTAGGTAATTTTTTTTTGTAACTCAAACCAAACCAAACATGCAAGGTGCATTATTTTTGCAAAATTCTAAAAACAATTAGTGAATTTTTTTTCCACATGGATCAATGAGAAATTATTAAAAAAATACTTTATATTCATCAATGAGATTGAAAATTAATTTAGGAACATAGGAGGTGTTATTAAAACAAAACTATGGTTTGATGAATGGGATTATTATGTATTTAGAAACATAAGAGTTATTAAACATAAAAATCTGGTTCAATGAATGCTCTATCATCAATTCTATAAGATTGAAGTGGTGATACTAATGTAAGGATGTCCAATAAATCTTGGTCATAGATACTAGTAGATTTAATTTCTAAATTATCTTGGATCAAAATTATATAAGATAATTAGAAGATATTTGTGACATGATCCAGGATACCTTGGCTGGTAGTGATGAAAATAATTTAAACAATTTCCACTACCTCTACTAAGTTATACTAGTTCATATTTTGTGGAAGCCACTGATCATGGTACAAATTTGTAACAAAAAATCTATGTGATATCCCAAGTCTTCTGCTCTGATACCACTTGAAAGAATACACTTTGTAAATAAAATAGAATGTGAATTAAATATTGAATGAACAATTGAATGAATCAAACATACCACTTAAAGAGGGCAATGTCCTATCGTCGCTTTGAGAAGGTGAAGTCTCTTACGAATACACAATTAAAAAAGCATGGAACAAATATGAGAGAGCTCCTTATGAAGGCGACTCTCTTGAATATTCTTCCTCTTGACAAGAGAGCACCCATACCATATAAAAGATGAAATCATATTAGAAATCATTGTTTCAAACCATTTGATCCAGCCAGTTTACCTATTGGTCTAGGAAATCTATTTCAAACATGCTCTAAAAGGCAAAAATCAGTTGGTCTAGGAAATCTATTTCAAACATGCTCTACAAGGCAAAAATAGGCAAGACTGTCAAGGTGAGAACATTTATTTTGAAAGAAAGAGGCATGTAATTAAGAGAGATTGAGGATTTTTGGATAAAATACAAGATAGGAAGGTGATCAAATGAAGTAGTGCGAGACAAGACATGAACTTGCTCATTGATAAAGAATTTATCTAGGAATTAATGACTGAAATAAAATTGTCTAGACGAACAAGCTTCCTATAAGAATCTTGATGATAGTTGGTCCATGTAAACCAATTATCGCTATGATAGGAGGCTTTACCAAATAGAGGGTCGTGCACATCTAAATGATTACGACAAAACAACCAACTACCAAAATCAGCATTAGAAAGGGGTTTACTACCATTCCAAATTTTATCACTAGGATTCTCAATCATATTAGTCACCTCCAAAGATTCATTTTGCGGGAGGGAGAGAAACAACTAACCATTCCTAAAGGGTTATACGACTAGGAGGGCCATTAACAACATAAACATAACAAAATCCAATAACCTGAGATTTAAGAGCTAATCTAACCCATACACAACAGTGAGCAAGGTCTTCACCATGGTCTAGAATAGCATAACAAAGAGACTTGGCTATGGAAAGGGCAGCACCTCCTTTACCATTAACATGAGAAGTAGTAAAGACAAATGCATATCCACCACCAATGATATCCATGAAATGGGTGAGAGTGTGACCAGTGACTTTTAATTCTTGAAGGAAAAGAACAAAAATATGATTTTTAGCATCAAATTTTCAAATTTGAAACTTACGATGAGGGAGGGAGAGACCCCTATTATTCCATGATAGAAGATTTAAATTCATGAGGGGTGATTTAGAGGCTGCTCGACCTCATGATTTAGAGCCTGGAAATGTTTTCATTGATTGGAAACAATTATGTATTGTCTAGATGAGTTTGTTAAGCATGAATCTTATTTTATGACACTTGAGAGAAGGATGTAGAAATATCTTTGATAGAGGGTTTTTTTCCTTTGAATGGATGGAGTGATATTGGGGGGGTTGATGAACGTTGTTGCTTGCATACCACTCTCCACCCATATGTCATAAGACTATATTTCAAGAGTTGTAGTGAAGGAACGAGAGCTAACTCAAAACTCGTGGTTGAAATTAGCAGGGCTTGAGGATTAACAAGAGTATCTGAGTACTTAGTATGAGCCATGGAAGATGCAACAGGGTTCTTGGGAGAAACAACCTGAGAAGTTGAAGTTTTTTCAAGAACAAATGAGTGTTGAGGGTCATCTATATGGAATTTCTTGGCTAAATTTTCATTGACTTCCATATGAGGACCATTAGTTGGGATTTTTTCTGCAATTTCTTTAGTTGGGATTTTTTCTGCAATTTCTTTAGTTGGGATTTTTTCTGCATTGTTTTAGCATATGTTTCCATTTGTTCCTTTTTAGTTATTTTTCTTCGAATAATTTCTGATCAATTTATTTTAAGCAAGGAAGTGAATCTATTAGCTCTTGAGGAAACAAGTCTAAACCTCCTTAAACCTTAAGGAAATAGTAATGTAATATAGTATTAGGATTGTACCTTCTCTACAAAAGTATATTTAAGTCTTGAATAAACTCTAGAGCTAAACAAGAGAAATAGAATTGTTGCTTCATAGGTCTATATATAGACACAACTATGAAACAAGGGCCTTACTAGTGGTTAGATATTGACATGGGATGAGGTAATGAAAAAATAATTTATAAACATAGAAGAAATTATTAAAACAAAACTTTGGTTTGATGAGTGACATTGAAAATAATATACAAACATAAAATAAGTTATTAAAACAAAACTTTAGTTTGATCAATGATGTAGAAAAGTAATTTAGAAACATAAGAGAAATTATTAAAACAAAACTTTGGTTTGATGAATAGGATTATAATGTATTCACAAACATATGACATTTCAAACATAAAACTTTGGTTCACTAAATGCTTTATCATCAGTTCTATGATTAGACATTGGATGACAATATGGCTGAAATTAGTTGCATTCAATATATATATCTCATATATATATTGCATTATTTGCATTTCACCTTACTCACCTTAGAAAAATATATAGTTAGTTTAGGAGTTCAAATACATCAAGATTTGAAAAATAAATAGTAAAAAATTCCACCTTCAAAACTATATGCTAAAGCATTAAGAAATATAATTTATCTTCATATTGTATTCAATTGGTAATTGTTGGCATTAGAAGACAATATAGGAACTTGCCAAAAGCATTTAATTCTGAAACGCCAATTAAGTAGCAAATTGCCTTTGAACTGTAAATATTACTCTATGAAACCATATATTGCTCACATTTGCACCATTAAATAATGGAATTTATTTCAAAATTAGAGTAAGTGATTGCAAAAGACATGGGAGCATGTGCCTAGATTTAGAAGCCTAAAATTCAAACATGTTGTAGCCTGCAAGAGGATATGAAACATTCTTAACAACTGTGACTTCTTGCTCTAATACGTTGGGCTCGAATAACCTGTACGGCTAATCACTTACCATAATGTAATGCAAATAATGAAGTGTGTATCAAAATTTAAAAAACAGAAGATAGGAATTAATCTTCCAAATACGTCAGATCTAACATACAGTTAATTCCCAGCCGTCTGACAATACTCTTTTTAATGTATAAATTTAAAATAAGCTTGTAATTTGAGTAGGCAACAGAACAGTTAATTCCCAGCCGTCTGGCAATACTCTTTTTAATGTATAAATTTAAGTATAAATTTAAAATAAGTTTGAACATGTAATTTGAGTAGGCAACAGAACATTCATGAGATACACTAGACATCTCCTCATTGTATCATTGTATCCCAACAACTTGGAGCTATAATCTTGATAAGGTTAATTCTGTGTATAAATGATTGAACAGAAATGGGTATCATATAATAATGCTTTTCCAAAGGGACAAACAGAAATGGGTATCATATAATAATGGTTTTCCAATGGGACAAACAGAAATTGGTATCATATAATAGTGGTTTTCCACTGGGACAAACATGGGCCCTTCATCTATCCGGGTTTGACTTGCCTATGATAAGACTAATCCTACCATCAAAACTAATTATGATAATCAATTGCATAAATAGGCTGATATTTCTTACTGATCCAGGCCTGGATTTCAAATAAGAAACATGACAACCTGTTTTTCTTTTGCAGTTGCTTCTAACATTGGTTTCTTAATCATCAAATTAACTAGCCCTAGGCCTTCTTACTGTTCGTTCAAGGCTTATATATCTCAAAGACAATAGGGGTCATTTCATTTTATCCATAACCTTACTCCAAGGCAAATTCAACTGTTCCTTCCATGCCTATAATAATCTGCACTTTGATATTTTCTTTTTGTTCAAGCTTTATGTTAAAAGCCTGTTGAACAAGAATCTTTGAGTGCAACAATATCATTAAATTGTAACACATTTTTTTAACAAATCTAACATTTTTTCCTTCGTTTTTATTGTTTTAGCAACAATATAAAAGCAATAAACACTAGTGTTTGCCTCAAGTGGAACTTCAAAGACACAGTTTCTCATTGCCTACCTTACCAGACTTTGCAAATTGAAAAACTGTAATATTGATGATTGATTTCAAATAATCACATTCAACAATCATAAAACTCTACTCACAATGCATAGCATATTTTCCACAATATGGTAAAATCAATTGGACCAACCAATTTGCAAATGAACATACCAATTTGGACCAACCTCATGCAACTTGAAAATACCTTCAAAATGTCTCTAGTACAATAATATTAATCAACGAATTCATAATTCCTTGCTTGAAAGATTGTAATATGAAAAGGCATAAGCACATGCCTACACGGCAAACTTATCAAGGAATGCAAGGGCGATGAACACATGGTACACTTACCATTGATCTTAATTTCCACTTAGCAGAACAAAAACATCACTAGTGGCTTATGATTCTCTGCTTTCTGATATATTAGTTTGTATGCTATCTGAGACATTTAACATGCTCGGTTCGTTAAAGCAAATGCGGGCAAAAAGATTTGCTTCGGTTTCATCAACTGAACATTCGATGAAAGAGGAAACAATACCCAGAAACAAGAAAATCATTAGTAAACTTTATCATTTCATAAATAGACAAACTATCCCAAATTTACAAACTATCCCAAATTTACAAGCAAATTAATTCAATTTACACATGTATGTATGGACATATATCAATACGCATATATGTATATATATTAACATGCTACCCTAAATTCATCCAAGTAATTTTAGCAATGCTTAAAGCAAAAATACCTACCTAAATTCATCCAAGTAATTTTAGCAATGCTTAAAGCAAAAATACCTATAGAATTTTTATCCTATGTCTGTCTTCTTCAATGTGTATCCCTTATAGCCTTTGTCCATCCAATGCAAAAGGAAAAAGCTAATATACCTGCAAGAAAAAAGGACCCATTATTACAAGAGATATATATTTCCAGATTTATTATATAAAACATAAATTAGTGAATGCAAAACATTTAGATGTAAGATTTTGATTTTTCCTCCTCTATTAATATTCTCTAATATTTATCAACTTACTAAACAATAGGAAGTCCTAAATATTAAATGCAAGAAAAAAGGACCCATTGCCACAATCCTGTTCTCAAACTCTTGCCAGAATTCTACAACAGCTTGACACAAGTTATGCTAGAAGCTAAATTTCTCAAGGACAACCACTTTTATATAAAAAACCTATTCTAATATATTGTTCTCATGCTCCTGCCACAATTTTTTCTTAACAAAATGGATACAGACTAAATTTAACAACAGCTTAACACCATTTATGCTAGAAGCTAGATTTCTGAAGGACAACTATACCATTATTCATATCCTTATTTTAATTAAAATTACTGAAGAAAGAGTAATACAATAGAGGACAAAAAGGGTTACATAGCATAATTCATATCCTCCTTTGAATCAAAATTACTGAAGAAAGAGGAATACAATAGGGGCAAAAAGGTTCACGTAGCAAAATTAATGAATATAAAGATCAAACATGTCATTATTTCTCTTTCAAATAATTAAAAACAGCAAGGAAGATTCAAGGGGAGATCTATTTTCTTCCTCTGACATGTCCCAAGTGAAAAGGACATGTTTATAGTAAAAATTTCTACAAACGCTAACCAAACATCTTCCATAAGAATCCTAGAATATTCTCACCTTATCTTCTAAGTGGGCTGAGCCTAAGTGGATCCAGTGTAATGTTGAAGACATCATTTCAAATAATTAAAAACAGCAAGGAAGATTCAAGGGGAGATCTATTTTCTTCCTCTGACATGTCCCAAGTGAAAAGGACATGTTTATAGTAAAAATTTCTACAAACGCTAACCAAACATCTTCCATAAGAATCCTAGAATATTCTCACCTTATCTTCTAAGTGGGCTGAGCCTAAGTGGATCCAGTGTAATGTTGAAGACTTTAAAATGATGTACAATATTTCAATAATGGTTGTAAGAATATAATTTCAATAATGAAGAACCATATATTAAGAGTAATCATCCTCCATGAGAATATTCTCACCTAGCTTACCCTCACCTTGTAAATAATGTAAATATCCCTCACCTTGTAAATAATATATCCATATAAATATGTTTTAATCTTCATGTAATAAATAACACACTTTGCCACAACTCGTGAAGAGGGTCGTGGCTGTTTCGTGTTTGGGATTTTCCCCTGCATATAGACTCGCTGTCTTCTGGCTTGCCTGCCTGTCTATCTGGTCTCTCACGCATCCCATTTCCACCAAGTCTGATCAGCCAAACGTCTTGAAAAGCAAACATTATAATATATGCAATTCCATGCCTCCTCGAGCCATAGGTACATTTGTTTACTATATTCTACAATTATTTTGGGGGGCAACATATCTCCGCTGGTATTACCAAGGGTTTCCTTATAAATATATTCCTTCCACCTAGCTTTCAACATTTTTCAACAATTTATCTATATTTAAAAATTAAAATATTACAGCTCTAATTTTCAACAATTTTTATGAACAATTCCAAACCCAATTTAAGTCTGAAAAATCTCAGCATTTTCAAAACAGTGAGAGGAATCAAACATATAGATTGAATTTACCTGGTGAGAGGAATCAAACAAACTCGACATTCTCCTCCTTGATTGCATAAAGATTATTCATATGCCGGTCGTTCCCATTTCTCTGTATCTGTATTTTTGAAATACTAAAATCACAACGATAAAAGACATTGTTGGAGGCATTCCATCGAACCTTGACTCCACAATTTCACTTTCCTCTGCCATAAGAAGAAATCCCAATCAGTCGAAAATCATGGTGCCCTTTGAGGCACTATCGCAAGTAGAGGTCTCGGTGTCGACGCATGTGCAGACAGAATATTTACGCGGGGAAACGAAAGTCATTCATGCAAAAATGAGAAGGACAGATCCGTGCGATTTTAATATAAAAGTTTCGGACAGCGGTCCAATGCTGTTTTTCACAAAACGGCTGTGGAGAAGTAGCATCTGCTGCAGAAGTAACAATAATGACGCACGCGTTTTGCTTTAACGGCTATCTGGTGCAAGACAACCTTTTCTACAAAAACAACTGCAGTAATCTCTATAGGATCTGCTCCAAATCACTTTTTCTTTAAAGATTGTGCTTGTGTAATCATTATGTTTACATTAAAGTCTATCTGACTTACTGCAAGTAATTATAAAAATAAAAAAGCTGAAGCATGATCGGTATACACATTGGCCAAAGCATGTTTTTTTACACACTTTTGCCACAACTCATTATAGGCAAAGTAATACTTATTATAAATATATGTTATGGGATTCGGGTCACATCATTGATAATGTGAGTGGCGTTTTTATCCGTAAATCATAATGGATATTTGATGCAAATTTTTGTTTTTTTTCTTTTAAACTTAGAAATAGATAGGTCATATCACGGATAATACAAGTGGCATCCTTGCCGGTAGATCACAATAGATATTTAATTTTTATTAGTTGTGATGCAATTCTTGTTTTTCTTTTAAAATTACAAATACATAGTATACTAGCCTGTCCCCAAGGGCTAAGTGGATTGGTAAGATTTTGAGAACATAGTAAGAGGAGACCTAGGTTCAAACCTTGAGGGCATGTTCAATAAGGACAAAGGTAGTAGTCTGACTTGAGTCCGTTGAGTGTGCGCCCCTCACTCCGGGCCACAGTTAAGAATGAGAGGTAGGGTTCCCTCCGGGCCACAGTTAAGAAAGAGAGATAGGGTTATAGAGAAAACCTGTCTTTACCTTTGTACCCAGTTGTTGAAGATGAAAGGATGTTATCGATTCCCTTGTCTTATATATATATATATACTAAGCCCGCATTTAAGAAGGAGAGGTAGGGTTATAGAGAAAACCTATCTTTCCCCTTGCACCCAGTTGTTATGTTATCGATATTGTATTATATATTATATTTATTATATATATATATATATATATATACTAAGCCCAATAATCATAATAATTCTACATTTATCATTTTATTTTACATTCATTTTCAAGTATCATTGCTAGTTCTCATGCTTCTCTTAAAGAACCATTTCATTCAATTCAAATTGTGTTTTCCAGCAAGATTGTCAAATGTTTAAAGGATATTTAACTTGTTCAAGATAAAAATGTGTTTAAAACTTTTGAAAGTAACTTAGAGAAATCCACGAATTGCTTACAAATTATTATAAGTATTAAATAAGAATGGTGATGCCTTTAAAAATAACATTTGCAATAAATTAGTCATTAAGTTAAACATTAAATCTGACACAAGAAAATGATTCTTATTATTTGTTCAAAAAAATATTGGTTTGATTTACGAAGGAAGTCTCATTTATGTACACCAAGATTAGAAAAAAAAAAAAAAACTGTTACATAATAAAAGACAACAAATAATTTAAATGTTGTCTTTGCTCTTTTGTTGTAAGTTTCTCCTCAGATGGATAAGTTGAAATTCCTACCCTGTAATCAGAGGATATTTTTCATTAAGTATGGAGGCAATTCCTTTTTAAATTGTAAGAAAAGTTAAGGATATTTGTCATTAAGTATGGAGGCAATTCCTTTTAAATTGTAAGAAAAGTTAAAGTTGTGTGCATCTAAAAAAGACATTTAATTATTTAAGAATTAAATTGGTTGCAAGAAATTGTAGCTAGACAAATTGGATTTGGATGAGGAATAATTTGTGAAATAACTATAAGCTTATAAGCGGTAAGGATTCATTTAGGAATGTTACCATGGATTTCAATGTTCTACAGTGATGAGAATATAATCTTTATTTTTGATGATGAGAATATAATCCTTGGTTTATTGTTATACCCATGATCTTTTTATGCATGGTTATAAATCAATTAGATATTATTTGAAATGTTATTAAATTTAAAAATAATAGTCATATTCAAGATTATTTTGATGAAAGTAAGCTTCATTTTCTATTACCACCACATAGGGCTTTGGAAGCTTAGTAATGACATTAACTAAATTTAGTCTAGGAAATATAATACATTCCAAAGTGGGTAGGACTAAAAACCATCTTAAAGTATTCCTATAGTTATCCAAGATGATGTAAAATATGAACCCAAACACCATATATTATACAGGGACTAACATTATTTTATCATGATATCTTCCCACATAGTACATGTTTTGGTCTAAAAATAAGTGAGAGGATCTCTAGAATCATGAACCTTTGAAAGAAAAGATTAGAAAGGAAGGTAGTTTACATGATATTCTTATGCAAGAAAGGGTTTTACATTCTTAACAAAGGTGTGATCCCACTTGGGCATTAATAATTCATAAGGACTCCAGTGCAATTCTACTATAGAATCACCCATAGAAGAGGGAACTAAAGAATATATCATATCCTAATAGACAACCACATCATCTGATACCATCACAAATTGCACATAGGGGGATCAAGCTCATTTGGACTAGGATCCAAAGAAGGAACAAATATAATAGGAGAATGTTTTAAAATATGTCATACCTTGGACTGCTTGATTCAATTTCCTATTGATAATATTTGTAGTACAAGTTTCTACTTGAACCAAAAAATATAGTCTCCATCTACTTATTATGCAATATCTATTAAGTTATCTCTAATGTACTCTTGTTTTATGTTCAATCAACTCATTTTGCTTTGTGATATAGTGAATAGTCCTTTCCAAATGAATACCACCAAGTTCCAATAAACCTCCAAAAGTATGATTCAAAAACTTGCAACTATCATCAGTTTTAATGCACTTAATTTTTCTCACAACCTCATTCTCTAGGAAATATTTTAAAAATACTAAAATATCCAAAGGATTTGTCCTTGGTATTAATAGTGTAGAACCACATAAACTTGTATATTTCACCAATAAATATAAGAAAATACCTAATTCTCAAAGACAAAATAATAATCCCTAGGATCACAAATATCATTATGAATTAGCTCCAATGGTTGGAAGGGATTATTAACTTTCCCTTTCAAGAAGGGTTCCTAATGGTGCTTCCTCAATATGCATCCCTTGCAAACATCGCTTGATGGATTAATAGGTGGAGGGCCCTAACCATATGACATTGAATCATATGCCACAAGGAAATATAGTTGATGTATCCAAGCTAATGATCCACCACTTACTAGTATCATATGTCTTAGCAAACATAACAACAAACCCTTTTCTCTTAGAAGAAGAATATGATGAAGTAGTACATTCGTAAAGCTTATACATGTTATTATATTCCCTTTAGTATATTCAATATACTATCTAAAGCCATTATCAATACCCTTTATTAGCCATCTAACAAAATAAATTACACTTTTTTGTATTAACAATAATGTGATAAATAAAAACAAGGTTAAGTTTAAAATATGGAACATAAATAACCTTCCTAAGAGCCAAGATTTATGTCAATACATCTAGATACCCAAAAATAAGATTCATCATTAATGAGCACATGATTCATATGTTACTATTTAGTGTCATAAGTGAATAGGTGTGATGCTTCATCATGGATTGTGTTGCTCCAAGATCTAAAATCCACTCCTTCAAATATACGGAGGTCCAATAGGTGGAACTAACCATAATATGTGCATGTGAGGTCTCACCCTCATGCGTATCATTACCTTATGCAAAGAAAAGAAAAGCATTACTTGTGCAAAGATAAATATTTCAATAAGGATAAAAAGAATAATACTTGTGATTATACAATGGTTTATGAGTAGGGTTAATTTATACTTTGAATGAATCACGATACATTTTGTAAATCCTATAAGATCACATGCTAGCATTTTTTATTTCTTAACATCGTAAATATCAATATGGAGTGGATTAAGCTTGTAGTCTTTAACAAAATATAATAAAGATACTAGATATTTGATTAATCAACAAATTTCTTTGTGCATTATGACATGAAATCTTAAACGAAGGATGTTTATACCGTTATTGAATTTACTAAATGTTATGTCTATTACAAAAAATTCAAGATAAGAACATTTTCTTGAAATTCCAACCAATTTAGAATCCAATATTATGAATTCTAAAATCTTATAATATTGATTCTTGGGAAGAGGTAGCTAATAACTATAGATAAAATATTAATCGACACATCTCTTGCAAATTTTGGCTCTCCTGGTCTAGGATTTCATTCCTTGGCCTTTATTTTCTCTTTAGGCTCATCTCTATTCTTTCCTGTGTATTTTGAAGATGTCCTAACTTCTCAGGGATTTTGTCCTTGGTTTAGTGCTTAATGCTCGGGCAGTGGATATTCTAGATATTTAGTAGCTCCTTTGCGGTGGGTTGGCTTCATTTTGTCTGGCACGGAGGAGTAGTTTCGAAGAATCCTTTTTCTCTACATATTTATTTGGTATTTTGGGGAGAGGTCTTATGTTTTCTTGATTATTGCAAATATGGGTTTTTTCTACCTTTCTTCCTAGCCAAGTAGTGAGGCCTTGGGGTTTTTTGTGTCTTTACGTTGGTGGCATGTGTGGCCATATTTTATGTGGTTATTTTAGTCTTAGATAGGGATATTGTGATGTTACAACATCTACAAAAGCAAGGCCTCGTTGATAGTTTCCTGGCTTTGATTCCTAGAAAATGCTTTGTTTGTTTGTTCTTGGAGGTTTATTTACTGCTCTTAGTCACAAAGCTCTTTTTGTTCTTGGTTGGGGACCTCATGCTTTCTTGTCCTTTGTGGGTGATGGCTCTACTTTGTAATACTTACATCAATCGATCTTAGCAAGTTATCTTCAGATTGTTCAGATCATGAGGTTGTTCATTACATCCTTTCCTTCTATGATATCGTTTGGTCTTGCGAGGATACCATGATTTTTTTATGGTTGTGAAAGCTCAATGGCTTCACAATATCTTGGTTTTTTGGTTTGAGAGTTTTTCGAGATGTTAGAAATTTGGTTTTTCTTCCTGCTTTGTTGTTGTTCGGGATATGTCCATGAATAATACTATTCTTTCAAATGTTATGCCAATATTTCTTAGTAGTGTTATTAAGTAAGCATTAAAAGTAGAGAGGAAGAGTGTGAAATATTTTTAAAAAAGGTGAAATGAAATGATTTCCTACCTACTGATGAGGAAGAGTGAAATATTTATAAATAAATTGAAATAAATGATTTTCTATTTACTATATCTTCATTGGTATTCTTCACTTAGAGAAATGACCTCTCCGATTATTTGACGGCGATGGACTCTCTTCGACTATGTGCAATTTATAATTATTATAAATTCTAGTAAAACATCGACATTATAAAAAGTACAATGTCTATATAATTAATATTATATAATAATTTATTTGGTTTTTATATTTTTCACAAATTTAATTTTTAATATATATATATATATATATATATATATATATATATACACACAAATAAAATAGTGTTGTTTTATTATAATAGAATATATAATAATTAAAGAATATATGTATCATTGAAAATATTTATTATAAATTATTAGGTTATGTTTATATGCTTATTTGCAAAGATATTTTAAGAGATAATTGCATTATTTTAAGAATTGCAAGATATCTAGGCAACTATAAGGTAAGGGGATAAAAGAAAATTATTTTGATGATTATTTAACAGTTTTTTTAAATAAAAAATATTTAAATATTTTATGTATAAGAATAAACTAAAATGGTTCGAGGTGATATCACAACAATTTGGGCTTTGGGCTTTGGTTCTTCTTTAGGAGGTCCAAGGTTCAAACCCTGATGTGTTTGTAGTTGTGTGTTAAATTTCATATTGATAAGCTCACATCCCCTCTTATGAGAGGTCATGGTGGGATGGGGATGCCAAATAGTTCCAAGTGATAGTACAACAGTTTAGGCTTTGGTTATTCTTCAGGAAGTCCAAGGTTCAAACCATGACGTGTGTAGTTGTGTGTTAAATTTTATATTGATGAGCTCGAATCCCCTTTTATAAGAGGTCATGATGGGATGGGGATGTTGAATAATGATTTCACACACTAACCAAATCTTAAAAAAACTAAATTAAAATGTTGATATAATTATTAATAATTAATTAATATGATTTCTCAATACTTATCATAAATTTAACTTTTAATGCACACATACATATGTACATACACAAATAAAGTATCTTTGTTTTATTATAATAAAATCTATAATAATTGAACAAACTTGTTTCCACCAATATTCCAAATCCCCATATAAGTATAATATGAAATATGTCCATACTTATCAAGAATATTCCAAATCCAAACTTTTCTCCACCAATATTCCAAATCTAAACTACTAGTTATCTCTTATCAAGAATCAAAATTTAAATATCTTGAAATCCAAAGTAATGGATTGATGTTCAAAAAATTATTCTCATATTCATGGCATTTAAAGCCAATGATAACATTCACATCCTTGATTTAAACTAGTATGTTACAATGCACAATATATTTTCTTTGTTTAATATTAAACACCAACACCAAGTCAATGATAACATCTACATCCTTGCTTTAAACTATAATATCACACCTAACCTAGGAGTGTTTTATCCCATAAATTTGCAATCACATCCCAACTTAGGTACACATAATCAATGTTATGATCACGATGAATTTATGCTTAGAGCACAAACATTTTGTACTAGAGATTACAACTACTTATATTATACTAAGTAAATCCCTAATCTCGTTGGGTTGTGTTATTAAATCCCCTAGGCTCACTAAAGATTTGCCTAGATCCACTAGATCTTATTTACCTATCATTCTAGGTTATCTAGTTTTCAGTTTTTATTTACAACCCTTAAAGAGTTGTAAGTTTAGCATCTTTTGGAAAACTTCTTTAAAGTCTAACTCATTGATTCGTAAGCAAATATTTCTCATTTTATCCCTTAGTAGTTTATCTTGGAAAACATGATCTAACTATGCTGTTAGAAATTCTAACTATCATGATGTAAAGTAGCTGATAAAATAATCAGTTCTATCAAGACATGAACAAATTGGAGTTGCAACATAAAAGTAGAATAATTAAGACAACAAAGCTTAGCTATATCAATGATTAACTTACAAGTCTATTGCATTTCGTAAAAAAATCTACTACAATAAAATGTTAACTTACAATAACGATTATAACCAATTATAACAATCCTTACTTGCCCTCATAGAATTTTAATCTTTCTCATACAATTCATAGATATTCTTCTACAACATGTATTATGTATTTATCTTTAATGCAACATTGTAAAATAATACCACAAATAGATTGTAATTAATCACAATATAACTTATTTTCCTATAGTAATCATTCATTGGAAACCTATATTTATTACAATTTTATTCAACCTCATAATTACAAAAAGGAGAAGGTTGGACCCAAATCATCAACACCAAAATGTGTCCATACATGTCCATAATATGAAACATCTCTCTCACATCAGCAAGCATTAAAATATGGACTAATAAATTATACAAACATACTTTCATTAAAAGTTATGAAAAGAAGCATCAATCTCGTTTATCCTCCATTCCCTAAAGATTAATTGATTTTCTCACATAATTATTATGAAGCAAATATAGTTTTTAAAATTTAATACAATATTTTCTTCAACAACAAGAAATATGGAAGATTAATAGCTTATACTTGCACTCTTCACATAAAACTATCTATATTTCCCACACATTCAACTAAACATATCATATATCGAGGTAGTACTTGAAAGAGGGTAATTCATGATTTCAAGAGTAACTAATATTCTCATTATATAACACAGTTATAATAACATCAAATTCTAAACTCAAGTTTTCTTTTTTATAATATATCAAGATTCATCAGTCAATAATTACAACATACAATTTTACATAGTACTTCAATACACGTTTATTAATGTAATGAATGTCACACAGTATTTCTAAAAGTCCTCATGCAGAAGCAAATAAGCAAAGACAACACATATCCTTGACCTATTTATGAAATAACGTCTTCTCTAGGCAATAATGGCTACTAAGAGGATTAGGGTGATTGTCCCTAGAAAACTACATGCATCTTCTAACAATAATGGATATCTTGGATTGGTATCCCCTTGGGTTAATTCCATAGGATTTTTAGTACCCTATTGGGAATACAACCTAATCCTAAAAGCAACCAATTTAAAACAACTAATATAAATTTGCAAATTTAAAGGAAATAACCTTAAGAGTCATAATACATAAAATACAATTTTGGTTGAAGGACCTACTCATCCTAAAACCCATGTCATCCTCCATCCATGATGGTAATACTTCCATAATTATACAACATGAAAATCAATAAAATTATGTTCAAGTAACTCAATGTCATTTAGATGAAGCATCGATGCAATATATGATCAAGTAACTAGAAGAATACACTCCATAAATCAAATAGAAAGCATATTAAATATTGAATGAACAATTGAATGAATCAAACACGCCACTTAAGGAGGAAAAAGTCTTGTAGTCACTAGGAGAGGGTAAAGTCTCTTGTGAATACGTGATGATGTCTATCAATCAATGAATTCTACTTATAAATATATAAATTAAATAATGAATGGTCATGATCCATCAACGAGCCAACACATCTATTAGGGTTGTTACATGGCTTCCCTCCTTGGAAAGCTTTATCCTCAAAGCTAGAAATGACTGGAAAATGCTTTTTGATTCCCATGTAGCATCTTCTTATGGAAGGTCCTACCATTTAATCAAAAATTCTTGAATTTGGCAAGATCGAAGATGACGTACTTTGGTTTGCAATACTGCTTCTGGTTAAATCATTATTCATCCTTCTTCATCTAGTACTAGAAGTGTTGTCTGTGATTGTACTTTCTGACCAATCACTTGTTTGAGACAAGATAATGAAAGACTGGATGTATACGAGAAGAGGATAGAAGATCCAATTGATATGTGAATTCACCAATAGGACGAAATATCTTATAGGGTCCATAGAATTGAGGAGCCAATTTTTGATTGGACTTGATATTTAAGGATAACTATTTATAATATTGTAAATGTAAAAAGAACATATCCCCGACATTGAATTATCGTTTTGGACGTTGTAGGTCGTGTTGTTGTTTCATACGATTTTGTACCTAGATCAAATTATCTTTAAGAAGGTTGAGCATTTTTTGACGATGTTGAAATAAGTCATCTACCTAAGCTACTTTAGAAGATTATAGAACATATTTAGTGATTTTTGGTGGATTATGACCATACAAAGCTTCGAATGGAGACATATTGAGGGAAAATGGTAAGAAGTGTTATACCACCATTTCTCTAAGGAGAGCTATTGCATCCAGTGATATTGCTTATCTTGGATAAAGCAACGAAGATAAGTACCCAAACATTTGTTAACTATTTTTGTTTATCCATCATATTGTGGGTGATAAGTAGAAGATATGTTCAACTTGGTACCACTGAGACGAAATAATACTTTCCAAAAGTTGCTAGTGAATATGGAATCATGGTCACTTACAATAGTTTTGGATATACCATGTAATTTATGATGGAGGAGCCTATATTTAGAGGGTTTTTTTAAAGAAGATTTACAATAATTTTTTTATTACTCAAAATGGAATTATTTGACGCAAAAATAATTTGCCAAAAAAGGTAATTACTAAAAAAGACAAATTTTTGATGAAAAATAATTTACCTAAAATAGTAATTACTTAAAAAGGTAGTTTGGGTGGAAAAATCAATTTTCCAAAAATAGTAATATTTTATTTTTAGGGCTTTAAGCTTTAGGGTTTTATTTCAGGGTTTCTTTTAGGGCTTCAAGTTTTAGGGTTTTCATTTAAAGTTTCTTTGGGGATATATTCCCTTGGTATTGCATTGTAAAAGGGGGAAGTGAATCCAAGAATAAAAAAAAGAAAATATTTATTGGTTTATTTCCATGTATTATAGTTTTTATGTGAATGGAGGATTTTACTGATTATTTTCATTTATTACAGTTTTTATGTAAATGAGAGGTATTTTGTTTTGACCTCTTGAAGCTGAGTTTACATCATTTGGTATCAAAGCCAAGTTGGATCTTTTTGGGAAGAAAAAAGAAGAAAAGAAAAGAGAAAATGAGAGGAGAGCGAAGGGGCTCCAAAAAAATTGGCACTCTGTGCAGTGCTTGTAGAAGGTTTGTAAAAACTTGGAGATAGAAATTGGCACTCTATGTAAGTGCTTGCATGAGGTTTTTTTATGTAAAAGCCTTAGAGAAAGACATTGACACTTTGTGTAGTGCTTGCAAAAGGTTTGTAAAACCTTGGAGGAAGAAATTGGCACTTTGTGTAAGTGCTTGCAGGAGGTTTTTTATGTAAAACCTCAGAGAGAGGAATTGGCACTTTGTGTAGTGTTTGCAGAAGGTTTGTAAAACCTTGGAGAAAGAAATTGGCACTCTGTGTAAGTGCTTGCAGGAGGTTTTTTTATGTAAAATATCAGAGGGAGGAATTGGCACTTTGTGTAGTGCTTGCAGAAGGTTTCTAAAACCTTGGAGAAAGAAATTGGCACTTTGTGTAAGTGCTTGTAGGAGGTTTTTTTTATGTAAAACCTTAGAGGGAGGAATTGGCACTTTGTATAGTGCTTGTAGGAGGTTTGCTATTTTTAAACCTTGAAGGAAGAATTGGCACTCTGTACTGCTTGCAGGAGGTTTGAAATATAAAACCTCAAAAGGAGATTGGTACTTTGAGGAGTACTTGCAGATGTGTGGCCCTATATGGAGAGTAATTATGAGTTTGATCAAAGGAACTCACAGGAGCAGAGTTCTTTTAAACTAGAGGAAAATGATGCAAGAGCCTATCTTTAGAGGGTTTTTTTAAAGAAGTTTTAAAATAATTTTTTTATTACTCAAAATGGAATTATTTGATGCAAAAATAATTTTTTGAAAATGGTAATTACTAAAAACGACAAATTTTGATGAAAAAATAATTTATCGAAAATAGTAATTACTTAAAAAGACAGTTTTTGGTGAAAAAATAAATTTGCCAAAAATAGTAATATTTTATTTTTAGGGCTTTAAGCTTTAAGGTTTTATTTTAGGGTTTCTTTTAAGGCTTCAAGTTTTAGGGTTTCTTTGGGGATATATATTCCTTTGGTATTGCATTTTAAAAGGGGGGAGTGAATCCAAGAATAAAAAATATATATATTTATTGGATTATTTCCATGTATTATAGTTTTTATGTGAATGGAGGGTAAAACTGATTATTTCCATTTATTGGAGTTTTTATGTAAATTAGAGGCATTTTGTTTTGACCTCTTGCAGTTGATTTTACATAAATTTAAAAATAGAGTTGAGAAATACCTTATCCACTTTACTTGTTAAGTAGGGATGTTGTAAGGCACAAAATTGAGCATACTTGTAAAAAGCAATCCACCATCACAAAAATCATTGTTTTGCCCTCTGACTTAGGGATACCCTCAATGAAATCTTTTGATATGTGTTTCCATTGGTGGTCTAGAATTGGTAAGGGTTGCAGCAGTCCTGGATATTTTATTGTTTCACCTTTATTGTGTTGGCATACCTCACATTCATCCACAAATATCCTAAGCCTTTCCAAGAAAATGATTGTTTCACTCCCTGGTATGTTTTAAAAAATCACAAGTATCTTGCTGAACGAGATGCATGCAATTCTTGGAGAACCATAGATTTAAAAGTGGAACCTTGAGGAAGGTAGATGTGATATTTCTTGTGAAGCACACCCTCAAAATATGATAAGTAAGGATGCTTTGATGATACTGAATTCTTATCTTGAATAATTTAAGTAGTTTCACTATCAACCAACCATTCTTCTTGAAGTTAGGATAACCATTGGGAACAAGGGCTCGATATGGTATTGATATATATCTCATATTCATATTTGCGAGAAAATGCATCAGCTACTATGTTTTCTTTACCTTTCTTGTGCTTAATCACGAAATCATATCTCAAAAGTTTTGTCATCCATTTATTCTATTCAGGATAAGATAAGTGTTTTTCCATAAAATGCTTAAGACTACTATGGTCAGTCTTAATAATGAAATGATTGCTTATTAAGTAATACCTCCATTTCTCAATGGTATGTAAAATAACCAATATTTCCTTCTCGTAAGTACATCATCCCAAATTCTTACCTGAAATTTGCTTGCTCTGAAAAAGCTAAGGGATGACCTTCTTGCATTAAAATAATGCCAATCCTTGTACCCAAAGCGTCACACTCGATGATGAAATATTTACTAAATTAGGAGTAACCAATATTGGGGTAGAGCACATGAATTCTTTGAGATATTGGAATGCCTGAGAAGTTGCTCCGTTCCACTTAAAAGTGTCCTTTTTGGTAAGTGTTGTGAGAGGGGCTACGATTTTGCCATATTTACATACGAATTTTTGGTAATAGCTTGTTAGACCCAGGAATCCTCTAATTTTTTTGAGGGATTTAGGTAGAGGTAAGTCTTGAATAGCTTTAATTTTTTGAGGGTATAATTTGACTCCTTCATGGGATACAATATGACCTAAGTATTCAACTTCTTGGACCCCAAAGGCACATTTGGATCTTTTAACAAAATGTTTTTTCTTATGTAGTAGATGAAGAACCTTGTCAATATGGGTTAGGTGATCCTTACACATTTTTTTGTAAATTAGGATATCATCAAAGAAAACTAAGATGAACTTATGAAGATATGGCCAAAAAACATGGTTCATAAGGCTTTGAAATATTTATGGAGCGTTAGTGACCGAAAGGCATGAGTAGGAATTCATAATGACCTTCTTGAGTTCGAAAAGTGATTTTAGGTATGTCCTCTTCCCTAATCCAAATTTGGTGAAAACTTGAACGAAGATATAATTTAGTGAAATATCTTGCACTGTGTAATTCATCTAATAAGTCATCAATGATAGGGATAGGCAACTTATCTTTGATGGTAATTTTGTTGAGAAGTCAAAAATCTGGACATATGCACCCAAAGGTATCCTTGCAACGTACCATTACTACGAGTGATGAGTAAGGACTGATGCTAGGATGAATGATACCATGTTCTAATATTTCTTGTACTAGCTTCTCTATTTCTATATTTTGAGGTTGAGGATAGCAATAAGGATGAACATTAGGAGTAAGACTTTCAATAATGATATGTATGGCATGGTAATGTGATCATTTAGGGGGTACACCCTTTGGTTCACTGAATACTTCTTCATAATTATCCACAATAGTTTAAAGATATTTTGAGAGAATTGTAAGAGTATCCATGGATTGAGCTTCCATGGAATTAATTTGAGCTATAAAACCATAAGTACCCTTATTGAATAACTTCTTTGTGTAGTAATAACTCACCATATTGGATGGTGGAGATTGAATTCCTTGAATATAAATAGTCCTCCCATTCTTTGTCCATATGATGTATAATATATGAAGATTAAGAGTAACATCGTTGAGTTGATATAGCCATTTTGCATCCAAAATGACGTTTGAGCTCCCTAAGTTCATGATGAATAGAGTTCCATGCCAAGTATAACTTCCCATTATTAATGAAATTGGTGATGTTCGGCCCACACATTGAGCATTACCTGCATTTGCCATCAATACTTGAAACTTTATATGATTATAAATATTCATATACAAGTTTAAGGATTTGGTAGTTTTGAAATCGATAAAGTTATGTGTGCTACCTGAGTCTATCAATACATTAACATGTTTATGCTTAATGAATCCTTGTACCTTAATTGTACAATGAGATTTTAAACCTATAAGTGCATGTACTGAGAGAGCAATACTATCTTCTTCAGGTGTTATTTCACAAGTATTTGTTAGTTATTGGTTTGTATCAATGAGTGACTCTAGTTGAACTACATCTTCTTCTTCATTGGTGTCATATTCCACTTGAAAGGTTTGACATACTACACATGCTTGATCCCTTGGATGATAGGAATGACATTTAAAGCAAAAAAATATTGAGGATTGTTCATTATTATGAAAAGGATGAAAAAAATTAGAATCACGTATATAGGATACCAAATATTGAAATTTATTTTTGGTTGCTTGAGTTATACGGGTGGCATCATCAAGAGTACATGGATCATGCATGTTGACTTCCTTTCTTATTTTATCCTTGATATAATGATGGAAGGCGGATACCACTACTACTAAATTCAATTAGTGTGTATAGGTAAGAAGACTTATGTTCAGTGACATAGTCTTCTATTGAATCGGTTTGCTTGAGTTCTATAAGGTGAACCACATATGATGAAGATGAACCTTTATCAAATATTCTAAGGAATAGTTCCTTAAATTTAGGCCACATAAGGGAGCGATTATGTTGACGAAGCTACCATAACAACCATTGATAGGCCTAGGTACCCAGTTTACAAGATGCAAATGCGACACGATCAATTTCTAAAATATAGTAAAGATAAAAAATACCATCTATTTTGGCTATCCAACCTCTATGATTATATCCTTAAAATGTAGGCATGTCAATACAAGGAAATTTAACATCATGAGGCTATTCTAAGAATTGGGAGGTATCACCTGCTTATGGATCAAAATTGAAAGAAGTTTTTGAGGGTACCAATGTTTGATAAGTCTTTAAATGTGGAGGGTTGGCAATGGCTTGAGAGGCTCGATTATTTTGTTGTAGAAGTGTAGCCACTGAATTACGTATCTCGCGTCCTACTAAATACATAGTGGCTAGGTATTGTTGTTGTTGCCCTAAACACTAAAATACATCAAAATCTACTATGAGAGGAATTTTAGCGAAAATGTCTTCTTGGACAGAGACAATATTTTCTAGGTTAGCAAAAATGCCATTTTTACCTAGAGTAGAAGGGGTGGTATTGTCTTTATTTTGAGAAGCCATGGACCAGTGATGAGGATTAAAACTATTAATTCTAATAGAAGAATTATGTTGTGTACCTTTATTTTGCGGTTGTATTTTTGGTGTATTCAGGGACCCTTCGTTTGGCCCTTCTATGCATTGTAATCTATCGTTTGCTTCTCAATTCCACTTGTTTGGAGTGTTTTGATCACTCATGCACTTGATTTGCAGTCAATTTGGAATTAATATTTCTCTTGTTAATATGAGTTTTAAATTAAAAAAAAATCAATTAATGTACTATCCGTTTAAAGCCAAACAATCCTTGTGAAGTTTTGTTTCAAGCCCAAATGGTCACTTTGTGCTAATAAGCCAATGACTACTAAACCAACAACTACTTGTTCTTGCTTTTGAAATTCTAATTTAAACCAATGTCTACTTGCTTGGTCACTTGGATAAGCTAAGTGCTACTCGCTTAGGTATACCAATGCATATACCGCTTACAACGACTTAATCACTTGGGTATATAAAAATTTATTTGGTATCCAAAAGATATATCGCTCACAACGACTACTACATCAAAATTTATTCTCTATTGAATAGTCAATATTTAGTTTTAATGATCCACGATGGTCGAGGAGATAGGCTAAGTTAGAAACGGAGGAAGATATGACATGGCATACAATGGATGGACTATGGTATCTAAGTGTGGGAGTACGAAATATATGATATGTGGTGTACAATGGATGGATGACGATAGCTAAGCATGGGATTACAGATAAACGAGGAGGGATATGTGGCCACTCACGTGGTCATAATAGCCTTAACAGGTGAAATAAAATATAAACCTCCTATTAATCCCCTATTGCAAGAATGTGGGATAAAACTTTATGATAACCCTAAATTTGTTGTGTACTCACCTACTTACAAAATCTAAATTTTATCGATGAAAACTCTTTATTCATGTACTGTGAAACCAAATTAGGTTATGCGATGTGAAATTTGGAGATTATATGATTTGCGTATCCTTAGTAAATATTTTTTCATAATGTATGTTGTGAACAAATTTACACACGTTGGATTTTTTGAGAATATCAAATGAATTTCATCTGAATGGTTTATACATATGTTGGATTACTTGAGATATTATTTGGAATATGGCTTGAAAGAATCGTAGTGTTGTTAAAAAATCAAATCTTCATATTTCAATTATTTATACATTCCTTGGCTATGGACGAAATACCTAGTAAGGCTTGTCAACGACGGTGTGATACGAAATTAGGGTGATGTAATATTTTATTAAATTTTGTTCATGTTCTTCAGGTAGTATTTGAGTTCATGAACTTCCTAAACACTATGCCACTCTCGATTGTTCAAGTAGTATTCGAGTTCACAAACTTCCTGAACACTGCATCACTTTCGATTATTCAAGTAGTATTCAGGTTCATGAAATTTCTGAATACTACGACACTCTCAACTATTTGTGACATGATCCAAGATACCTTGGCTAGTTGTGATGAAAATAATTTAAACAATTTCCAATACCTCTACTAATTTATACTGGTTTATATTTCATGGAAGCCATTGATCACGGTATAGATTTATAACAAAAAATCTACGTGATATCCCAAGTCTTCTACTCTAATACCACTTGAAAGAACACACTTCGTAAATAAAATAGAATGTGAATTAAATATTGAATGAAAAATTGAATGAATCAAACATACCACTTAAATAGGGCAATGTCCTATCGTCGCTCAAATAAGGTAAAGTCTCTTACGAATACACAATTAAAAAGCATGGAATGAAGATGAGAGATCTTCTTATGAAGGCGACTCTCTTGAATCTTCTTCCTCTTGGCAACAGAGCACTCATACCATATAAGGGATGAAATCATATTAGAAATCGCTGTTTCAAACCATTTGATCTAGCCAGTATTACCTATTGGTCTAGGAAATCTATTTCAAACATGCTCTACAAGGCAAAAATAGGCAGGACTGTCAAGGTGGGACACATTTAATTTGAAAGAAAGTGGCATGGAATTAAGAGATATTGAGGAATTTTGGATAGAATACAAGATAGGAAGGTGGTCAGATAAAGTAGTGTGATATAGGAAGTGAACTTGCTCATGGATAAATAATTTATCTAGGAAATAATTACTGAAATAAAATATGTCTAGATGAACAAGCTTCCTAGGAAAATCTTGATGATAGTTGGATGACGTAAACAAATTATTGCTATGAGATGATGCTTTACCAAAGATAGGGTCATGCACATCTAAATGATTATGACAAAACAACCAACTACCAAATTCAACATTAGAAATGGGTCTACTACCAGTCCAACTTTTATCACTAGGATTCTCAATCATATTAAAGTCACCTCCAAGGATTCATTCTGCAGGAGGGAGAGAAACAACTAACCATTCCCAAAGGGTTATACAACTAGGAGGGTCATTAGGGGCATAAACATAACAAAATCCAATAACCTAAGATTTAAGAGCTAATCTAACCCATACACAATGATGAGCAGGGTCTTCACTATGGTCTAGAATAGCATAACAAAGAGACTTGGCTATGGAAAATGTAGCACCTCCTTTACCATTAACATGAGAAGTAGTAAAGGCAGATGTATATCCACCACCAATGATATCCATACAATGGCTAAGAATGTGACCAGTGAATTTTAATTATTGAAGGTAGTAGTCTGACTTGAGTCTGTTGAGTGTGTGCCCCTCACTCTGGGCCGCATTTACCAAGGAGAGGTAGGGTTATAGAGGAAACATTGGGGAGAATGTTTGTCCCCTTGTGCCAAGTTGTTGAAGATGAAAGGATGTTATCAATTCCCTTGGTATGTGTATATATGTCTATCCCCTTGTACCCAGTTGTTGAAGATGAAAGGATGTTACCGATTCCCTTGGTATGTGTATATATAATATAGATATACACTAAGCCCAATAATCATAATAATACTCCATGTGCCATTTTCAAGTATCAATGCTAGTTATCATGCTTCTCTTAAAGAACCATTTCATTCAATACAAATTGTGTTGTCCAAAAATATTGTCAAATGTTTAAAGGATATTTAGCTTGTTCAAGATAAAATTTGTTTAAAACTTTTGAAAGTAACTTAGAGAAATCAATAAATTGCTTACAAATTATTATAAGGACTAAATAACAATGTTGATGCCTTTAAAAATAACATTTGCAATAAATTAGTCATTAAGTTAAATATTAAATCTAACACAAGAAAATGATTCTTATTATTTTTTCAAATAAAAATTGGTTTGATTTACGAAGGAAGTCCCATTCATGTACACTAAAATTAAAAAAAAAAATATGGACTATTACATAATAAAAGACAAAAAATAATTTAAATGTTGTCTTTGCTCTTTTGTTGTAAGTTTATCCTCAAATGGATAAGCTGAAATTCCTACCCTATATTCATGAGGATGTTTGTAATTAGGTATGGAGGCAATTCCTTTTAAATTGTAAGAAAAGTTAAAGTTGTATGCATCTGAGAAAGACACTTAATTGTTTAAGAATTGAATTGGTTGCAAGAAATTATAGCTAGACAAATTGGATTTGGATGAGGAATAATTTTGGAAATAACTATAATCTTATAATATTATACGATAAGGATTCATTGTGGGCACGTGAGAATTAGGAGCAATAGGAAAATACAGAAATATTATATTCAACCTTGGAAACATAAGAATTACAAAGTTTAAATAGTGGTTGATTAAACAACCTTAGGGAATATAGGAGAAGTTAGAAAAAGAAGAAGAATAAGGAGGAAAGGAGAAAGGGAATTTGTTGTTGTCCGCCTTGGTGCCCATGCCATCCAGTCTGCCCAGTCAGCTGTTGTCTAAGTCAAACTACATGACCATTCAGCTGCCAAGGAGGTAAAAGGGTAAGATCCAAAGCTTACCGTTGCAAACAATTTTTTTACTCCTTTTAACTGGCTTACTTTTCAAAATTCTCCCCCTTAAAGTTGAGAGGACTGACTATACCATCTCTCAGCTTTATATATTGAGCTTTAGCTATACCTTTGGTGAAGATATTTGTAATATTATCCAAAGTGCTACAATATTGAAGCTCAACTATCTGTTGTTCGACCATATATCGAATGAAGTGATACTTCATATCGAAATGCTTTGATCTTCTATGGTGGACTAGATTGTATGCCAACTGAATGGCACTTATGTTATCACAATACAGTCAAGTTGGACCACTTTGAATTTCTCCAATCTCTTCAAGAAATTTTCTCAACCATAGGGCTTGAGTACTAGCATGTGTGATGGCTATATACTCAGCCTCAGTCAATGAAAATGCTACAACAGTTTATTTATTGGAACTCCATGTAATTAGTCTTGATCCTAGACTAAAATAATTTCCTGATGTAGATTTCTTGTCATCTATATTTCTGCCCCAATCATTGTCACTACAGCCAACTAATTTCATAGAATTGCATTTTTTGTAATGGATTCCAAAATCCAATGTACCTTTTACATATCTTAAGATTATTTTAGTTGCTTGTAGATGCAACTCAGATGGACTAGCCATAAACCTTGAAACTAGAGAAACAACATATTGAATATCGGGTCTTGTGTTGGTGAGAAACATCAAACTCCCAACCATGCTTCTGTAAGTGGTCATGTCAACCTTTGATGCTCCATCATCCTTGCTCAATTGGATCCCATGTCCAGTTGGAGTTGAAACTGATTTGCACTGCTCCATGGCAAATTTCTTGATCATGTCTCAGGCATACTTATGTTGACATATGAAGATCCTTTTATTTGATTGATGCACTTCCATCCCTAGGAAGTATCGCATTAAACCAAGATCTTTCATCTCGAACTATTTCATCATGGAGTTTTTGAACTCCATATTCATTTTATTGTTACTACCCATAAATATTAGATCATCCACATACAAACAAACTATGAGAATTTTACTCCATGCTTTAGGTAGTACATAGTTGGTTCATTTTTTCTTATCGTGAATCCATACTCGCTGAAATAGCCATCAATGCGTGAGTACCAAGATCTTGGTGCTTTCTTGAGGCCATAAAGTGCTTTCTTCAATTTGTAAACAAGGTTCTCCTTTCCCTGTTATTGAAAACCTTGAGGTTGTTGAACATAAACCTCTTTTGTCAAGTATCCATTCAAAAAAACACTTTTCACATCCATGTGTTGAACATTCCATCCTTTATGGGCTTCTAAGGAAAGAACTAATCTGATTGTTTCTTGTCGTGCAATAGGAGCAAAGGTTTCCTCATAGTCAATGCCAAATTTCTGAGTAAAATCTTTTACTACTAGTCTCGCCTTATGCCTCTCAATGCTTCCATCAACATTGTACTTGGTCTTGTAGACCCATTTGCATCCAAAACATTTTTTTCTTTGGGTAGCTTTACTAGCTCCCATGTATCATTATTGTTTATAGAGGTTATTTCCTCTTTCATGGCTTCTTGCCATACATTTGAGTACAAGCCTTCTCATAGCTAGCTGGTTCTAGTTGTGTACTAGCCAATAAAGCATAATTGACTACATATCCCCTAGGATCATGGGAGTCATCATCCCCATACAATTGCAAATTTTCAAGTTGCTGCAAAACTATATTCATTTCACTAGCTTGGCTTCTAGTGAATCTTCTCTAGAAATTTTGATCCAAAATTTGAAAAGATGGATGATGTTGTAATGTTCTTTTGCCGCTTGATGGAGTCTCTATCAATTTCCATCGATGAAGAACTTACTGATCTCTGTGGAGAATGACTTGGAGTGGCGGTTGAAGTACTTTATGTAGTACTCCTGCTTGGGCTTGGAGGGGGTGGTGTGCCTTTGATTTTCTTTGGAGACACCTATTGTACCCGTGAAGAACTTACATCTTGGGACTCATCATCAACAAAAATTCTTTGATGACCCCATTCTCCCCTTTCATCAAAAATTACATCCTTGGAGAGTATAACTTTATGAGTCTTGGGATTGTAGAGTCTATATATCTTTGTAGACTCACAATACCCTACAAATATACAAACTTGACTCTTTGGATTAAGCTTCTTCCTTTTCTCATTAGGAATGTGTGCATATGCTAAAGAACCAAACACTTTGAAGTGCTTTACATTAGGTTTCTTTCCGTACCACCCCTCATAAGGAGTGACACCATCTAAACTAGAAGTAGGACTTCTATTTAGAATATATACACTGGTTCTTACAGCCTATGCCCAATACATATGAGTTAGATGCTTAGTCTGAAGCATCGATCTCGCCATTTCAACTATGGTGTAGTTCTTTCTCTCGGCCACACTATTCTATTGTGGGGTATAGGCAGTGGTGAATTACCTTTTAATCCCAATTGCTTTACAATATTTCAAGAATGCTTTTGAGGAGTATTCACCTCCTCGATCTGTCCTAAGACATTTTACATAATTCTCATTTTGATTCTCTACATTATTTCTAAAATCTATGAAGCAATCAAAAGCTTCATCTTTATGTTTCAAAAAATAACACATTCTAGAGAATTCATCTATGAAAGTGAGAAAATAAGAATAGTTTCTGAGACTCTATGTTTGCATTGGTCCACATATGTCTGAATGTACTAACTAAAGTGGATAGCTGGCTCTCCATGCTTGTCCTTTTGGAAACTTTGACCTTGAGTGCTTTCCCAAAGCACATCCTTCACAAACCTCCTTTTGTTCATTTATTTTGGGAAGTCTTGTCACCATAGCTTGAAAAGTGAGAAGTTTCAAGCTAGCAAAATTAAGGTGACCATATCGCTAGTGCCAAAGCATACTTGGATTTGTTATAGCTACATTTGTAAGTTGAGCTCCTCCTGGATCACTAAATTTGAGAGGGAATAACCTGTTCTTGGTCATGGGGACATGTGTGATGACACGATTACAATTATTTTTATCAAAAATTATACATTGTCCTTCATCAAATACAATCTTGTAATTGTTTTCCATCATTTGTCCAACGCTTAGAATATTGTGTTGGAGCTTTGGAGTGTAATAAATGTCATGCACTATCTTTAGTCCTTCTTTGGTTGGAACCTCCATGGCTCCAATACCCTCTACTTGCAATGTCTTATCATCCCCTAATTTGATTTATGATTTATAAGTGGAATATAGAGTAGCAAATAAATGTTCTTTGCCACTCATGTGGATTGAACAACCAGTATCCAGAATCCATGTGTCATTTAGATTGTGTTTTGATTGTCCATATGAAATAAAAAGATTAGAGGTATTATATTCTTCTCCATAATTACCATATTGACTAATGCTGCCTTGTGAATATTTTGACTAGTCGTCACGAGCGAAGTGACCTGACTTGCCACAGCTAAAACAAGCTAATTTTGACTTATCACTTCCTTGCCCTTGATTTCCACTTTGTCCTTGATTTCCTCCTCGATTTTGATTTCCACCTCTTTGTTGATTGCCTCCTCTATATGAGTTGCCTCCTCTGTTGGAATTGCCTCCTCTATTCTGGTTGCCTCCTCTATTTTGATTGCCTCCTCTGTAGTTGCTTTTGCATCTACCTCTTTGCTTGCCTCTGTCTTGACATCTTCCCCATCCTCTTCCATTATTTTCATTGGAAGTGAAGGCCTTATCATCACCTTCGTAGCTGGTTGAAGGAGTTTCAAGAAACCTCTCTTCATGTGACATTAATGATTTGATTAATTCATTGAATGTTAAAAGGGAAAGATCTTTGAATTCTTCTATAATTATGGCAACATGGTTCCATTTCTGTGTATGTTTTTGCAACACTTTTGTTACAATTGTCTCAAGCGTGACTTTTTCGCCTAGTGTAACCATTTTATCCACAATTGCTTTTATTATAACACAATAATCATCGACCTTTTCATCATCTTTCATTTAGATATTTTCAAAATATCTCTTCATTTTTTGAAGCCTTGCCTGCTTCACTTGATTACTACCCTAGAATCCATCACTCAATGCTTTCCATGCAGCTTGTGCAGTTGTACAAGCGACAATTCCAAGGAATATGCTTTTCTCCAATGCAGATTGGAGATGATAAAGAGTAGAAGAGTTGCTCTTTTTCTCTTCTTTTCGTGTTTTCTTGTCTATGGCACTTAGTGTTGTCCAGTCTGAGGGTTTTGTGTAGCCCTCTTCTATTATGTCCCACAAACCTCTTCCTATGAGCAAGGTCTTCATATTTATAGATCAATACTCATAGTCATAACCATTAAATTCTGGTATAGGTAAGTTATTGTGTGAGGCCATAGTTACCAAAAAACTCTTTATTTCATGGTTACAATAAAGTACTTTGTTTTTTTAAAGAAGGAAAGAAGAAGGAAGAAAGAAGAGATTACAAACTTAAGTTAAATATGAATTGTTCTACTCTATCATTCAATGTTTATTCCTCTTGATGTGGGAATGCTATCTCTTGATTCACAAAATTATCTGCTACTTCTTCTTCGTCGTCACTTATCAATATTTTTTTGGTGATTCTGGTTCTAATATTTCCACTAAAATACTGTAGTGTGTATACTCTAATTCTTGTGTTGTAGCTTGTATGGATTTTGATTGTTCAAATTGACTCCTAAATGAGTTGTCTTTAAATTCTGCCTCATACCCTGAGTCAGGATGACTTTGATGTGCTATCACTGCATTTTGAAGTTGGCTAAACACAATTTTGAGCCCATAACCTCTTAATTTTTCAGCAAACCTCTCTGCACATTCTCTTGCTAGAATTGCACATAAGGCATGACAACAACCATTTGGTCTTATCATAAATGCCTCTTTACAATTTTTCAATTTGGATCTTTTGTCTCTTTTACAAAAAAAGTAAGCCTCTTAGGCTTATTACACAAAATTTCTAAAGTTTATGATTCCTTCAATCAAGTGAAAAAATTATCCTTCGATTACAATAATTGTCTCTTAGACAATGTCTTTCTTTCTTCTATGATATATATTAAAAAATATATATTACTATTTAATAGATTAAAAATAATTGCTTTAAAAAAAAAATTATAAAAAGAATTATAGTTAATATATTAAATATAATATAATTAATTTTAATAATATATATAAAAAAAACTTTATATAAAAAATTTATCCTTCACAGGAATCGAACCCACGACATATTTCATGCAATATTTCGTCCTAACCAACTCGGCTACCGCTGCCGATGAGAACCCAAGGGCAATATTACAAGTATATTCTGTTTCGGATCTGATTTCAAAAAAAAAAAATTAAACTTTCACTATCGTTGGGTTTCGAACCCACAACCTACAGGAAGGCGGGCACCTTATGGCTGGATCCACGAGCCAGTCAAGCTATGCGGCTCGACAGGAAGGCAAGGGAAGCTTTCCTTTCTTATACTTCTCTCGGCCATGCTTTAATTAATTTTTGTTTTTTTGGATTTTTGTCCCACATCGACCATGTAGAGGGTGTGAAGGTGTTTAAAACCTTCAGAGAGTGAATACTCACTCGATTGCCTTCGAGCAATCAGTGATCACCCTTTTGCCTCCTTCTCGAGCAATCACTTCCCATCACATCTCTTCCTTTGAGCCTGTCATCTGTTGCCATGTTGCTTGTCCTCCTGCCACGTAATCGATCTTTTTGCCATGTAATTGGTCTGTGTTAGTTCTGAGTCATCCAGTCTGCATCAGCCTTGTTCTCCTCCCACCACGTGGTGATCTCCAATTGATTCTTCTAAGTTATTCCTCCTCGCGTGCTTGTTGTGCGGGCCTACTCCATACCTCACCTTGATTCATGAATCGTGGGCTTTCCTTGCCTTGTATTGCATGTTGTAGGCCCCACTCAACCTTACCTCGATGCTCATGTTTCCTAGTTCCTCCACCTCGGTCCTAGGGCCTAGTTCCTCCATCGACCTCAGTTATAGAGCCCTCTTCAGCTTCGACTTTGATACCAGATGTGGGCACGTGAGAATTATGAGCAATAGGAAAATGCAAAAATATTATATTCAACCTTGGAAACATAAGAATTACAAAGTTTAAATAGTGTTTGATTAAACAACCTTAGGGAATATAGGAGAATTTAGGAAAAGAAGAATAATATGGAGGAAAGGAGAAAGGGAATTTGGTGTTGTCCGCCTTTTCGCCCATGCTGTCCAATCTGCCCAGTCAGCTGTCGTCCAAGTCAAACTACCTGCCCAGTCAGCTTCCGTCCTAGGAGATAAAAGGATAAGATCTAAAGCTTACCGTTGCAAACAAATTTTTTACTCCTTTTAACTGGCTTAATTTCCAACATTCATTTAGGAATGTTACCATGGATTTCAACATTCTACAATGATGAGAATATAATCTTTATTTTTTATGATGATAATATAATCTTTGTTTTTTATGATGAGAATATAATCCTTGATTTATCGTTATACCTATGACCGTTTTTATGCATGCTTATAAAGCAATTAGATATTATTTGAAATGTTATTAAATTTAAAACGAATAGCCATATTCAATATTATTTTTATGAAAGTGAGCTTCATTTTCTGTTACCACCACATAGGGATTTGGATGCTTAGTAATGATATAACTAAATTTAATCTAGGAAATATAATACATTCCAAAGTGGGTAGGACTGAAAACCATCTCAAATTATTCCCATAGTTATCCAAGATGATATAAAATATGAACCCAAACACCATATATTATACAGGGACTAAAATTCTTTTATCATGACATCTTCCCACATAGGACATGCTTTGGTCTAAAAATAAGTGAGAGGATCTCTAGAATCCCGAACCTTTGAAATAAAAGATTATAAAGGAAGGCAATTTACATGACGTTCTTATGCAAGAAAGGGTTTTACATTCTTAACAAAGGTGTGACCCAGTTGGCATGCAATTCTACTATAGAATCACCCATAGAAGAGGGAACTAAAGAATATATCATTGGAAACATGAGATTCTGGAAGTTGAAAAGAAACACTAAAGCTATGCAATGCAAAACAAAATGTAACGCTTTAATCCTAGAAACTTGAAATGCATGAAATAGGGAAAAGAGACGAATTGAGATGAAATGAAAGAAGTATAGAAAGCACAACCCTTTTTATTTATACTCTCTCAATATCGGTTACAAAAGCGTCTCCCGCCTTTTCAGGGGCTAGGAGCGTTAACATGTTTTGGTTACAATAGTGACTAGTGATCCTCCTTCCGCGTGCCCACATGTAAAATGGGCGGGCCAAAGTGTTGCCGCCGCTGGTGTGAATGAATCTTTGATCCTTGCTGCTCCTCCTGCATTCAAAGAAACAACAAAATCGTTAGTAGCACCTGTTGCAAAATATGAAACGTTTGTTCTCTAAAAAACAATGAAGGATGCATGCATGAAATTAAATAAAAGGATAAGTGAACTGAATCAAAATAGTCTACAAATTTCACAGAAACAAGGGAACATCACCAGAAGGTCACTGCAAATGAAACAGTTGAGGAATTCCTTACCGATTTGAATTCATTCCGGGGCGGGACGGATCCGACTGTAATTCGCTCCGGGGTAGAACGAATCCTCCTGCAACAAAGCGCCGAAGTGATACTGCCCAAAATGTCGCGTCTAGGGAGCTCAAAAGCCCACAAATGGGGTTAGCTAATTGGAGGCATTTTGGGAAGACCCAGATGGTCAGATTTCCCCAATTTGGCCTCCATCAATGGGAATTTGATGCCGCTACCTGCAAGTTAGTGAGGACTACAAAAGCGATAAAACATGGTAAAATTTGATCAAAGCATTGTGAAATCAGAATTACAAGCTATTTAAACAACATAAGATGGAATGCTAAATAAACAAATGACAAAAAGAACAATCTACCATGAATCCCCAATCGTTCTTAAAAAATAAGATTAGGCTCGCAGGAGTGCAGGGCGCCCGGGCGGGCCACCCACCGTTGGAACCTGATTTCGGCACCAATCCACTTGGGATGGGCCCAAAATCTCTTGTAATGTGTTGTCGGCGAATTGGTAGGATCGATGTGGTCAAGTGTCGGGTTTTGGATCCGGATTCACACTTCCAATAACCACCCAATGACCTCCCTTGCGAAAGAGATCAAGGATGTGGAAGAGGTGAATCAAAGGTAAAGCGTGGTATCAATTTGGCAGCACTTCGTTGCTTAAAAATGCTTCCAACCTGTCCTCTTTTGGGTGAGGAAGCTCACCAATTTATAGACCCAAGGGGTCTCTTTGGATGGGCATGCAGGGGCGCCACTTGGCGGCCATGCCTTCCCAAGAGGGAGGAGATTCCTCCCTGACTTGGGCTTCCATGACTGCCCTTGTGACAGTCCTCTAACGTTCAATTTGCTCACCTACGCGCGCATGCAAGGCAGGGAGCATTAATTGACTGTCCTTGGCTGCCATTTGGCACAATTTCTCTTTTTTCCCATTGAACCTGGAATTCGTCCTACCCTGGAGCGGATTCTGTATTCGTCCTAGGGGAGGACGGATCCCATTTTGAATTCGTCCCAGGGAGGGACGGATTCTGAGCAAAGTGCCTAGAAGGTGTCAAATTGATCTCTGACTTCCCAAAACTACTGTGAAAGTGGTTAGGACCACTGTTTAACCTCTGGGGGCTGCCCTTGGGGCTGTGTGTGTCAATGCGATCAGTGTTTGCAGTCACATAATCGGATTGGTGTTGTTTTGGTGTCTATAGATGCCCCTTTTTGGGATGCGTTGTGCATGGCGCAGCGCCGAGCAAAAATAGATAACCAAAGCACTAATGATTAGGGTTTCTTAGTAACCTAACCAACTCTTGATGCCCCAAGCATGGAAAGGGCATGCATTCTTGAATCCTTGCTTCTGACGAGCGAAGGAACTTAACTCAAGTGTTAACCTTTTTCGGTGAGGTGTTACTTGAACTTGGACATTGATCAGTCATGAATAGGCAAAGGGCGCAACCTTTTGTCTGTGGTAACCTAGAGTTCATGATTCATGAATGCCAAGTGTTTGATCAGCTTGTGATTGTTGCTTGTTTACTGCCCCAAGCAGGAGCGTAATTGTCTTTGTCAATGATCCTTTGAATGCATGCCATTTTCCATGATTGGGTGTGTAATTGTTGATTAGTGACTAAGTGTGACTACCCCCTCAAGCGACGAATCGATGAGGGAATGACCTTCATGAGAAAAGCGACGAGTCGCTTGACCCAAGATGACTTGTGTAAGGGTGCCTTTAGAGATTTATCATTGAATGTGTGTGCAGTTTCTCGACATTTAGACCTATTTTTGGTGGGTGTTAACCCTTTTGGCGATGTCGTTTGGAGATGAAATTGTCAAAGATCCGTCTTCCCGTGGAGCGGTCCGGCTATGGTAGCCTTCTTAGGGAGTAGGATGGTGAGGATTTATAACCTCGATATTTATTTTGGATGCCAAGAATGTCAAGTGCGAAGGCGCCTTCGTTCGGCAATGTTATTACTTATTTTTGGGTGGGTTTTTGACCCTTTTGGCGATGTCATTTGGGGATGAAATTCTCGAAAATCCATCTTCCCGTGGAGCGGTCCGGCTATGGTAGCCTTCTTAGGGAATAGGATAGTGAGGATTTGTGACCCCGACATCTATTTTGCATGCCCGAAATGTCAAGTGCAAAAGCACTCTCATTGGACAGGTTTATTGCTGCTTTTGGTGCATTTTTGTTCAATTTTTGTTGTTTTTTGAAATTTTTGCCCTGAATTCATTTCGGGGTGGGACGAATTCTAGCTTAGTATTCATCCCAGGGTAGGACGAGCACTAACCAGAGTGCTCATCCTAGGTAGGAACGAATATAGGCTCAAAAGGCTTATTTAAAGGCCAAAACTAGGGTTTGGGCTCATTTGCATCTGAATTTTCTTGCGATTTGGAGCTCTGGGAGGAGGAGGTTAATTCTGCGAAGCGAAGCGCTGTCGAATTTCTCCCGACATCATGAGTGCACAAACCGGATCGAGCGGCGGAGCCGAAGCGAGACCAGTAAGTGCTCCTTAGCATTATTACTTTTTGTTATGTGTTTTCGAAATTGCAAGTTATTGGTTTGTTTTTCTTTTGTGATGTTGTTTTCTTAAAATAAAAATGAAAACCCTAAAAACTTAACTGGACACAAACCAAGACCTTAGCTGAATATTGAACGGAAGACGTAGCTAAAACCTAGGTGAAAAATCTTTATTTTTGCTTTTAACTTAAAACCTTAGGATAAATGGAATTTAAAACCCTAGTTTTTTTAGGCTGAGCTTGTCAGTTTTAAAATGTAGGTGAAAACCCTAAGTTAAAACTGTTATTTTTACGTTTGTTTTGTTTGTACAGACTTTTTAAACTTAGAATACCGAAATCCTATGACTGACAATAGGACTGACAAAATATTTGTGTTTTTGTTAATTAATCAGTTTAGAGTTTAAAAACCCTAGGGCTGACAAATTAATTTTTGAATTTTGTTTTGTTTTTAAATTTATCAGTTAGGATTAGAAACCCTAGGACTGACAAATTAATTTTTGAATTTTGTTTTGTTTTTAAATTTATCAGTTAGGATTAGAAACCCTAGAACTGACAAATTAAGTTTTGTAAATTTTTGTTTTGTTTTTGGCTGTACACTTTTATGTAGTGTTGTATATTCATGTTTTTGTTGTACAGTTTTTCATAATTTTTAATGTTTTGCATTGTTCTTGTGCAGATTGTGAAAATCCGATATCGGGTGCCTACTACTTTTGTCGAAGCGCGTGGGGCGCTAACTGTGGCTGACTGGGAATGGCTTGATGCTCTTGGGCTCAAGCAGGTGACTCGACTGGAGCCTGTGGTCGGGGATCGGGCCTATCTGATGGCCTTGATCAATCTGTGGGATCCCCGGACCAACACCTTCCATCTCCCAATAGGGGAGATGATAGTGACACTGGACGACGTCTATCAGATTCTATGGATTTCGATAGATGGACTGTCGATCAGGACATCATCGCGTGACCAACGGACAACTATACTGATACGGTGCTTTGGGCATGGGGAGGAGCTGGGCATGGAGAGCCCAGTGGAGATGGCCGAGATGGACTGTCAGATGGGCAGGATTCTGGTTCGATGGTGGTTGGAGAGGGGGGTGTTGGGAGTGAGGCACTCAGTACTCATGGGCCTCATTTCCAACATGCTGTTGCCTGACTCGTCAGGTGCGAGGTTCTCGTGGAACCTGCTGGATGTGGTCTGGCGGTTGGTTGAGTGCCCGACGGAGGCACCATTGATCATGAGGTGGGGATAGACGTTGCTAGCACAGCTCTATGGGGAGTTGTACGAGGTTCGCTATCAGAAGTGAAAGGGGATCAGCTATAGTTATCTATTACAGAGCTGGGCCTGGCAGCACATAGCAGTTGAGAGGCCGACGGGGCTACCATGGATGACTCAGGGGGAGATGGAGGATAAGGATATAGGCTACACGGTGCTATGGCGGTGATCTGAGGAGCAGGGATAGAGTCGACGGTGGGCAGGTGATGTAGGGCACTATGTTGACGCCTTCGCTCGGCTTGCTCTGGGGGAGGTGTTCTGGTGACCCTATCGAGACTGTCCAGCCTGGCCTGAGGCTGGAGAGTGGCTCCGGTGGGTATGCAGGGGGTGGTGGCTGATTGGGCGGCATGGGACCGAGCATGAGTTCTTCCCATACAGTCGGGTGACATGACAGTTTGGGGTGCGCCAGGGGTTGCCTGGTGAACCCATGGTCTATCGACGTCGGGGGATGAGAGGACTCTAGATCGGCCAGTCATCGTGCCACTTGGCGAGGATTCAGACATGGTGATTGATGTCCCGGATGTGGATGACGTCGGGACTACTACAGAGTATGACCAGTGGTGGATCCTATGGTGATGGCGAGGCGAGGGGCCATTGGGAGGCATGGGGGCAGCAGCCATGGGCGGGGAGGGTGCCGAGGCACCAGGTGATGATTGGGGAGCTCCGTTGGAGGATGCGAAGATGGTGGAGGTGGATGGTATGGATTCAGATCTTGGGGCTCCGGATCAGTCGGAGATGTAGGACATCACGGAGCAGTGGGAGCCAGAGCAGGCTACTATTCCAGAGATGCCCATGCCTCGGGCAGATGCGGGACGTGGATGCAGGGTTACGCGTTGAGAATGCACGGTTGGCGGAGTTGCTATGGAGGCGGGATGAGGAGTTGGGGGATGCTCTACAAGAGAGGGATCTCCTACGGATGCAGCTAGCAGAGCGAGAGAATGCATTAGCTGCTTCTCACCGGTAGGATGGGGGTACTGATGCGCACGAGAGAGGGATCTCCTACGGATGCAGCTGGCAGAGAGGGATAGGGCTTTGGCACGGTGCGAGGAGAACTTGGCGACGTATCGCCAATGGGAGATGGACTCGGTGCGGCAGCGGTTAGAGCTGGAGGCAGAGATTAGCCACCTTGGTGGGTGGGTCCCTACATTCAGCACAGGCGGATCGTCGCGCCGCTCGAGAGGGAGTGAGACTGAGCAGTCAGCATCCTCTCGACGCAGGCGACTAGATGAGGAGGGGGCGAGTAGGCATGATGCGGGGGCTAGCAGCAGCCACCCTGAGGGGTCCCATAGGACCCACACCATGGGGGGTAGTTCCCATCGCACCGATCCTACGTGATCATGGTGGCCGATGCCTTAGGCTTGGGATTTTGGATTTTGTTGCGGGGTCAGAGGACCAACTCTTTGTAGCCTACGGGCATTTTTGATGATATATATATATATATATACGGCTTTATTTTGTTTATGCACATGTGATGATTTGATTTTATGCATGATGGTTTGATGAATATGGATGTATGCATGTTAATTTATTTTGATGGATGCATATGTTATGATGAATGCAAATGTTTTTGATTTATATGTGATATGCGAAAATGGAATGGATGAATTGAATTTGTGATGTTTTGGAGGTCGCACCATAGACTGTTCAGAACTGTATGGCTTTTTGTCCTAGGCGATTGCTGTGGTGAATAGCTTTGTAGGCATACATGTCTTTTTTTTGTATGTTATTTTTGTATTTTCTGATGGTGAAGTAAAGCTGAAAAGATATTACAGTTGGTTTAGAATGTAGTTAGGTTTTCTGAGATTCAGATGTTTTAACTAACTAGCCAAGGTTGTACTTTTATCTGACAAGACTTTGAACAAGGTATGAATCGGACTTGTCTTTGACCAAGTTATTTCACATCCCTGTGTGTGCAATTGAGTTCATTTGATGTGGCATTTGTCAGGATACCGCCAGTGCCAGATAGGCTGTCAACCAAACCTGTACTGAGGATCACCTAATTAGCTCCACTAACTCCTTTGTTGTATTTAGTCAGATTAATCTACGGTGCAATCTAGGATACCATAAGCTAGCTCATCCACATGCAAACATTGATCTGCACCCAAGTTAATGCGGCAGATATATCGTCATGCGGGAGGTTTGCCACGAGTGACCGATAGGCTATCAACCAAACCGGTATTGAGGTTTATCTCATGACCTTCTGAATGTTGAGAGTTCCAGGGATTCAAGTTCAACTCCCTTCTTTTCTTCAATTGTATTGGGATACTTGCTCTTTTGTAGTGATAAAAATCACTGTTTATTTTTGTATTATTTATTTTTCTTTTGAGCAAGGGATTAGGATATGGAGTGACGAAAATCACTATTGTTTGTGCCTTTTGATGTGTGCACTTTGGGATGTCAAATTTTGGAGTTTTGACTTTTGCAAATTTTTGATGTTTTGCAACTTTTGAGAACTTTGGGATTCATGGGGAATTGGGTAGGGAGGATGCTTGTCCTTTTGCCAACTCTCAGCATTCTTTGGGGTCATTCGCATAGGGGGATGAGCAAGATAACCATTTCGCTTATGGTGACCTGGATTGCTTTGCAGGGTTCATCTTTCGTTCACACAACTTGGGAATGTTTATGTGTTTTAATTTGTGTTGGGATGCTACGTAACAAGGTATTTTTCAAGTAAAATTCTACCTTCGTAAAATCTGTCTGACTTGGTACAGTATGTGGCTAGACAGCTAATGACGACTGAATGACAAAAACTCTCGATACATTAGAAGACAACTGATTATGATGTGGGAGGATACTGTGAATTGTGTTTATTTGATTGAGTTATTGATACAGCGGAGAAATATGGAATGAAGATGGACTTTGCCAGTGTTATGACAGTCTATGGTGCCTTGACCTGTATGACCACAAATATGCAAATGTATGGATGCGATGCTTAATGCAGCTATTATTTTTGTGTTTTTGATGGATTGATCTTGGTGAGTATGAAAATGGGATGTAAAAAGAGATTTTTAATTTTGTGATGATTTTGAGCATGCATGGAGATGAGATGCAAGTTTTTGTTGTTTTTGATGATTTTATTGTTTTTGATATTTCTTATTTTTCTTTTGACCAAGCGATTGTGGGAATCCTTGGAGCTTTTGGGATTGACCAAGCGATTGTGGGAATCCTTGGAGCATTTTGGGATTGACCAAGCGATTACGGGAATCCTTGGAGCATTTTGGGATTGACCAAATGTGGGAATCCTTGGAGCATTTTGGGATTGACCAAGCGATTGCGGGAATCCTTGGAGCATTTTGGGATTGACCAAGTGATTGTGGGAATCCTTGGAGCATTTTGGGATTGGCTGCTTTAGATATGGAATGGTCATAGATGACTGATGTTCAAGGGTTCGAGTTCTTTGACTCCATCAAGGGAAGCTAGCCGGTACGTCCTGGGTCCTATCTTGCTATCAATTACATATGGACCTAACCAATTTGCCGTGAACTTGTCCCTGAGATGGGATGACAAACTAGAGTTCTGCTGGTTTTCCTTCAAGACCAAGTCACCAACCTGAAAGTCCCTCAGGTGAACTCTCATGTTGTATGCTTTCTTCAGCCGCTCTTGATAGATACGTAAATGCTCAAGAGCATTAACACGTCGTTCATCGAGCAATGTAAGCTGGTCTAACCGGGCCTGTCGTGCAGTGTCATCATCGATGAACTCTTGCATGGATATGCGTAGGGAGGGAATTTCCAACTCAAGAGGCATGACAGCCTCGGAGCCATACACAAGTAAAAATGGAGTTGCCCCAGTGGGTGTCCGAATGCTAGTGCGATAAGCCCACAGGGCAAGTGGGATCTGAATGTGCCAATCCTTATGACTATCTGCGACTGTCTTTTTAAGGATAGCAACTAGCATTTTGTTTGACGCCTCTGCTTGCCCATTTGCCTACGGATAATAGGGTGTTGAAAAACTATGCTAAATTTTGTACTTTGTGGTCAAAGCACGCACGTCTTTGTTCTTGAATGACGTCCCATTATCCGAGATTATCTTGGATGGAATACCAAAATGACATATGATGTTATGCAAAATGAACTCCACAATGCGGGGTCCAGTCGTAGAGGTTAGCGAAACCGCTTCCACCCACTTGGTGAAGTACTCTATGGCCGTTATGATAAATGTATGATGGCCGAACGACGCAGGGGAGATCTTTCCGATGAGATCTAAGCCCCACTACGAAAATGGCCAAGCCAATTGGATCGGCTGTAAGGCCTGGGAAGGTACGTGTGTCAAATTAGCATGATGTTGACACTTCACGCACTTCCTCACATATGCACAACAATCTCGCTCTAAAGATGGCCAATAGTAGCCCATGCGAAGAATGCGCTTGGCGATGGCCATACCACTGAAGTGGCCACCACACGTACCATCATGCGCTTGGGCGATTGCCCAAGTGGACTCTTGCTGGTCCAAGCACCGAAGGAGGATCCCTTCATAGCTACGATGGTACAAAATGTCTCCTAACAAGACATGCTTTGCCGCTTTCTGCTTGAATGCTCGTTTGGTGGCATGCGTCAATCCAAGTGGGAGGTTACCTAGCTTGAGGTAGTCCCTGAGGGGTGAATACCAATCCTGCTGATCAAAAGCCTCGATGGTATGAACAGCCAATCCCTCTTGAAGTTCATCCCTAGCAAAAGTTGAGCGGGAAAGAACTTGTAAGAATAGCGTGGTGTTGCTATTAAGGGGAGTAGGGGAGAACAAGGCCCCCAGTTGGCATGCTTCAAACAGTCATGGATTCGAGAGAACTTATCCGAGGATGGTTCAATCTGGATCATGTGGATTCCTGGCATTAAATCAGAGCTTGCACGCTCCATCACGGATTGCGATAATGTTTTGACTTGAATGGTTGTCATATCACCAGAAAGGTCTTGCGGGATTAGTGACCCCAAAGAGGCCATAGTGTCCGCAAAATGATTCGATGATCGAGGGAGTGCCTCGATGTCGTACCATTCAAGCTTTGCCAAGAATTTGTCCACAAGGGCTTTGTAGGCCTGCAGAACTGGGCATTTACATTGGAATACCCCTTTGACTTGATTGACGATTAACAACGAATCACCAAAGATGTTCAATCATTTAATGTTCATGGTGATTGTTGTCTGAAGACCTATGAGCAAGGCTTCATACTCTACATTATTGTTGGTGCACGGGAAGTCTAATTTAAATGACAAGGGTATTGGAGCCCCTTGCGGTGTGAAGAATACAATTCCTATGCCACCCCCTTGCTCACATTTAGAACCATCAAAAAATAGGGTTATGTCGGCTTGTGACTCAGGCTCATCAGAATCTGGCGATTCCGAGACATGGAAGACCCCATCATCGGGTAGTTCTATGACTAGAGGCTGATCGTCTTCGATAGGAGCCTCTGCTAGTTGATCGGCTATGACCTGTCCTTTGATGGATTTTTGTCCAATAAACTCTATGTCAAATTCTGTCAACAACATGATCCATTTCGTCGTGCGGCTACTATGATAAGTACGACTCATCATGTATCGCAATGGATTCTCCTTAGACACAACATACGTCTTGTTGCTCAGCATGTAATGGCATAGCTTTTTGGTAGCAAACACCACTGCCAAGCAGAGTTTCTCGACGTATGCATAGTTAAGTTCATAGCTGACCAGGGTGCGGCTAAGATAGTATGTAGCCTGCTCTTTGTGAAGTTCATTCTTCTAGGCGAGCATGGCACCCAGTGCCACCTCAATAGCTGAGATGTATAAGTAGAATGACACTCCTGGTCTAGGTGGTGCCAATACTGGTGGCGAAGCCAAGTATTGCTTGATGTCATCAAAGGCTGACTGGCACTCGTCATCCCAGTGAAATGCTACCCCTTTATGCAATAATTTGTTCATGGGTCGGCACTTGTCCGATAACTACGCTATGAAGCGCTTGATCGACGCGACCTTACCCTACAGACTTTTGAGCTGCTTGATGGTAGTTGGGGGAAGCATTTCAAGGATTGCCTTGACTTTGTTTGGGTCTACCTCGATGCCTCATTTTGAGACTATGAAACCCAAGAGTTTTCTAGATGTGACGCCAAATACGCACTTCTTGGGATTCAGTCCGACTTTATGCTCCATGAGGCGATCGAGGATCTTGCTTAAGTCATCGAGATGATTTGGGCGTAAGAGAGACTTGGCCAACAAATCATCCATGTAATCTTCCAAAGTTTTATGCATGTAATCATGGAAGATGTACGTCATGGCACGTTGGTAGGTGGCGCCAACATTTTTAAGGCCAAAAGGCATGACCTTGTAACAAAATGTCCCCCAAGGCATTATGAACGCCATTTTTAGTTGGTCCTCGAGATTGATACGAATCTGATTGTATCCCGAGAAACCATCCATGAGGGATAGCATTTCGTGGCCCGCTGTAGCATCTACCAATGCATCGATGCTAGGCAAGGGAAAATCATCCTTAGGACTCGCTTTGTTTAGATCATGAAAATTAGTGCATATGCGAATCCTCCCGTCAGGCTTCTTGACGGGCACCATGTTGGACAGCCATGGTGGATAATCCATGCAGATGACAAACTATGCATCCAACAGTTTTTGCAATTCATCTTTGACCATCAAGGCCACTGTTGGGTGCATCTTGCATAGTTTTTGCTTAACAGGCTTGACTATCGGATCAAGCGTTAAATTATGCGTGACTAGCTATGGATCTAGCCCCGGCATATCTCTGTATGACCATGCAAAAACCTCCTTCTTCTCTTTGAGAAGGGCAATGTAGTCGGCTTGCTCTTCGGGGGATAAGCTTACCCCCAGCTTGATAATCTATGGATTCATTGGATCTGAGCCGATGTCTACGTCGCTCGTCTCCTCGACCGACATGTGGGATCCATCCTCCAACTGGTGTGGAGTCGGGATCAAATGGATATCATTTGCTGAGTTAAGATCATCGTTAGGAACCTCAGGTTCCTCTTCAGCATGGAAGATATCCTGAGTTGGCCCTAGGGTAAAATGAAGCATTTCATCGAACGGCCAGTACTCATATGGGGATGGAGGGGAATCGACGCGATCCCAGTCTATGGCATCTATGTCTAGATACAATGACTATGCCGGATCGGCCGGATTGTGGATGGGGGTGGTTAAATCAATGGAGATCATGTTGATGGAATGATTTTGGTCTCCATTACCGTAGGTGTGGTTACTCGGACATCTTGGATGTTCTCTATGCTCTGGATCTGGCTCTAGAGGGACGGGCATGAATGGATCGTCCCTATGTGTGGATAGGAAGACAGGGTCTACCCTCGGCACTGATGTCATTATAGGGTCTCGGGGTGGACGGTGCTCATCGTAAACTTGGAGCCACGGATCCAACACTTGGTCCCACCCTACTGGGTCTACGTACCACTCATGCCCTGGCAGTATGCCCATCTATGCAAATATGTCATTAATCTCCAAGGGGTATCGTTGTTGCATTTGTCGCATGTGGTTGAGATAGGCCATCTCAGTTTCATCTTCTGAATCACTGTCGGAGATCCAAAAGCGTTCATTAGCTCCAACAACTGCTTGAGGCATATGATGTTCATCTTGTTCAAGCAAATTAATCTGGTCCCATTGCGGTTGTTCCACGCTCCGTGGGGGGACATGGTTCTCTTGACGCGGCATTGGCTCGACTGGAGCCTCTAGAGGGAACAGAGCCAAAAATATCTCTTGATAGTTATTCATAGGAATCTCTCGTGAGTGATCACTATCGGATTCGACGGGATCATATGACACTGGTTCATATTCTGATTCATCCTTCGAAGATCCTTCTGGACACTGCTTATACCTTCCTTGAAAGTGAGTTCCCAAACTTTCGCCTCTCTCTAGCAAAGGAGGAGGGTTATTGATGTTAACAAGGGTGGTTGTTGACCATGGGAGGTAATCTCCCAATGTATATGTTGTGTTTGGGTTGGCATAAGGATCTGATGCCAATCCACCCTTGTTGCCTATTCCTAGGCCTTGCATGTTTTCCACCAAGATGTCCAAGGGTAGGGGGTGATTGAACCCTACACCTGACTTGTCATAAGGCATTTGGTATCTTGGTTGACAAAGGACACGCACTCCTTGCTCATACCGGCCTAACCCGTATCCATGCCAATTGCATTGGCCAAGATATCTCAGAGCGAAGTCCGGGTTGGACAGATAGTTTACATCCTCTACGAAAGGCTCTTCATCCTCGTCCTCTTGCATGCATGGCTCAGTGCCATGATCAAGGCCCCCATACACAAAGTTAGTCTGGTTTGGCGGGTAGCCTAGAGGAACAATTGTACCAATGGGGAGGCGAGGTCTCCCCATGTCTTGCATGGACTCTAGTGCGGGCATTGCTACAACATTCCGCACCAGATACTCCCCTAGGCCCGTATTGGCCATTTCAACAGTGATTGTTGGTGACTGAGGGGGAGGGAACGGAAGCTCTTCCGGACTCCACTCCATGTCGGGTGGGCTAGGAGCCTCCACTTCCATTTTACTAGGCATCTCTTCGGTAGAGATGTTTGAGACTGATTGTGGCGCCTCTTCCAGAGGTCGTGCCTCCTCCAGGGGTTTCTTCCCTTTGTCCTTCTGTTTGGCCATGATAGGTGGCATCGTTGATGAAGGACCAACTGATGAAGATGGACCTGGCTGGGGTTTTGGTGGATCTGCCTTTGGGGATGCTTGCAAAATCGGACCCTATCGAGATGGATTCAACTGGAAATCCAAATGCGTTGATGGAAGGGTCGATTACGGCATCAGTTGCACCGCATTGCAGTACTTGAAGGGTTCTAGGTCTGTCGGGACCACATGTACCTCCCCTTCAAATGTATACTTCAGACATTGATGAGCTATTGATGGGACACACTTCATGTCCCTGATCCATGGCCGGCCTAACAAGATGTTGTAAGCCATCTCACCTTCCAAAATATGGCACAATGTTGGTATCATCTTTTGTCCTACTTGAATGGGTAGGACGATTGTGCCGACTGTCGAGCAGATTGCATCGTTAAATGCTCGTAGTGTATATGTGGAGGCCGTGATGTGAGATGCCGACAGCTTCAGATGTTTCAATGCCATTGTAGTAATGATGTTACTAGACGAGCCAGTGTCTACCAACACCCTCTTATAGGGGATCCCGTTGACCCACGCGATAACGTGCAGGGGTGGATCCGCTATGTCATCAGCCACTAACTTCACTTCATCTTCCCAAAAAGTGATGATTGGCTCGGTGCATCTTTTGACATGCCCCACAAAATTGTTGAAGGAATTCGGTTCCTGGGGCTGCAACTCGATAGCCTTCAATATCTCCATAAGAGCCTCCCGATGGGGCGTTGATTGTTGAATTAGCTCATATATGGAGAGCCTAGCCGACGTGGTCCGTAGACTTTGGGTAAGTCTAGTCCGAATCATGGCCGCGGGTCTAGGCGGAGGCAGCTGCGTAGGGTTCTGTTGAGACTGTGACGTTGATGGAACTTCTCTTGTGGCTACCGCGGGAGCAGCTCCTGGGTATTTCTTGTTCCTAGTCACTATACTTATCATCCCTACATACCCCTGCATGGGGAAATTCTGTTGCACCTCATTGATTTGAAGGGGTTTTGCCTGCGCCTCATGGGCAGGCAAGGGGTCTCTGAAAACTCCCATTTGCTGGTTGTTCGGTGCTACGGGGTTGTCTACAACCAATGTCTTGTTGTCAATCAGGTCTTGTATCAAGCCTTTGAATTTCCAACATGCATTAAGGTCATGTCCCTATCTTCGATGGAATTTATAGTACAAGTCCTCCCGGTACCCTTTAGGCTTCGGTGCATTGGGATCTATGGTTTGAATTTCTGGGAGGTTGATCAAATTCGCCGTTGACAAGCGGTCAAATAGGGAGTCCCTAGACTCCGTGTAGGGTGTAAACTGTCGCCTAGGGCGACGCTACTGATTTTGCCCCTATTTCTGGTTTTCTCTTTCATAATTGTTAGGGGGCACTACCTGATAGTTAGCCTTTTGAGGTTGTATGTCTTGTGCAGGCTTAGGAACATTTATAGCAACTTGGTTAACCGCAGCGGGTTTTTGTTGCGTAGTCCCTATTTTGGTGTTTTTGTTCCATTCTTTTTTCTTAGGTTTGGCGATCTCGCCATCCTGTATCTTGATCTCTTCGATGATTCTGGCTTGCGCCAGAGCCTCTTCTAAGGTGGCATATTGCTGCAGCTGCAATAGCATAGAGATCGATCTCAAACAACTTCTTGAAAACATCTGTGTAAGGTCGGACATAGGGGGAAGGTAGGGTAGCTTGGAAAGCAGAGTCCTCCATCGATTCCCGTAGGCCACCATAGTCTCTTCCTCATACTGCTTGAGGCTGGCCAAATCACTTAGTGACGCCTTCTTCTTGGTGTTGAAGGTGAAGCGTTCGAGGAACGCATCCACTAACTGATCCAAGTTGCTGATGTTGTGCTTCGGCAATTGGGTGAACCAATCCGAGGTAGGGCCTACGAATGTGGTTATAAAGGTCCTCAACAACAAAGCATCATTGTCCTGAATGCCAAAGCATTGGCTCAGGAACCTCGTCACATGCTCTTGGGCATCCTCCTCACCTTTAAATATTGCCAGCTGAGGCAACTTAAAGTGCTCAGGATAAGGGGGTGCAAGCACGGACGGATGCACCGGATGACTACGGAGTTGACGTAACGTGGGCTTTTGGGGCCCAGTAGCTTTGGTTTCCATAGACTCCAAATGCTCTAGCAGTGCCTTATATGCATCAGAAGACTTAATCTCGTCCTCTCTAATTTTCTCCCATTGTGGGTTGTGGGAGACTTGAGGCCTATGGAGAGGTGGCCGGATAGCAACCCCTCCGCCTTGATAGGGCATTTCGGCCCGCTCTTCTTCTTGTTCATACTCCTCATAGGCTTCTTGAGGAGTCTCTAGGTGAGACCTATGACCATGAGTGGGTCTCCACGGAGGGAGCCCATCATTATTCCGGGAGTGGCCTCCCGTTCAGGTCTAAGAGGTCTTGGAGGCAGCGCTTGGTTAGGTCGCGGGGACCTGTCTTGTACCAAGGGGTTACGCCTCTCATATGGTTCTGCCCTTTGGGTGCGAGGGGTCGGAACCCTCTTCGGCATGGTGTTATGCAACAGCTCATCTATTTGGCGCCTAATGCGCTCTTTACTGAGGCGATATAAATGCTCTAGTTGTTGTTGATCTTGCTCAAGCTGCGTAATCTGTGCTTGGTGGGCGGCATGTCTGGCGACTTCCAGGTCGATCTGTTCCACCATATTGAGTCTCGAAGGCCTAGATGCCTCTCCCATGCACTTATCTCGGTCACGGTGATCCGAGATCTCTATAGGTCGCTTCCCCCTATCGAGGTTGGCGGCATTTATTCGAGGCTCTGGCCTCGAAGGATGGTTTTGGTACATAGCAGGTGCGGAAGCGCATTGCTCCCACGTTGTATATTGCTCTTGAGGAAGATAGGGGTCTTCCTCATTCTCCCTTTCATAAGTGTGAAAGGGGCGGGCGGAGTTGGCTCGCCCTGTCAGAGGAGCCTTGTGCTCCGGATTTGTCCTGTTGTTTCTGACAATGAGAGGAGGCAATGAAGGGATGATATAATCTTGAGGCCTCTCCTCATGGACCCTCTGTCATTCCAGCGCTTCATCGCATGGTGGCCACTCATATCGAGCTTCTAAGGGAGCCCTTTTATCTATGTTGAGTGCCACATGTAAGGACTCTTCCCGAAAGGGGCTATGATGGACGGGCGTGTCCCCCAATGGGGTGTCCCTATAATTCCATCTTGACCTGGACTGATGCGGACTCTCTTGCGGGTTAGGCCGCCAAGGCGGTATGACTAAGTCCTTAGGGCTATAGCGGAGGCGACTTGTGCCCCCCCTTGTACACTTTTCGTAGCTTCCGCCCTTGATTGGGCTTGGCTACGTGTGTACACCATGGTGGTGCTTTCCTACAAGCTATGTAGATTTTATCTCTTTTATGATTTTTTGATTTTTTTTGTTACACTAAGCAGAAAAGAACATACACACACAAAGCAATGATTATCTCTTTTAAAGATTAATGGTGTGTCCTAGACTGGTTTTAGTGCGTTTTGATGATTTTTGTTTTTTTGAAAGTTTTGAAGAACGTTTAAATGCATAATGAAGGCTCATATGACTCCCATAATTGGTCGCCCCTTCGATATACCATTGCCAGGCCGATATACCAACCTCTCTATATACCCGCCCTTACGAGAGGGAAACTATAGGTACGTGAGAGCAGATGGTACGTGGAACATAGGCGGTACGGAAGGGGGATTGTCCTGTTTATGACACCTACCATAGAAGACTTATCCTCGTGTGCTGGGAATCACCCCAACGACACTCGGTCAGCTTTCGTCAGGATTTACGTCGAGCAACAGTGACAATCGGGGTAATGGATGCAAAAATCAAGCCAAGGTGGTGATGAAATCCACCGTTGGTCTTGATCAAGGGCTGGGGTTTTACGACCAGCTCCTTGGTTTAAAAATGTTGCGTGAAGTGTGTGTGGTTCTTTTTATTTAGAAAAATGAAACATGCAGAAGCAACTACTTTCCCTAAGAAGGCAAAATTGATAGAAAACAAAAACAGAAAAGCAAAAAATGACAGGAACAGTTTAGGACCCTTACCTTTTCTCTGCCTAGACCTACTGTTTCTGATCCTCGGCCCTGAAACTGCATAGACAAAAATTCGTCTCTGGGTGAGACGAATACCAGAACAGGATTCATCCTGGGCTGAGACGAATTCCAATTCGTCTCAGGGTCAGACGAATTCCAGTACTGTATTCGCCACAGGCTGGAACGAACCACAGTCAGTGCTCAAAAAATGGTACCTGTGAGCACAAAAACACAAATTTTGATCAGTTTCTTGATCTCAAAAAGTAGGGGACAGAGTCCCACCGTGATCGCCACTGGAAACACGAGATTCCGGAAGTTGAAAAGAAACACTAAAGCTATGCAATGCAAAACGAAATGTAACGCTTTAATCCTAGAAACTTGAAATGCATGAAATAGGGAAAAGAGACGAATTGAGACGAAATGAAAGAAAGTATAGAAAGCACAACCCTTTTTATTTATACTCTCTCAATATCGGTTACAAAGACGTCTCCCCCCTTTTCAGGGGCTAGGAGCGTTAACATGTTTTGGTTACAATAATGACTAGTGATCCTCCTTCCGCGTGCCCACATGTAAAATGGGCGGGCCAAAGTGTTGCCGCCATTGGTGTGAATGAATCTTTGATCCTTGCTGCTCCTCCTGCATTCAAAGAAACAACAAAATCGTTAGTAGCACCTGTTGCAAAGATAAAATGTTTGATCTCTAAAAACCAATGGAGGATGCATGCATAAGATTAGCTAAATCGATAAATAAAGTGAACTCAAAATAACCTGCAAATTTCACAGAAACAAGGGAACATCACCAGAAGGTCACTGCAAATGAAACAGTCAAGGATTTCCTTACCGATTTGAATTCATTCTGGGGCGGGACGGATCCGACTGTAATTCGCTCCGGGGTAGAACGAATCCTCCTGCAACAAAGCGCCGAAGTGATACTGCCCAAAATGTCACATCTAGGGAGCTCCAAAAGACCTGCAAACTTGGGGTTAGCTAATTGGAGGCATTTTGGGAAGACCCAGATGGTCAGATTTCCCCAATTTGGCCTCCATCAATGGGAATTTGATGCCGCTACCTGCAAGTTAGTGAGGACTACAAAAGCGATAAAACATGGTAAAAATTGATCAAAGCATTGTGAAATCAGAATTACAAGCTATTTAAACAGCATAATATGGAATGCCAAATAAAAAAATGACAAAAAATAACAATCTGCCATGAATCCCCAATCGTTCTTAAAAAAGAAGATTAGGCTCACAAGAGTGCGGGGCGCCCGGGCGGGCCGCCCACCGTTGGAACCTGATTTCGGCACCAATCCACTTGGGATGGGCCCAAAATCTCTTGTAATGTGTTGTCGATGAATTGGTAGATCGATGTGGTCAAGTGTCGGGTTTTGGATCCGGATTCACACTTCCAATAACCACCCAATGACCTCCCTTGCGAAAGAGATCAAGGATGTGGAAGAGGTGAATCAAAGGTAAAGCGTGGTATCAATTTGGCAGCACTTCGTTGCTTAAAAATGCTTCCAACCTATCCTCTTTTGGGTGAGGAAGCTCACCAATTTATAGACCCAAGGGGTCTCTTTGGATGGGCATGCAGGGGCGCCACTTGGCGGCCATGCCTTCCCAAGAGGGAGGAGATTCCTCCCTGACTTGGGCTTCCATGACTGCCCTTGTGACAGTCCTCTAACGTTCAATCTGCTCACCTACGCGCGCATGCAAGGCAGGGAGCATTAATTGACTGTCCTTGGCTGCCATTTGGCGCAATTTCTCTTTTTGCCCGTTGAACCTGGAATTCGCCCTACCCCGGAGCGGATTCTGTATTCGTCCCAGGGGAGGACGGATCCCATTTTGAATTCATCCCGGGGAGGGACGGATTCTGAGCAAAGTGCCTAGAAGGTGTCAAATTGATCTCTGACTTCCCAAAACTACTGTGAAAGTGGTTAGGACCACTGTTTAACCTCTAGGGGCTGCCCTTGGGGCTGTGTGTGTCAATGCGATCAGTGTTTGCAGTCACATAATCGGATTGGTGCTGTTTTGGTGTCTGCAATCATATCCTAATAGAAAACCACATCATATGATACCATCACAAATACCACATAGGGGGATCAAGCTCATTTGGACTAGGATCCAAATAAGAAACAAATATAATAGGAGAATGTTTTAAAATATATCATACCTTGGACTGCTTGATTCAATTCCCTATTGATAATATTTGTAGTACAAGTTGCTACTTGAACCAAAAAACATAGTCTACATCTACTTATCATGCAATATCTAATAAGTTATCTCAAATGTACTCTTGTTTTATGTTCAATCATCCCATTTTGCTTGTGATATAGTGGATAGTCCTTTCCAAATGAATACCACAAAGTTCCAACAAACTTCCAAAAGTATGATTCAAAAACTCATAACTATCATTAGTTTTAATGCACTTAATTTTTCTCACAACTCATTCTCTAGGAAATATTTTAAAAATACTAAAATATCCAAAGGATTTGTCCTTGGTATTAATAGTGTAGAACCACATAAACTTGTAGATTTCACCAATAAATATGAGAAAATACCTAATTCTCAAAGACAAAATAATAATCCCTAGGATCACAAATGTCATTATGAATTAGCTCCAATGGTTGGAAGGGATTTTTAACTTTCCCTTTCAAGAAGGGTTCCTAATGGTGCTTCCCTAATATGGATCCCTTGCAAACATCGCTTGATGGATTAATAGGTGGAGGGCCCTAACCATATGAAATTGAATCATATGCCACAAGGAAATATAGTTGATGTGTCCAAGCTAATGATCCACCACTTACTAGTGTCATATGTCTTAGCAAACATAACAACAAACCCTTTTTCTCTTAGAAGAAGAAGAGGATGAAGCAGTGCATTCGTAAATCTTATACATGTTATTATATTCACTTTAGTATCTTAAATCCACTATATAAAGCCATTATCAATACCCATTATTAGTCATCTATAAAAATAAATTCCACTTTTTATAACAACAATAATGTGATAAATAAAAACAAGGTTAAGTTCAAAATATGGAACATAAATAACCTTCCTAAGAGTCAAGATTTATGTCAATACATTTAGACACCCATAAATAAGATTCATCATTAATGAGCACATGATTCGTATGTTTCTATTTAGTGTCATAAGTGAAGAGGTGTGATGCTTCATCATGGATTGTGTTGCTCCAAGATCTAAAATCCACTCCTTCAAAGATGTGGAGGTCCAATAGGTCGAACTAACTATAATATGTGCATGTGAGGTATCACCCTCATGCTTATCATTACCTTGTGCAAAGAAAATAAAAGCATGACCTCTATTTTTTATACCCATCCCTCAATATTCTTGACCTAAATAGGTGGACACGATGGTACATGTGGTTGCCACTTCAGATATTTTATTATAAGATCCATTAAATAAGGATATAGGAAAAACACTTGATAAATTTCAAAAAAATACATTTTATACTTGGTAAATGGAAAGGAAATGGAAAGGAATACATGGTAAGTTGGAATGTCCACCCTGAATTATTCATTTTAATCGTCTAATTTTTTAGATAATTGTTTTTTAGAAATTTATAGCTTTTAAATGTATTTTTCTTAAATAACATTTTTCTTTTCATCGTTCTTCAGAATTTGAATCTTCAAGAATTGCAATATTAAATATTTAGCCAACTGTACTTTTATTGTGGATAGCTTAGTAATGTTATACTTCTGTAGTGAATTTAAAGTAAAGATTTTTTTTATTTTCACTTGAAGCAATTGTACTTTGATCTAGAGATGTGTTTTTTCAAATTTATAGAATATTTATTTTATTTTCATTGCTCTAGTTTATTGGATGATAGATGATTCCTTTATACAATCTACATATCAGTTTTATTTATAGCATTATGATCTCCATCAATTGAAATATATTTGCATTATTTTCAATTGCAATATTGATCCCTCTTCAAACGTTTTAGCCTGCAATTTGAAGTTCCATATGATTTTGAAGTTGCGAGGGAAAATTTGTTGTTATTATTTCAAAAACATAATCCTCTGGTTCACATTTTTTCTTTTATTTGAATAAACTACAAGCTTAAGTTGCAGTATTATGTGCAAAATAATTTAGTAGTGTGGAACAGTTTTATGATTTAAAAAAAAATTGTTTGCTTTACCCCAAGAATTTTTAGTTTTGTGTCTAGAACAGGTTCTTTTTTATTGAATTTTAATTAAATATTTAATTCATTTTCATTGTTGGAAAAAAATATTTGAATTGTTAATGGTTATATTTGGATTTGGTATATATGTGAATTTTTGTATCTAGAAGAGGTTCTTTTTCATTGAATTTTAATTAAATATTTAATTCATTTTAATTAATAGTAAAATTTTGATTTGGCAAATTTATTTTTGTAATTATTATTTATTCATTATGGGACTTCTAAGAAATGTTTGAATTGTTATCAATTAAATATTGCATTGTTTTATGTCATTTGGTATTTGATTTATATAAAAAAAAATTGGATTAATCTTAATTTGCTATTTACCAAGATTATTTGGCTTTTCAGGTACTTACAAAACTTATATTAAAAGTAGTAAATTAACAAATTCATTATATTTGGCTCATTTAATTTTTTTAATTCATTAAATATCCAAGTTCTTAATCAATCAAATATAAAAACTCCTAATATTTATTGGCTATCCTACATAACTTATAGTTTCCCTCAAGTAAGGGCGAGTTATAAAGATACCAATTTTGAAAAGGGATATTTAAGGCCTAAGTTCCAAGTATCAAATCTTACCAAATACTTATAGTTTCCCTCTCGTAAGGGCGGGTATTTGCAAGAAAATATATATAGGTCTGGCATATTTGATAGTCTTAAATCAAACATATATCAAATATCATTAACTAGCAGGACTTCCTAGTCCACTATATTAACCAGCCTTTTTTAATAGAGGTTGAACTTGAACATGCAAGATTATCTTGGATTAAACAACTAGATCATGAGGTATTTCCATTCAGGTGCAGAGTTTACCACAAATATGGGTATTTGGCCCTATCATGTCCAAACAATATAAACATAAAAACGAAGGCTCCTCTAGGAATGTCAAATATTCATAATGAGGGTAAGTCAACAATCAACAAAGAAACAATCAACATTTCTTAGGGTAAAGAAGCACAAGTAGATGATTTTGAACAACCAAAAATAATGAGAAGGCAAAAGAAAAAATATGGTAAAGAGCAAACCTAATTCAAGCCCTCTAATAGGTATGATATTTTGAAGACACTAGTGGACCCGAAAGAAAAAAAAAATCATGAAAGGAGTGTATGGGAATAATGAAAACAATAACAACCATGTTCAAGTCCCTCTCTCACCTCCTTCCATCCTATATCAGGTAATTGAGTGCAGTGAGTTACCGTAATCAGATATTATAGGGGCATTAATAGTGCATAACCAAGAGCAACCACTAATTAAGGATGTCATCATCGCTATAGATAAAAAGGATAAAGAAAGACCATATCTGGGGATAACTCGGGTGGAAAAGAGATTGAAAAATATTAGCTCTCAAGGAGTGGGTAGAAAATCAAATAAGGAATTGATATTAGTTCAAGGAGATAAACTGATCATTGGAGGATCGATCAACCAAATAGATTTTACTACTCTCAAGGTAACCAATGATTATACAATTATGGAATGTTAGGGGTTTAAAAACTAGAACCCATTAATCTATCATTCGAAGACTCTTAGAAAATGTAAAACAATTTTTTTGTTTATCTAGGAGACAAAAATGTCATTGGATCTTATGTGTAAAATAGTAAATAAACTTTGGAGGGGTGTTGGTCATATGGAAGTGGCTGCCCAAGGGTCCTTAGGAAGGATAGTTACTTTTTGGAACTCTATTGAATGGAAGACAATAGAACATATAGCTTGGAGGGGTTTCCTCACAACATATTTTAGGAACAATGTGACAGTTGAGCAAGTTTTAATCACAAATTTTTATGGGGATCAAAACCTAAATGGTCAGATGCATCAATGAAAAGTGGTGCATAACATGAGAGTCTCAAGGGAGGATCAAGATAGTGTAGCATCATAAACCATTCAAATTTGAAAAATTTTGGTTACAAAAAGAGGAAATTCAAAAGAAAATTCCACAATGGTGGGAAGAGGGCCACCTAATATATGGGATAACAATTTTTAGATTCCACAAGCTACTTCATTATTTCAAGGATCAACTAAAAAAATGGAGACGAGCTAACAAGATAAACTTCCATGTCAAAAGAGCTCAATTGGTGGCCATATGGGATGAGGATCAAAAACATTTTAGGGAAGGAACAATTACAGAGAAGCTAAAAGAAGAGGATGATACATTGCGTAAAGTGGTTGAGGACATTGACAACGAAGAGGAGATCTACTGGAAAAAGAGAGCAAGAACCACTTGGTTATTAGAAGGTGATAAAAACATCAAATTTTTCCATCGATATGCTTGTTCTAGGAGACATATGAACAACATGGAAGCTCTTCAAGATGAGAACAAACACTCCTTTGATACAATTCCAGGTATGCATTTCTTGTTAGAATAAGAGAATATTCTCTTAAGTTCCACTAGGATAAACACTTGAGTTTCCACTCCTCCATATATTAGGATAACTCGTAGTGGTGTCCTCATCAGGTCTAATGAGTTGTTGTAATCCAACGACTCTCAATGATCAACTCTGCTATTTATACAAAGTTGATCCTTGGAATAAAGAAATCAATTCTTTTTGGCTTCTTCAATCTCTTGTAATTCTTTGCATATCTATTTGGAAAACTGTAACATGGTACCAGAGCAGGATAGATTCAGCTAGCATTCTCTTTTGAAGGACGTCTTCCGAACTGGTTCTCAATCTTCTTCTTCTTCATTTTTTTTTTAAAGAAGAAAATAATTTATAGTTTATCTTAGATAAATTTTTAGATATTTCCTTATGATATTTTTTTTTCAATTCCTTTCAAACTCTGATTTACCATATTAAAATATCTATTTTTAAATGTCCTCCTCTATTGCATTATTTTATATATTTTTCTCCTTTTTCATTCGCAGTTAACTCAGCTTCATTGCATTATCTCCGTAACTTCAAAGGAGTTATTATAAATATAACAATCCTTTATGAGGCCATTTATTTAAATTTTTGTCTACGTCTTTTTCCTTCCTTTTGCAGTCGATTCGGTTTTAGTAACCTTCACTGCATCTTAAACTGTAGAAAACATTAAACTGTAGAAAACATAGCCTTTGTGAAATATCTTATTAGATTTTATTTTTTAAAAATCGTTGAGTCATTGTCAAAATTATATTTGGTTTTCCCTCTTCACAACAAAGAAAGATTTTGGTTTATTAAATAAACCAAAGTTCTTATTTCGTCTAAATGCACGTGGCCTTGCCCACCCTTTTAACTTTGGCGCGATAGAATCTACGCCTAATGGTGTATCCAAATAATAATTTTTTTGATTTACTTAACCGATTTTTTCTCGATCATCTTCCCGTTGTGGCCCTCGGTGCTCGAGAATCCATCGAGACTTTTTTTTTATATAAGATATTCCCGTAAATGAAATATAATACCTTTCTCTATATCGTTGATATAGTTTAACGCCCATCGTTGTGTTTTTCTTGGAAAATATTTGTTCTGCAGTATTCCATCGTGGTTAAGTGTGGGTTTGTAGCGCCTTTACCTTCGACAGCAACTTGGAAACATCATACTTTGCTTCAGCACCACGTGATGAGTTAGCATTTGCCTTGACGTTGATTGTGGTTGTGTGGAGTCTGTGGGTCTGTGGTGCCTTTGCCTGCGGTAGCGACTTGGCAATGTCATACTTTGCTTCAGCACCGTGAAACGAATTAGCATTTGCCTCGACGTTCGTTGTGGTTGTGTGGAGTTTGTGGCACCTTTGCCTTCGGCAGAATGTTCAATCTCTACTTCAGCTTCTGCCAAATATATAATATTATTTTAATATTATCTAACAATTCAATGCAGGTAGTCTTCTTCGGTTAAATATGCTTAGCCTATGGTGCCTTCTATCATCCAAAAATGACTTTAGTTCGTGCTTCAACGCTATGTGAAGAACGTCGGGTCCTGGTTTTTTTTTCCGATCATCATCCTTATTATACCACTGCCTTCTCCCTCTCTTCTCTATCCTCCCTGACATCTGCAAGTTGGTATAATATATTTATTTTGTATTCAAACCTCTCATGTAGGTACGCGGATGGTCTTTTTTTTAAATCACAGTTTAAAATTTATTTTTCGGATTTGTACCACGTCGGTCGTCTCCTTTTTTTACCATAAGGGTAATGAATCCTTCACCTCTTCAAGGTTGTATCCTTCTGATATTCTATTTCATTTCCGAATCCTTCGCCTCTTCAAGGTTGTATCCTTATGATATTCTGTTTCAGTTCCGAATCCTTTCTTTCCGACTTCTTCTAACTCGGAATCGAAGTTTTTAACTTATTTTAATAAAAAAAATTGGGGGGTCTTTAGGTGCGATTTTGCACCTATGCGGAATCTTGTTTTCTCTGTGCCTCCATTTTAAAGTATGACAATCATCTTTTTCTCTTTTGCTTTGATATGCATAATAGATTTTGGGAAAAAAGATATATATCTCATAAGTTTTAATTAATGTTTATTTATTTTATAATCATCATTTAATTAAAACTTTATTCCTAACTTTTTTTCCTGCATAATCTATTTTGCTTATCATAATATCAGGCAATTGAAATTCCTCTTTTTTCTAAATAATTGAAACTTGTTTTATTTCATGTAAAATCCAATTGTGGTATTAAATTTATTTTAGTTCAAATTCATTAGTCACTTATTTTATTTAGTTGCTTTCTAAAAATTTGATATATTTCTCTAAAATATCTCACTTAGGTTTATTTTTCAAGTTTCAAAATTTAAGCTTTATAAAAATTAATTAATTTTTTAATTCATTAAATATTCAATTTTTTTGTCCCTTTCCTGGTGCTTTCAGTGGCGTAGAAGGTTTAAAATTATTGTGGCATGGTGGTTATAGGGGTGGTCTGCGCAAAGATCTGTGTGGCGACTTTCGAAGGGGACAAAGCAAAATATTATGACGACCATAAAAAGCTGGACAACCTGCCCGAATTTGTGGCGGCTACCAATTCCATCGTGTAAATTAAAAAAAAAAATATATATATATATATATATATATATATATATATATATATATATATATATATATATATATATATATATATATATCCAAGTTCTTCTTAATCAATCAAATATTAATATTCTTAATCTTTATTGGCTATCCTACATAACTTATAGTTTCTCTCACGTAAGGGCGAGTTATAAAGATACCAATTTTGAACTGGGAGATTTAAAGCCTAAGTTCCAAGTATCAAATCTTACCAAATACTTATAGTTTCCCTCTCGTAAGGGCAGGTATTTGCAAGAAGAGATATATAGGTCTGGCATATTTGATAGTCTTAAATCAAACTTATATCAAATATCATTAATACTTATAGTTTCCCTCTCGTTAGGGCGGGTATTTTTGAATTATTTGGTATTCCTTGAAACCTTGGCATTTTTTTCTCTTCCCTCATTGAATATCAAATTTCCTTAATTACTTATAGTTTCCCTCTCGTAAGGGCAGGTAATTCTTGTGAAATTGGTATTTCCTTGGGGATTAGAACAAATAGTCCATTGCATTTCATTCTTTCAAAGTTAAGGGGGGAACCTTGGGTTAACTTTAAAATGAATTCAATTGATCTTCTCACTGCCCATAACTACCATACATGGAAATCCAAAGTTTTAAATCTAATTTCTCAAAAGGTCTTACTCACCTATTAGAAGAAGAGCAACCTGAGTTTGATAAAGAATATGAAAAATTTGTTCACAAAGGCAAAATGTATGAAACTATGGGTAATATGAAAGTTTGTTGTTTCATATTACCGATTGTAAGACTCCTCATGAAAGTTGGGAAAAACTTAAATCCTTGTTTGGAAAAGTAGATCAATTAAGATCAATGCAGCTAGAAGCATAACTAACTTCTTTGTGTCCTGATGATTTTAGCAACATTATTGACTTCCTTACCAAATTCAAAGAAGTCTTATCTCAATACAAAGGTAGTGGGAAGACTAAGACTGAAGAAGAGTGCATTTATCTAATTTTGTCTAAACTAAATGGTGTTTTTCATATCTTTGCAACCACTTTTCTATCTACAAAAGATGCTCTTGGTGCATCCTTTAAAATGCCCTCTTTAGAAGAATTTTGTGATAGATTGACTAGGGAAGAAACTAAAATTGCAAGATATGAGTCCTCTTCTTCTTCCTCTTCCTCTTCCTCCAAAGCTTTAGTAGCCTCCACCTCTTCTAAAGAAAAATACAAAAAGAAGGAAAGGAACCCCGTAACCTGTTCTCACTTCAAAAAGAATGGTCACTCTGTTAACAAATGCTAGAAAAGGTTGCAACAACTAGAGGCAGCTATGAAGGATCAAAATATAGATAGTAAAAAGCAAATAGGGAAAGCTCTAAATGTTCAAGGGAAAACCTCCAATTCTTCCTCTGATTTTTGGGTCCTATATTTTGGAGCTACTTATCACATGATTGCTTTAGATGAGTCCTTATCTTCTATCTCCTCTAGTTCCACCAGTAGCATAGAAGTGGGTGACTCTTCCTTTATCCCAATCAAAGGAAAGGGAGACATAACCATTGATGGTGGCTCTATAAAAATGTTCTCTATGTTCCAAACATTGCCACAAATCTTCTCTCAGTCTACCAAATTTGTACTTATGGAAATGGGAAAACAATTATCTTCTCTCCAATAGGAGTTGAGATAAGGGACTTGCAAGATCCTCATTCTCTAATAGCCAAAGGAGATATTGATCACAACTCTCACATTTTTCACTTTAAAGGATTCAAAAATCCTGAAGGGGCATCTTGTTTTGTGGCTCATGGAGATCTTGAAAGTAAGATGTGGCATGAAAGGTTTGGTCATCTTAATTACAACTACCTAAAGGAATTAAGCACCCATAATATGGTAACAATTTTACCCCAAGTATCTTCTATTGATGGAGTTTGTCCTGGATGTGCTCTTGGAAAGCAACACCAAGATCCTTTTCACCCAAGTAGTTCTCTAAAAGCTTCATCCCCTCTAGAACTAATCCATAGTGACTTGATGTCTTTTCCTGAACCTTCTTTCAAATAAGCAAAGTATGCTCTAACCTTTATTGATGACTTTTCTAAAATATCCTAGGTCTATTTCCTGAAATATAAAAGTGATGTTTTATACCACTTTAAAGTTTTTAAAGCCTTAGTTGAAAATAAGGCATCTTGCAAAATCAAGAAGATTCGCACCGATAATGGGGGGAAATACTGCAGTAATGAGTTCTCCATATTTCTTTCAAGTCATGGTATCATTCATCAACATTTTGTCTCCCATAATCCTCACAGAAAGGAAAAACTGAACCCTAAAAGAAATGGCAAATTGTATGCTCCATTCAAGAGATCTTCCAAAAGTTTTTTGGGCAGAAGCTATTAACTGTAAAAATTATATTCAAAATCGCACATCTCATAAAGCTCTTGACCATATAACTCCTGAAGAAGCATGGTTTGGCTCAAAACCAGATGTTTCCTACTTCAAGGTCTTTGGGTGTAATGCTTGGGCTCACATCCGAAAGAAGAAAAGGAAGGCTCTTGATAATAAAAGCAAAAACCTCATCTTTGTCGGTTATTGTGAAGAATTGAAAGCATACAAGCTTCTTGTTTTCTTTCATAGGAATGTCAAATTTGATGAAACATTCCCTTAAAAAGATCCTCAAAAGCCCTCTTCCTCCATTGAGCCTTCTCCTATTGTAGAACCTCAATATTATGAAGAGTCAACTCTTGAAGTTAACTTGGTCATTGATAATCAAGATGAAGAACCTGTAACTCCATATCAATACTCCTTCCTCTATGCCAAAATGGGTCTGCACCATTGTTAAAGAAGCTACTCCTTACATCCAAAATATTCCTTCAACTAGATCATCCAACCCCATAGGCACTGGTCTTGTATGTCAATCTATTTCCTCTGATCCTCAATCCTTCAAAGAAGCCTCAGGTATTAAGGAATGGGATGATGCCATGGAAAACGAATTTTCTTCCTTGATCAAAAATAAAACTTGAGATTTATTCCCTTACCTAAAAGAAGGAAATTAGTTCGTTGTAAATGGATCTTCAAAACCAAATATGGGCCTAATGGAGAAATAGATAAACACAAGGCTCGTCTTGTAGCCAAAAGTTTTTCCCAAATAAAAGGTATTGATTATGAAGAAACCTTTGCTCCAGTTGCTAAAATGGATTTTGTTAGATTGGTTCTTGCTTTGGTTGCTTCCCATAAGTGGTCAGTCTATCAAATGGATGTAAAAAGTGCTTTCTTACATGGAGATTTAAAGGAAGAGATATTCATAGAACAATCTGCTGGTTTCACTCAAGACTCCTCTCTTGTTTGTAGGCTTAAAAAGTCTCTTTATGGCCTCAAAAAAGCCCTTAGATCTTGGTATGAAAATATGGACTCCTTCCTTCTTTCATCAGGTTTTTCTCATTGTGAGTCTGATAACACAGTTTACATTTGGAGAAATGAAGGCAACATCACCATTCTTGTTCTATATGTTGATGATCTTCTTCTCACTGGTAGTAACTTGACTCACATTTAGACCATAAAATACTCCCTCTCTGAAAATTTTGAAATGGCTGATCTAGGTAAAGCTCATTATTCCCTTGGGATCCAAATAAGTCAAATAGATGAAGGTATTTCTTTGTGGCAACAAAAGTACACTCCAGATCTTCTACAAAGATTCAAAATTACAAATTGCAAACCTTCTCCTACTCCCTTTCAATCTGGCATTAATCTTAGTACTTCCTGCTCATCCCCTCTTTGTGATGCCACTCTATACCGTCAACTTGCAGGAAGTTTTCTATACCTTAATTGTACTCGCCCAAATATCTCATATGTTGTTGGCCTCATATCTAGATTCTCTCATCAGCCTCACTTTAGTCATTGGCAAGCAACAAAAAGAATCCTTCGTTACTTGTAGGGCACTACTCACTTTGGGCTCTTCTACAAGGGAAAATCCATGGATATCATTGGCTACACAAATTCAAATTGGGTAGGTTCATTAGAAGATAGATGTTCCACCTCATACTATGTCTTTTGCCTTGGTTCCTCATCAATAGTCTGGTTATTCAAGAAACAACAAACAGTAGCCCGATATTCTATAGAGGCAGAATACAGGGCAACAATTTTAGCTAGACAGGAAGCTCTTTGGCTTCGTCAAATTATGAGAGAATTTGGCTTTACCCATGATCATCCCACAACTCTTTGGTGTGACAATCAGAGCACAATTCATATTGCACGCAATCCAGTTGAGCATCAGCGAACCGAACACATTGAGATACACATGCACTTCATAAGGCAGCATATTCAGAGCGAGGATATACACTTGGAATATATTCCAATTGAGGCACAAATCGCAAACATATTCACCAAGTCATTTCCTTGTCCACGTCACCTTTAGTTGCGAGAAAAACTTGGAGTATTACAACTGCAATGACACAGAGGTCTCCCATCTCTCATTATATTGTAAATGAGTACCTCATCAGGCCTTGTTTTCGGGACTCATCATTCTTTATAAAGATGACAATCTTCGCCATCCGAAGACAAGCCTCTTTCATACTTCTTTCTTTTGATTGATGGCTTTTCCCACTAGGTTTTTACCATCACTTCAAAACGAAGAGGTGATAGTTGGTTTTTCCCCACAGGGGTTTTTCCACCAACTATCTATATTGTATATGAGTACCTAATCAGGCCTTGTTGTTGGGACTCATCATTTTTTGTATAAGAGGACAATCTTTGCCATCCGAAGACAAGCCTCTTTCATACTTCTTTCTTTTGATTGATGGCTTTTCCCATTGGGTTTCTACCATCACTTCAAAACAAAGCGGTGATAGTTGTTTTTTGCCCACAAGGGTTTTTTCCACCAACTATCTATATTGTATATGAGTACCTAATCAGGCCTTATTATCGGGACTCATTTGTAAAAATCTCCCCTAGTATCACTTAAGGGGGGTGTTAGAATAAGAGAATATTCTCTTAAGTTCCACTAGGATAAACACTTGAGTTTCCACTCTTCCATGTGTCAGGAGAACTCTCAGTGGTGTCTTCATTAGGTTTGATGAGTTGTTGTAATCCAATGGCTCTCAATGATCAACTCTGCTATTTATAAAGAGTTGATCCTTGGAATAAAGAAATAAGTTCTTTTTTGCTTCTTCAATTTCTTATAATGCTTTTGGGGCGGACATCGCAGAATACTGAATACTATGACGGCCATAAAAGCTGGACAGTCTACCCGAATTCGACGGCTACCTATTCCACTATGTTTAAAAAAAATAAAAAATAAATAAAATGAATAAAATAGAAAAACTCCACACTACTTAGGGTGCACAAATTCAAATTCATGGCAATGACAATCGCATTATTAAAGACGTACGGACATGACAATGACATATACTGGTAAGGTACTCAGTAGAGTGTGATGTGTGATGATGGTGGACACGAGGAAAAGGTAAATCCTCGCCGCCAAGTTGAAGTTGAACATGCGACGTGACGTGTCCGAATAAAAGCGAGTGGCCAAAAGGCCTAGTCCAGACGACTTACCGAAAGTGTCTGCGATTTCTGATCGGATCCGTTAAATGATTTCATTTCATTTGTTTAAAATTGTGATAAATGTAGATGTGACTTGACAAGAGAAGTCGCAATCATGATGATGCAGCGAAATGATGTCAAATATTATCGGGGATGCGTCGAAAGAAAATGAAGAGTTTTGAAAAGCACAAAAGGTTGTTTCAATGAAGAGTTTCGAAAAGCACAAGGTTCAATGAAATCGCTCCAAATCACAAGAAGATTATTGAGGGATCCGTTGCTTTCATCGTAATAATAAATTTATGACACAAACACACAATTAATAATCAAATGGGATATCGGTTAGGACATAACTGCCTCGAGTGGCTTTTTGCTTTTTATGGTGATTTGTCATAATTTTAGTCGCCTCGATGTTTCAACGTATGGCGGTTGTGGAATGATGACCATATCGTCCACGTAAGGCCTTGGCAGAGTATTTTTATTAAAATACAGATACATATACAGAATGTACAATACGAGGTATTAAGCGCACCTACCCTTTACCATTTCCATGCATGATAATCATTCCCCTCTTCTTAACACATTGTCTCTCTCTGCTAATGGGGTCGACGCTGAGACCTCTCCTTGCAAAGGCGACAGGGCCGAAATGGGCACGACGATTTTTGGCATTTGCTGCAGAACACTGTCAATTCTACACAAGTCATTCCCCTCTTCTTCCCGCATTTTCTCTCTCTCTCTCTCTCTGCTAATGGGGTCGGTGCTGAGACCTCTCCCTGCGAGGCGACAGGGCCAAAATGGGCACCATGATTTTTGGCTATTGCTTCTGAACACTGTCAATTCTATCGCTTGTGCTGTGCCATGACGGTAGTGGTGCTGTTCCAAGAGTGACTGGGGTTTCTTCTTATGGCAGTGGCCCTGTTCCAAGAGTGACTGGGATTTCTTCTCATGGCAGTGGGATGTTCTGTGGCAATCGAAACATGATTGACTACGAAGGGTTAGACTATGGTAAAATTTTCTTACAATCTTGTAGTAGTAATTTTATAGTTAAGAATAACAATCATAAATCATATGAATTGTTCATAGACATAGACATTGCTGAAAATTATAGCTGTAATATTATAATTTCTGGATACAAACAACTTGTAGAACTACACAACAAATAAAAAGTCAAATCCTAAAAATACATATAAGGGATGTATATATGCACCAAATCAGTCAATGTTATCATCAAACGAATTTGACTCGAGAAGTAGTGATATCTTGGAGACGTGATTTCACCCGAAAATGGATGATGGATGGAGAAAATGTAGATGCTATGGATTTGATGGTCATGATAATTGCCTCATGCCATACGAAGTACAGAAATCTCTATTCTTTCGAGAGATAAGAAGAGCATCCATCTTTGATTTTGATGGATATGAACTAAAATAAATTGACTGTTTTACCCTAAAAATCAATGTTAAGCTTATAATCTTACTGTAAGACTTTATATATTTATTGTGACTGTTAAGAGTGTCCTTATAGCATTGGAAAATTGCACGGCCTATGAGATTATATATATAATAATCAAAGCAAAACAGGGGCCAAGTAGATGTAGTTGAATTGCATATTTGTTGAAGGAAAAAAAACAACCATAAAATTTCGGTTGCAATTTCATGTCCGTTGAAGGGAAAAAAAACAACCATCAAATTTTTTCCGTTGCAATTTCATGTCCGTTGAAGAAAAATAACAACCATCAAATTTCCGTTGGCAACCATAAAAGTGTCCACGTTGGACTATAAACAACCAAAAGGTACGGAAAAACTTTTCATCGACGGTTACCAAAAAGATATTCTTTTTTAGAAAGGCAAAAAGCTAGCCGTTGTAGATGCATCCAAATTTACATACAGTTGTAGATGCATCCAAATTTATATACAATAGAAAAAAAATTTTGAAAAAAAAAAAAAAAAAAACTGCTACATATTCACAGTATTTGCCTTATTTAAGAGCGCACACAAGGAATCACCATCTCAACTATGCTCTTCATATTGTTATTTTTAATTGAACCTGTGCCATACATGTATGAATGTCTTTATGTCTTGTGGATGATTTAGATTTTGTTTATTTTTCCTATTCCAATTGAAGCAAAGCATATTTGTTTGCTTACATGATTTCTTTCATTATCTTGTATGTTTTTCTTCTTTGATTTGTGGATTTGGAGCGCTCCTATTATCTGTTTCGTTGTTTATTTATGTTCTAAAATTTTTCTTTCTATTCTATTGTTCTGTTTATGTCCTTCTCTAGTCTTTTTCTATTTTATTGTTCTGTTTTTTTGTGATTTTCTTGTAGAAATTTTTATGGTATAGATTGGGTTATCCTTCACAATGGAAAGAAACAAGATGTTAGGAGACAAATCATTTTTACATCTCCACTCTACCATGGATATAAGATGCAGGTACGTGATTCAACTATATACTATGATTGATTTTCGAGTTGTATTTTTAAAAAGATATGGATAAAAAGGGTTTATTATTTCTTTAGTTTCGTCCTTTTATTGTATAATATTTTTCACAGATAACCATGCTAAGCCTAAACCTAGTGACTACAATCAGCCCTCGAAGAATGAAATTATGTTGAAGCACTCGGGCGCAAGCTCCTTAGAAATTGTCTTTTTATTTTGAGATGATCAATGAAAATTAGAAAATACTACGGTTTCATCTGAGGTAGTATTTCCCTAAGGACCAAACCAAGCTGTGGAAAATTTGGAACCAAGTTTGCTTTTTAGCATTGCAAAATATTAAGGTATAAAAGTAGGTCTATAATTCATTTCAGGGTATATCTATTAGAATCATAGTTGGCTTGATTCTCGCCTCTTTTTTGTTTTTGTTTTTTTTTTTTTGTTGTTGTAGTATTTTCATCAGTGTTCTTTGTAATTTAATTACTTGTCATTTTTGGATAGGCTTATTGAAGTTAAGATAAAGATAAGGTAAATTCTGGTTTGGATTCTTTTTTTATTCATAATTGTAGATTTGAGAAGAATTATTTTACAGGTTTTTCACCATGCATATAATAGATTTGTTGTTCTTTAGTGGAGTGTGTAGGCCTTAGTAAAGGAATATGTACTCTTTAAACTGTGGCAACTAATATGTACAAATTGTAAAGGATACATTTGAGCCGAAGCGTCAATTTTGTCCAGCTCAAATGCTACTGTTTGTGTTCTACTTTTCATATGTTATATTTTTCAAATCTACTTTTCATATGTTGTTAATTTTTTCAAGTTAGTTGTCTCTACTTTTGATTATTTGATGGTTTGTGTATTTATCTTAATACAAAGACTCGTTCCATATATTTTATGGGCCTATGTTGGTTTGTGTGCAAATTATACGGCTAACTAAAAGGATCATAAGATTCTTAAACGCAATTGGTAACATGCTTCTTCTTTTATTGTCTCTCTACTGGAAATATTCCATGTTGTACAGTAGAATCACATTGAACTTGTAAAACATTGGATTAAATAACGAGAAGTTGGGTTTTAATAAGAAGGAACTACATGTGTATTTCAAGAAACTTTAAGAGTAAACATGTGAACTATGTTTGATACTACATATGTATCTAAATTTTGTTTTTGCAATTTTGGTATATGCTTCTATTCTATTGTTCTGTTTTTTGTGATTTTCTTGTAGAATGTTTTATGGTATAGATTGGGTTATCCTTCACGATGGAAAGAAACAAGATGTTAGGAGACAAATCATTTTTACATCTCGACTCTACCATGGATATGGGATGCAGGTACGTGATTACTATAATTGATTTTTGAGTTGTATTTTTAAAAATATATTGAAAAAAAGTTTATTATTTATTTAGTTTCGTCCTTTTACTATATATTATTTTTCAGAGATACTAAGCCTAAGCCTAGTGACTACAATCAGCCCTCGAAGAATGAGATTATGTTGAAGCCCTCGGGTCCAAGCTACTTACAAATTGCCTTTTTATTTTGAGATGATCAACAAAAACTAGAAAATACTACGGTTTCATCTAAGGTGGTATTTCCCTAAGGACCAAACCAAGAATTTAGATTGTGTTTTATTTTTATTTATTTAAAATTTATAATTTAAAAAATATAATTATAATTTTTTATTTATATATATTATAATTATTGTTATCGTTGTTTTCTTTCTTTTCTCTTTTTTTTTTTTTTTTTTTTTTTTTTATTATTTTTTTTTTTTTTTTTTATTATTTTTTATTTTTTATTTTTTATTTTTTTTTTTTTATATTAATAATAATATATATTTTTTTTTTTTTTTTTTTTTTTTTTATATTTTTTTTTTTATTTTATTTTTTTTTTTTTTTTTTTTCTATCTTTAGTATTATTATTTTTTTTTTTGGTGGGGGGGGGGTTGAGGGATGTGGTAGAAGTATTTTTTATTTAGAGAGATGTTATATATATATTATATAATGTATATTATTGTGGGGGGGCGTCTTTTTTTTCTCCCCGCTCTGTTGTTTTTTTTTTTTTTTTATTTTTTTTTATTTATTTTCTCTCTCTTTTTTTTTTTTTTTTTTTTTTTTTTTTTTTTTTTAATAAAAAACTTCTTCTCTTTTTTTTTTGGTCTTCTTTTTGTTTTTGTGATTATTATTTGTTTAACTAATGGGCCTCTGTTGGTTTGTGTGCAAATTATACGACTAACTAAAAGGATCATAAGATTCTTGAACGCAATTGGTAACGCTCTTCTGTTAAAGTAGAATTTATGCTTCCTTAAGTCTCTCTACTGAAAATATTCCATGTTGTACAGTAGAATCACATTGAACTTGTAAAACATTGGATTAAATAACGAGAAGTTGGGTTTTAATAAGAAGGAACTACATGTGTATTTAAAGAAACTTTAAGAGTAAACATGTGAACTATGTTTGATACTACATATGTATCTAAATTTTGTTTTTGCAATTTCGGTATGCTTCTATTCTATTGTTCTGTTTTTTTTGATTTTCTTGTAGAATTTTTTATGGTATAGATTGGGTTATCCTTCACGATGGAAAGAAACAAGATTTTAGGAGACAAATCATTTTTACATCTCCACTCTACCATGGATATGGGATGCAGGTACGTGATTGAACTATTTACTATAATTGATTTTTGAGTTGTATTTTTAAAAATATATTGAAAAAAAGGTTTATTATTTATTTAGTTTCGTCCTTTTACTATATATTATTTTTCACAGATACTAAGCCTAAGCCTAGTGACTACAATCAGCCCTCGAAGAATGAGATTATGTTGAAGCCCTCGGGTCCAAGCTACTTAGAAATTGTCTTTTTATTTTGAGATGATCAACAAAAACTAGAAAATATTACGGTTTCATCTAAGGTGGTATTTCCCTAAGGACCAAACCAAGTTGTGAAAAATTTGGAACCAAGTTTGCTTTTTAGCATTGCAGAATATTAAGGTATAAAAGTAGGTCTATAATTCATTTCAGGATATATCTATTAGAATCAAAGTTGGCTTGATTTTTCGCTTTTTTTTTTTTGTTTTTGTGTTTTGGGTTGTTGTAGTATTTTCATCAGTGTTCTTTGTAATTTAATTACTTGTCATTTTTGGATAGGCTTATTGAAGTTAAGATAAGGTAAATTCTGGTTTGGATTCTTTTTTATTCATAATTGTAGATTTAAGAACTATTTTGCAGGTTTTTCACCATGCATATAATAGACTTGTTGTTCTTTAGTAGAGTGTGTAGGCCTTAGTAAAGGAATATGTACTCTTTAAACTGTGGCAACTAATAAGTACAAATTGTAAAGGATACATTTGAGCCGAAACCTCAATTTTGTCCAGCTCAAAGGCTAATGTTTGTGTTCTACTTTTCATATGTTGTTATATTTTTCAAGTTAGTTGCCTCCACTTTTGATTATTTGATGGTTTGTGTATTTATCTTAATACAAAGACTCATGCCATATATTTTATGGGCTTATGTTGGTTTGTTTGGTGCAAATTATACGGCTAACTAAAAGGATCATAAGATTCTTAAACACAATTGGTAACATGCTTCTTCTGTTACAAGTAGAGCTTTAGTTTTATCTCTCTACTGGAAATATTCCATGTTGTACAGTAGAATCACATGGCACTTGTAAAACATTGGATTAAATAACATGAGAAGTTGGGTTTTAATAAGAAGGAACTGCACATGTATCTAAATTTTGTTTTTGCAATTTGGGTATGAGGAATAGAGTTATGTAGACACCTCGAAAAGAAGAAAGTTGTTATTATTAGAAATAATAGAAGACAATGTTAGCATATTGCTGTAGAATAAACATCATTTTTAGTATGTATAAATATTGTAGCATTCTCTTTTTGGGAATGTTTTGACTAGAAAGTATATTTTTACATGTAGATAATGTTACTATTTTACTTGTCTTGATGTGATAGATTGAGTAATTTTGAACTTTTCCATGATTGTGTTGACCACAGGGGCATGTATCACCCTGGTCATGTAGAATGGAGTTATTGAGTTTGGAAATGATACTTTTGCAAAAGAATTTATTACTAATTGCTTGCCTTCTAAGTTATCTTATTCCTTTGAATGGCCCTGAGATATAAGTTTCCTTTGAGTGGTGACTATTAGAAGAAGCCAGCTTGGTATTATTAGAAAGTGTTGTTGTATGTACTATTTCTAAATATTATCTCTTAAAAGCATGATCTGGTATTTTGTTAAGGCCAAGCATGATATTGATATTGAGTGTATAGTGAATGATTGTGGTATCCAGATTTCAATTGCAAAAGCCATTACCCATATGTATTTAAGAATGTCATTTGAAAACTATTTGTTTCCATTATGTATTTAAGAATGTCATTTGAAAACTATTTGTTTTGCTTACCTTCTAAGTTCTCTTATTCCTTTGGAGGGCCTGAGATGTGAAATTCCTTTGAGTGGCTTCTATTGGAAGATGCCAACTTGGTATTTACGAAGTGTTGTTGTATGTATTATTTTTAAATGTAATTTTCTGAAATTTTCATTTGGTCAATGTCATAATGGATCAAGGCCAAGCATTATGTTGAGTGTATAGTGGAAGTTTGTGGTTTCCATATTTCAAATGCAAAAGCCGTTACCCATATATATTTAAAAACTATTTTTATATTTTATTTTCTAAAACGATCATTTGGTTAATTGCATCATGGATTTTGTAATTTGTTAAGGCTAAGCGTGATGTTGAATGTATAGCTAAAGTTTATGCTTTCCTTATATGCAAAAGCCATTATCCATATATAGTTAAGAATGTCGCATCTAAATGTTTGTTGTACAAGTGTTATAGGTTTACAAAATTATATGCTTTTTAATTTTATTTGATTTGTTTACTTGTTTGGTTCATGCTCTCCTGCATATTATTCATATCATAGCTTTTACATGCTTATGAATCCTAAAACTAAATGTTGTCAATAAACTTATGGCAGGTTTATAATAGTATGCATAATTATGTGTTTCAATAAATTTACTATAACATTTGTCCACCAAGTTGCTTAGAATTGAGGCAAAAATGATAAATATTCTTTGATTTTCAGATTGTGGGACATGTCAGGTATTAAGTGTAGAATGCACATTATTTATGCTCCTGCCGTGGATAGTGGTTGCCATATTTGATTTATAGAGATTATACATATGGAAACTGGAGTAGTTAACTCATTATTTTATGCAAGTTATTTTGATTTGGCTAGAAGTTTATGAATATATTATGCTCAAAATTATTAAGACTTTAGCAAATGCAAAATATTTAAAAGAATATATTTATTGTGACTGTTAAGAGTGTCCTTATAGCATTGGAAAATTAAAGGGCCTATGAGATTATATATATAAAATCAAAGCAAAACAGGGGCCAAGTAGATGTAGTTGAATTGCATATCTATTGAAGGAAAAAAAAACAACCATCAAATTTCAGTTGCAATTTCATGTCCTTTGAAGAAAAAAAACAACCATCAAATTTCCGTTGGCAACCATAAAAGTGTCCACGTTGGACAATAAACAACCAAGAGGTACGGAAAAAGTTTTCATGAACGGTTACCAAAAAGATATTCTTTTTTAGAAAGGCAAAAAGCTAGCCGTTGTAGATGCATGCAAATTTACATACAGTTGTAGATATGTACAATCCAGTAGAAAACAACTTTTGAAAAAAAGAAGAAAAAAACAGCTAAAGAAAACTTTTATTCACAGTATTTGACTTATTTAAGAGCGCACACAAGGAAGCACCATCTCAACTATGCTCTTCATATTGAACGTGTGCCATACATGTATGAATGTCTTTATGTCTTGTGGATGATTTTGCTCGCATAATTTCCTTAATTATCTTGTATGTTTTTTTCCTTTGATCTGTGGATTTGGAGCGCTCTTATTATCTGTTTCGTTGTTTATTTATAATTTCTTCCACTATCTTGTATGTTTTTTTCTTCTTTGATCTGTGGATTTGTGGCGCTCCTATTATCTGTTTCGTTGTTTACTTATGTTCTAAATGTTTTCTTTTTAGTGGAGTGTGTAGGCTTTTTAAACTGTGGCAACTAATATGTACAAATTGTAAAGGATACATTTGAGCCGAATACATTTGAGCCGAAGGGTCAATTTTGTCCAGCTCAAAGGCTACTGTTTGTGTTCTACTTTTCATATGTAAAATATTTTTCAATTTTACTATGTTTTCATATGTTGTTATATTTTTCAATTCTACTTTTCCTAGGTTATATTTTTCAAGTTAGCTGCCTCTACTTTTGATTATTTGATGGTTTGTGTATTTATCTTAATACAAAGACTCCTGCTTTATATTTTATGGGCCTATGTTGGTTTGTGTGCAAATTATACGACTAACTAAAAGGATCATAAGATTCTTAAACACAATTGGTAACATGCTTCTTCTGTTACAAGTAGAGCTTTAGTTTTGTCTCTTTACTAGAAATATTCCATGTTGTACAGTAGAATCACTTGGAACTTGTAAAACATTGGATTAAATAACATGAGAAGTTGGGTAGAATCACGTGGAACTTGTAAAACATTGGATTAAATAACATGAGAAGTTGGGTTTTAATAAGAAGGAACTACATATGTATCTAAAGAAACTTTAAGAGTAAACATGTGAAACTATGTTTGATACTACATATGTATCTAAATTTTGTTTTTGCAATTTGGGTATGCTTCTATTCTATTGTTCTGTTTTTTGTGATTTTCTTGTAGAATTTTTTATGGTATAGATTGGGTTATTCTTCACGATGGAAAGAAACAAGATGTTAGGAGACAAATTATTTTTACATCTCCACTCTACCATATATATGGGATGCAGGTACGTGATTGAACTATTTACTATAATTGATTTTCGAGTTGTATTTTTAAAAATATATTGAAAAAAAAAGTTTAATTTCTTCCTTTTACTATATATTATTTTTCACAGATACTAAGCCTAAACGTAGTGACAACAATCAGCCCTTGAAGAATGAGATTATGTTGAAGCCCTTGGGCCCAAGCTACTTAGAAATTGTCTTTTTATTTTGATATGATCAATAAAAACTAGAAAATACTACGGTTTCATCTAAGGTGGTTTAGAACAACTCCCATAGTTTAGAACATTTATGTATTGAAGTTCTATGGTTTTCAAATTTTTGAAGTGCACCTCTATAATGATGTTTGCTTTGGATTTGATATTCTTACTCAAATATTTGAGTGCCAAAAAGTCTTATGAATGTGGTATCTTCTTAATATCAGGCTATATCACCCTAAAAATAGGCAAAGAACTAACTAGATGATAATGCTAATGCTATTTATGTATTTTTATTTTCTAGGTACAAATGTGTCAACGATTACATGGAGCTAGTTTTCTTCTTTAGCCAAGACAAAGATGTTATCCATTTTAAATGATGAATAGGATTGTATATTTAAATTTGATGTATTTTCATGGGATACCTTGCACTTTGAGATATGTAGATCTATATTTTATTGTTTGTTAGGTTGTATTGAAATTTTGGCTTAGCATTATCCTTATATAAGGAAAATGATTTTTTTAGTGCCCCAATAATGGACTAGCTTTCATCAACTCTAAATGGCATCCATCAACACTAAATGGTATCCAATGAGCTCTACTTGTTGACATAGAGGTATATAATGACGTCCAATGAGCTCTACTTGTTGACATATAGGTATATATCTTGCATCTCTTTTTATAAACAAAAAAATTATATTGAATTGTCAAAAGTTCTACTAACCAACTATGCTTGATAAATTTCAAAACAATACTTTTTATACTTGGTAAATGGAAAGGAATACATGGTAAGTTGGAATTTCCACCTTGAATTATTCATTTTACTCATCTAGTTTGTTAGATAATGGTTTTTTAGAAATTCGTAGCTTTTAAAATGTAATTTTCCTAAATAAGTTTTTTCTTTTCATCGTTCTTCACTATTTGAATCTTAAAGAATTGGAATTTTAAATATTTATCCAATTGTAGTTTTATGTGTGGAAGCTTAGTAATGTTATCCATTTTAAATGATGAATAGGATTGTATATTTAAATTTGATGTATTTTCATGGGATACCTTGCACTTTGAGTTATGTAGATTTATCTCTCATTTTTTGTTAGGTTGTATTGAAATTTTGGCTTAGCATTATCCTTATATAAGGAAAATGATTTTTTTAGTGCCCCAATAATGGACTAACTTTCATCAACACTAAATTGCATCCATCAACACTAAATGACATCCAATGAGCTCTACTTGTTGACATAGAGGTATATAATGGCATCCAATGAGCTCTACTTGTTGACATAGAGGTATATATCTTGCATCTCTTTTTATAGACAAAAAAATTATATTGAATTGTCAAAAGTTCTACTAACCAACTATGCTTGATAAATTTCAAAACAATACTTTTTATACTTGGTAAATGGAAAGGAATACATGGTAAGTTGGAATGTCCACCCTGAATTATTCATTTTACTCGTCTAGTTTGTTAGATAATGGTTTTTTAGAAATTTATAGCTTTTAAAATGTAATTTTCCTAAATAAGTTTTTTCTTCAGTATTTGAATCTTCAAGAATTGGAATTTTAAATATTTAGCCAACTGTAGTTTTATGTGTGGATAGCTTAGTAATGTTAGAATTTTGTAGTGAATTTGAATTAAATATTTATTTTTATTTTCACTTGAAGCAATTGTACTTTGATCTAGAGATGTGTTTTTCCAAATTTATAGAATATTTATTTTATTTTCATTGCTCTAGTTTATTGGATGATAGATGATTCCTTTATACAATCTACATATCAGTTTTATTGATAGCATTATGATCTTTATCAATTGAAATATATTTGCATAATTGCAATATTGATCCCTCTTCAAACGTTTTAGCCGTTTGTAAGTTGAAGTTCCATATGATTTTGAAGTTGCGAGGGAAAATTTGTTGTTATTACTTAAAAAACATAATCCTCTGGTTCACATTTTGTAGTATTATGTGCAAAATAATTTAGTAGTGTAGGACAGTAAAAAAAAAAAATTGTTTGCTTTCTTCCAAGAATTTCTAGTTTTGTGTCTAGAACATGTTTTTTTTTATTGAATTTTAATTAAATATTTAATTCATTTTCATTGATGGGAAAAAATATTTGAAATGTTAATGGTTATATTTGGATTTGATATATATGTGAAGTTTTGTATCTAGAAGAGGTTTTCATTGAATTTTAATTAAATATTTAATTCACTTTAATTAATGGTTAAATTTTGATTTGATAGATATGCGAATTTATTTTTGTAGTTATTCTCTATTCATTATGGGACTTCTCGGACTTCTAAGAAATGTTTGAATTGTTATCAATTAAATATTGCATTGTTTTATGTCATTTGGTATTTGATTTATATAAAAAAAGTTTGGGTTAATCTTAATTTGCTATTTACCAAGATTATTTAGCTTTTCATAAGCTGTAATTATAGGCCAAAACTTAAATTAAAATTAGTGAAGATTCAACTTATTTTTTATGTTATCTTAATATATAATGAGAATGTAATGTTTATGTAGAAAGTGATGGCCAATGTTGATGAGATCAAACTTTGCATATGCAAAATAATAGATAATTATATCTTTAGGTTTTAGAAGATATTAGGATGTGTGTTTTTTTTTAATATGTTATCTTAATTTTGGGATAAATTAATATTGTATTATAAATTTACTAAGATGAGTTGATTTTTATATGCTTGTTTTTACATAATTATATATATGTGAAAACTTGTACGAAGAGTAGTGGAGAATTTTGTATTTTCATGAGTTAAAGCTTTGCATTCAAATAATAAACATTATACTAAGAGCAGTGTGATGAGATAAAGATATTATGCTACATTTGAAAATTTATACCAAGGTTAGAGAATATTACTCTGTATATATTCTATGCAAATGAATAAACTATTGTTTATTTTGACCAACAAAAACATTGTCTACATTGTCTAAAGCAAGCATTATGGTTTAATGTTTAACTATCATAATTTAATTTTAAGGTCTAGGGATTAAGGTTTTAAGGTATGCGATAATAAACCAAGGAAATACACTTTTAAAGCTTAAACATTTACAATTTAAAGGTTTAGAATTTAGATTTTGATGTCATAATTTTTTTAAGAATTTAAGATGGTATATATGATCAAGGGAGATAAAAGGATGTGATTTAGATGTATAGGATATAATGTTTTAAGTTGTAAAGGGTCTACTTGTTTGAGTTGAATACAAAGCTTCAAGCTCTTGGGGGTTTAATTCATGAAGGTTTTGGTTGTTCCTATATTTTAGAGTTTGGATTTTATATCAAAGGTTCCAGGGCATCATGAGCATGTATTTTATAATAATCAATAAGAATAAAATAAGGTTCTATGTATTTGTGTATGAGTTGCAATTAACTCTATGATTCTTTGTTTTATGAAATGGCTTAAATACTTTTTTTTTAATAAGTTTTAAGGCTATAAGATTAAAGTCTACACTATTTTCTTTTTTCAGGATTATATTTTGTATGGAAAAAGATGATTATGTTGTTTTTAAATATAAATTTTGGAGTTTGGTATCCCAATGTTATGATATAAGTTAGGTGTTTCATGGATCATGCAATTAGATTTATGGTTTATAGCCTAAGGATTAATGCTAATGATATAGAGATCTAGCTATAAAGGTTAATTTTTCTTTTTGAAGTTTAATAAGGGTTCTAAGGTCATGGGAGTATGGGCAAGGAATTAGTGATATAAGATATAGCAAAAAATATCTAGGCTTGAAATAGATTCCCATGCCCAAAGTTGGATTTCAATGTATGGGTTTAATTAAGGGACAAGCATTAGTTTATAAGGTTTTAAAGTATTAGGGTTTTCAAACCTTGGTTCACATTTTAGATTGATGACTTAGTATCTTAATTCTATGGATTTTTCAAACCTTAGTTCATGATTTAGATTGATAACTTAATAGCTTAAGTTGCATGAATTTGATGTTGTAGGGGCTAAGGATCCTAATAGTTACAAGATATGTGGTTTCTAATGCTAAACATCTAGAGGCGTAGTTATTAAACTATAAAGGTCAATCTCCTTATTTAAAACTTTTTCTAGTTTGGTAAGAGTTCGAGGGGTCATGGGTGTATGATCAAGGAATTAATAATACAAGATATGGGGTTGAATATCCTAGGCTTGAAATAAGTTCCCATACCAAAATTTTAGATTTAAGGGTATTATATTAGAATTTAATGTATGGGTTTAAGATTGATGACTTAATATCTTAATTTCTATGGATTTGATGCTTTAATACCAAAGGATCCTAATATTTGCAAGGTTTGAGATTTCAAATTGAAATGTGTAGGGTCCCAAAGTTGAGCTTTTACAATAAAAAAATCTCACATGCTCAAAATTTTATGCTTTACGAAGGGTTATAAAATATATTCATTTAGATTCATATTTCAAATTTTATGATATTTAATATATAGATTCTAAGATCTTAGGGTTTAGATCTTTCAAATTACAGCAAGGCTAAATAAATCACTAGCCTAATATATGGTGGTCTCTACGACCTAAGTTTTAAGGATCTAAGGTCTAATAATTTGCAGTTCCAAGGAATCTAGGAAAAAAATATATAATTAGATTATGGTTAGGGAACATTTATAGTTTCTATGTTAGGAAATTTAGATTAGTTATGGCTAGTACAAGGTCTATAGCTAGTCAAAGTTTATAATCAGGTAAAGACCTATCATTTATTTATGTTAGGTAATATCTATAGTTTTCTTACTACATAAGAGGTTTTTATCTATAATTCTAATATGTAGTATTAATATTCTATGATGAATATGATCATAAGGATTATGGATGGCCATAGGATTATGAAAAGTTACAATAACAGTATGTTGTTACACCCGCACTCCCACCCTCATAAGGATTATGGATGGCCATAGGATTTAATGATTTAGACTCATGACCCAAGGTTCTAAGGACATAAATATCTAGAATTCTATATTTAGCATCTAGGACCAAGGATTTATGTCTAGGCTTTAAATTTCTAAATTTCTAAGGTGCAAGGATACATTATCTCAAGATTGAGATCTTTAGTCTAAGATTAATCAATATATATTTTATTATAAGATCCATTAAACAAGGATTAAGGTGTTTTGCATCTAAGGTTTGAAGGTTTACAATCTAACACTTTACTAATGTAAAACATTGTCTAAAGCAAAAATTATGGTTTAGTTTCTAATTATCATAATTTAATTTTAAGATCTAGGGATCAAGGTTTTAAGATGTGTGATAATAAACTAAGGTTTAGGATTAAATATTTTCAGTTATAAAGGTTCTACTTGTTTGAGTTGAATTCAAGGCTTTAATTTCATAGGTTTATGGGTTTGAGGGTTTAAGTCCTAAATATTTTAATTGTTCATATATTTTAGGGTTTGCATTTGATATCAAAGGTTATATATTTTAGGGTTTACATTTGATATCAAAGATTATATATTTTCGGGTTTGCATTTGATATCAAAGGTTATAGGCCTTTGTGGGCATGTATTTTATAACAATTTATAAAAAACAAATTAAGGTTCTATGTATTTAAGTATGATTTCCAATTAAGTCCATGGTTCTTTGGTTCATAAGATGGTTTAAATATTTATGTTTAGCTATAAGGTTTAAGGATCTAAGATTAAAGGATAAAATGTTTACTTTGTTTGAGATTCTATTTTGTAGGAAAATGGTTTAAATATTTATGTTTAGCTATGATATTTAAGGATCTAAGATTAAAGGCTAAGATGTTTACTTTGTTTAGGATTTCATTTTTTAGGATATAATGACCTAATGCATAAGGATGATTATGTAGTTTGTAGACATAAGTTTTGGGTGTTTGATGCTCTAAAACTATGATATAGGTTAGATGCTTCATGGTCTAAGTTAAAGACATGATATAAAGTACATAGATCTAGAGATTACACATTTTAGAGTTATGGTTTGTAGCCTAAGCTTTATATTCTATGGTTTCTAATGCTAAATATCTAGAGGTCTAGTTATTAAACTATACAAATCAGTTTCCTTATTTTTAAATTTATTTTTTCTAATGCTAAATATCTAGAGGTCTAGTTATTAAACTATAAAGATCAGTTTCCTTATTTTTGCATTTTTAAAATTTGGTAAGGATTCTATGGATAATGGGTGTATGGTCAAGGAATTAATGATATAAAATATGGGGTTAAATATTCTAAGAAGTTTAGGTTTAAGGGTATCAAGTTAGGATTTCAATTTATGAGTTTAATTTATGGACAAAGGTGTATGATCCAACCACTAGTTTATAATATTTTGATCCAATCAATGACATGAAAAACATAAAGTTCAACATTAATTAAATGTTGGATATACGACATGGTTATCTATTTAAAAAGAGAGACTTGCATGCCTCCATAGGAAGATCAAACCTATTCACTATGGACCATACAACATCACCAAAAAAATGGGAGGGAATACCTTTTACTTGAATCTTCTATCTTATATAATATTCAATGTTAAACTTCTTAAGCTCTATCACCCACCTTTGTTGGACACTTATATAGTAGCGGAATTGTTGGAGATTAAATAAATCAATATAGATAATTTAGCACTAGTAGAGGATGCTCAAATAGTGGACACATGGACTAAGACCACTATAAGGCAGTCCATTCAAACATACAAAGTAGTCATGGCTAGAGTACTTAGTCATCAATGGGAATCAATCACAAAAAATAAAGAAACAACTTCTACACCCAGTATCAAAAGTTGATGCAATAGGGGCCATTGATTTTTAAGAAGACAAAAATTATCTAGGCATGTAACCTTTTTGAGGCATGGCTTTAGACCCAAAAATTCTCAAAAAACTATTTTTAATTTGATACATAATGTTACGGACATAATTTTGTGTTTAAGACTATGTTTTGACCTATTCAAGAAGCATAAAAAATATTTGAGAAAGAGCAACAATTTTAATTTGGAAAATATATCATAGACAAGTACCAATAACTTTATAAAAAAAATGCTCCAAAGACCCTCAATAATGCAAAACACAATATTGACAAATAGTAATAATTTTTATTTTTAGAATTTTTGTAGCCAAAATGCATCTATAGCCATGTAACATGTAAAAAATGACAAAATACAAAAGTAAATGTTATATGTATGCAATTTTTCATTTAATATATACTCTATAACTTATGGAAGGTGAATCATCACATTTTCGTATGAGTGACCTTCTAACCCATGAAACATGAACCTCCATGTTTCCATATGGGTAACCTTCCATATTCAATATGACATATTTTAAACATAAATTTTTATATAAGAGAGATGCATCTTTGACTATATAAAGTAGGAGTAATGGATACAATGTTATATCCTCTCATATCTTCTTAGATATTTCTTGTAGTGTACATAAGAATGAACCAACTTGAAATTTGAGCATTACAAAGTCTTCCTTCTTATTGTAGGAGATCCTAGATTATTACTAATTTTCTTCATTCATATCCCCAGGGAACGAAGTATCGAGTATCTCGAGATTTTACAATTAATATATTCGTTCAAAAAGGTATTTGGGTGTTCTTGTTTAAGCCGTATGAAAGGAAATTCTCATGTACGGTTTTCAGAGGGGGAATTTAAGTTTACGGTTTGAAGAGCATCTCGATATTTAGGTGATTGCACATGATATCACTAGTAAACATATTCCTACTCACTTGAATACATTTTATTGCCAAGGGGGAATCACATTGAGTGGGATATTCTTATGCAAATATTTGAGTGCCAAAAAGTCTTATGAATGTGGTATCTTCTTAATACCAGGCTATATCACCCTAAAAATAGGCAAAGAACTAAATAGATGATAATGCTAATGCTATTTATGTATTTTGCTTTTATAGGTACAAATGTGTCAACGATTACATGGAGCTAGCCAAGACAACGATGGTATCCATTTTAGATGATGAATAAGATTGTATATTTAAATTTGATGTATTTTTATGGGATACCTTGTATACGTTTCTTAAAGAAGTATGCACTTTGAGATATGTAGATTTATCTTTTAATATTTTTTAGGTTGTATTAAAATTTTGGCTTAGCATTAAGCTTATATAAGGAAAATGATTTTTTTAGTGCCCCAATAATGGACTAGCTTTTATCAACTCTAAATGGTCAAGGGTGATAGGCATCCAATGAGCTCTACTTGTTGACATAGAGGTATATATCTTGCATCTCTTTTTATAGACAAAAAATTATATTGAATTGTCAAAAGTTCTACTAACCAACTATGCTTTTCATAATACATGAAATACAATTGATAAATTTCAAAAAAATACTTTTTATACTTGGTAAATGGAAAGGAATACATGGTAAGTTGGAATGTCCAATCTAAACTATATATATATTATATATATATATATATATATATATATATATATATATATATATATATATATACTCATCTAATTTTTTAGATAATGAGTTTTTAGAAATTTATAGCTTTTAAATGTATTTTTCCTAAATAACATTTTTCTTTTCATCGTTCTTCAGTATTTGAATCTTCAAGAATTTGAATTTTAAATCTTTAGCCTGCTGGATTTTTATGTGTGGATACCTTAGGAATATTAGACTTCTATAGTGAATTTGAAGTAATACATTTTATTTTTGCTTGAAACAATTGTACTTTGATCTAAAGATATGTTTTTAGAAGTTTATAGAATATTTATTTTATTTTCATTGCTCTAGTCGATTGGACGATAGATGATTCCTTTATACAATCTACATATCAATTTTGTTGATAGCATTATGATCTCCTCCATCAATTGAAATATATTTGTATTATTTTCAATTGCAATATTGATCCCTCCTTAAAATTTCTAGTCGTTGCACGGTTGTTAGTTGAATTTTCACATGATTTTGAAGTTGTGAGGGGAAATATGCTATTATTATTTCAAAATCATCATCCTCTACCTGGTTCACATTTTTTCTTTTATTTGAAAAAACTTATTTTCAATTGCAATATTGACCCTTCTTTAAATATTTTAGTCGTTGCAGAATTGTTAGTTGAAGTTCCATATGATTCACATTTTTTCTTTTATTTGAATAAAATACTACAAGCTTAAGTTGCAGTGTTATGTGCAAAATAACTTAGTAGTGTTGAATAATTTTATGATTTTTTAAAAAATGTTTGTGTGCTTTACTCCAAGAATTTTAGGCTTTGATTGTAGATGCCCAAGATATTAGATGATTAAGGTTGAATGTTATTGTTAAAGTCTTGGAAAAGTCCCTAACCCTTGTAGATCATAACCTTAAAAGCATTATAATATAGTCCATAGCAAAAGGAAGTCTAAAATGATGGGATAAAGCTTTCTATATAAATAGTAAACATTATATGTTAAAACATGAATTAATATGGGTTGTTTTTTTAAGAGATTTTATGATATATTAGATGGTTAGGGTGGAAGGTCATTGTTAAAGTCTTCAACAAGTACCTAACCCTTGTAGATCATAACCTTAAAAGAGAAATTTTTTAGCAAGAGGGAGTTTGAAATAATAAGAGTTTAAAACCTTATATTTAATATTTCAGTTATTTCTAGAAGCAAAATATTAGCAAGAGGGAGTTTGAAATAATAAGAGTTTAAAACCTTATATTTAAGATTTCAGTTATTTTCAAAAGCAAAATGTTGAAAATACGAGACCTTGGATTCCTAAATTTTCAAGCCTTAAATACTTTGATTGTAGATGCCCAAACACTTTAAACAAAAATATTTTGACTACACTTAGAATATACACCCTTTGATAGTAGAGCTATAAAATATTTAACACTAGCTAGGATGATGAACAATAAAAATATTTGTTAAAATCTAGATAGTTTAAACATATATATATATATATATATATATATATATATATATATATATATATATATATATATATATATATATATATTTTGTATATTTAGAATGTACACCCTTAGATGGTAGACTTGTAAAGTACTTAACCCTAGCTAGGATGATGAACCTTTGGTTATAAAAAATAATTTTTGAAACCTAAATTATGAGTTTTAATTTGAGATAAGGAGCTTAGCTCATCAATGAAGGGCTATAAACCCTTGATCTTGAAACCTTAGCGATTATGATAGCTAAAAGTGAAACTATAAACCTAGTTGTATATAACATTGTAAATTGGTAGTGTGTGAGATTGTAAACCTTAAAAAATTTGATGCAAAACACCTTAACAACAAAAGGAAGTCTAAAATGATGAGATAATGCTTTGTATATAAATAGTAAACATTATATGCTAAAACATGAATTAATATGGGATGTTTTTTTTTTAATATTTTATAAGATATTAGATGATTAGGGTGGAAAGTCATTTTTTAAAGTCTTGGAAAAATCCCTAACCCTTGTAGATCATAACATTAAAAGCGAAATATTTTAGTAAGAGGGAGTTTGAAATAATTAGATTTTAAAACCTTATATTTAAGATTTCAATTATTTTAGAAGCAAAATGTTTATAAAGTAAAAATTGAAAAATACTAGACCTTGGATTCCTAAATTTTAAAGCCTTAAATGCTTTGATTATAGATGCCTAGACACTTTAAAAAAAAATATTTTAACTACACTTAGAATGTACACCCTTCAATGGTAGAGCTATAAAATATTTAACACTAGCTAGGACGATGAACAATAAATATATTTGTTAAAACCTAGACAGTTTAAACATAAATGTTTTGAGTATCTTTAGAATGTACACCCTTAGATGGTAGACTTGTAAAGTACTTAACTCTAGCTAGGATGATGAACCTTTGGATATAAAAAATAATTTTCCAAACATAAATTATGAGTTTTAATTTGAGATGAGGAGCATATCTCATGAGTTTATAATTCTAGATAAGGAGCATATATCATCAATGAAGGTTTATAAACCAATTATCTTAAGACATTGACGATTATGACAACTAAAAGTGAAACTATAAACCTAGTTGTAGATAACATTGTAATTTGATAGTTTGTTAGATTATAAACCTTAAAAACTTTGATGCAAAGCATATTAATCCTCTAGGATATTATAGTGGTGTTTGATTGTAAATATTTAAAAGGGACATGTAAGTACTATAATCACTATTATTTGAAACCATATGCTTAAAAATCTTCAACTAGAGCATATACTTGCTTTTCAACAAAATTATATATTTTTCCTTTTCTTTTAATGTTTTCCTGAAAAAAAAAATTTGGCACTCATGTTGGTTTTCATCCTTCTATGACAATAACGTTACTATACTATGCTCTCCTCCATATACATAAATGATAAAGTCGTTGTCAAAAATTAGATTGATCAACACTAGAGCTTTTATTATAGCTCTTTTTATCTTCTTAAAAATTTCCCTTCATCCATCCATATAAAAGGTCAATCCTTCTTTAGCATAAATGTCATTGGTCTAACGATAGCTATAAAATTTGGGATAAATCTTCTACTAAAATTTATTTGACCAAAGAAAGACCAAAAATCCTTTTTGGTGCATTTGTAGTGAAAGGCTTGCAATAGTCTTGATTATATTAGGATTTATGGAAATACCATCTTTTGAGATAATGTTCCCTAATAATTTTTCTTGTGGGAAACATAAGATACACTTATTTGGATTGAGGTATATTCCAAACTTTTTGACATCACTTAAATACTTTTTCTATGTGCTCTAAATGATCTTCTTTCTTCTTATAGAACACTGTGAGATCATCCAAATAGATTAATATCATTTTATTGATTAGGTTCTAGAAGGTAATATCCATAACTCTTTGGAATGTTGCTTTGGCATTAGACAACCCAAAATGCATCCTTTGATATTGAATGTTTCCCACTCTTTTATCAACAAAATTTGGTACACATGGTTCAAGTTGCACACTAGATCTAACATGACTATTAAAAGGTTGGATAGGGCATTGTTGACCATTCAACTAGTGTTTTATATTTTCGAATTATTTTTCTCTCCTAGTTGAATTGATCTTGAGGTGGCTCTCTTGGATCACTTTCCCATACATTTTTGCATTGAATTGGCAAAATGTGGATATCCCATGAAGAGTAGTCAATTTTACTTTAACACAAATCTATTGAGTCACCAACCTTTAGTTGCTCACATTCAACATATTTGAAGCTTGGAGAAACATTTATCCATGCATAATGGTTGGATTACATGGTGGAATGATGAGATGGAATACACCACCCACTTAATTCACATATATGGGTGCTATCTAGCTTTCTTCTATAGATGTTCAGACAAGGCCACTAGCTTGGATCTCCAATGTGCTACATTGGAGTTGGAAGCACAATAATTATCCACTATGTTGTAACTTTAGGTGGCCAAGCTTCACCAACAACAATAGATTATAAATGCTCATGCCACTCAAGGTGCCCAACTCAAAGCCAAACTTCATTGGTTAAAGGTTGGGATAGGGTTTCCAAAGAATTCTTTCAGTCCCTCCAAGGGAGGAACCTTGCTCAAAAAATTAAATGCATACAAGAAGGGCAGAGTATTTTTGTAGGGCTTTTGGATACGTGTAATCTTTTATCTGCCATTACCAAATAGTATTTCAAACTCAAAAACCCTCCATAGCTCGATACCAAGATCTTCAACAATGTGTTAAAGTGGTTTCTCATTGTCTTTTAACATCTCAACAAGCCCTCTACAATAGACCCCTTTCACAAGATGGGATTAATTGTTTCATTCTCCATGGCCAATGATAAGGCATTTGGATGTCATGAGTTTCCCTATAAATTTTACAAAACCCTTTGGGATACTTTGGTCCTGATTTACACCAAGTTTACTTAAAATCTCTAATAATCGGCTCCCTTGGAACTTTGATCAATAAAGATAATGTTAAGCTCATTCCCAAAGTAGGGGATATTGAGGATATCTATAAGTGGTGGTCCATTACATTACTTAATGTCTCACATAAGGATATAGCCAAAGCAATTGTGCTCAAAATAAAAAATTTACTCCCTCTAATCATTCGTTAATAGTCGATATATTTTGGACAACATATTTTCTATCTAGGAAGGCATGGGATGGGCAAGACAATCTCAACAAAATGTTATTTTCCTTAAAATAGACTTTACCAAGGCTTATGATAGAATTGAGTGGCCCTTCATCATGGCCATGTTGCAAGCCCAAGATAATCATAGTAGAAGGTTATTTTCCTTAAAATAGATTTTTCCAAGGCTTATGACAAAATTGAGTGGCCCTTCATCTTGGCCATGTTGTAAGCCTTAGGATTTAGGACCACTTTTCTCTAGTCTATTCAAATACTATTTTCTAATGTGTCTATGTATCTGATGATTAATGGTCATCAATCCTCACTCTTGGCCTTTTTATATCCATTCTACAAGGGTTCCCCCTTGCTTTGGCCCTTTACATGGTAGTTGAAGGCCTTGCATACCTTCTAGCCAATGTTATTTCTTGTGGAAGAGTGAAAGGAATTACCCTTCTCGACTCTTCTCAACAGTTGGTCAATGAACAATTTGTAGATGAATTATTCCTAATGTTTTTAGAAGAAGAAAGTAATATTGATAAATATATTGATATATTTTGTAAAGCCTTAGGGTCGAGTGTCCAATGGAAAAATACCAAGTGCTACCGATAGTCCCTTTTTCCCAAGCATAGTTGGTTATATCACTTTTAGTGGAAATAAATTCAACATGGGGAAGTATTTTATTTTCTAGACATTCCGTTTGCTTTTCAGTCTTCTTCCTCTATGTTGTGGCAATATGTTTTAGACAATGTGAAGTAGAAGTTTCACAAGTGGATTTTAATACCTTTTTCGCTAGTTGGTAAGTTCCAAATCTGCTCCATAATTTTAGTTGTCACTCATGTTTACTACTTGTCTTGTTGGACCTTGTCCAAAGCACCTTACTAGAAGATGGAGAAGCTCATTCATGATTGTTTGTGGGCTTTGATAGATAAAAAAGTCTTCCACCAAGTAAACTAGGAATTTTGTTGCCTTCTAAGGGACTCTAGGGGTTTGGATCTTCTTGATACCCAATGGTAAAAATAGCCCTTTGTTCCAAATAGATCATTAGAGCTGTGTAGGGCAATAAAATCTAGAAAATATTACTCTAATACTGTATTTCCTCAAGCATCCCATATGAGCGTAAACTTGGAAAGGACTTGGATTGCCCTCACTTTTGGTTATGAAAATACCTATTAAATCTAGAGTACATTTATAGCCAAAAGTATTTGGAAGTCCTGAGAGTCCATAAAACCTTGGCTCTAATGGATTGGTAGTGGCTTGTGATCTAGCCTATTGGTGCATAGTCTCTCTTTGGTGGTCCCTTCTCACCACGCATTAGGGACGACCTTTAGCCAAGCTTCCCTAAGTCAAGGCACTCCATTTTTCCATAAGGAGCAAATGTCATCTCTAAACTTTTCTCTAATTAAACCAGAGATTCATTTCTTGGCCTGAAGCTAAATTCCAGTTTAGACTCGAAGAGTAGGACAAGGAGATATTTCAAACTATTCAAGAAGTGATCCTTTATATCATGCTTCATAGAATTAGGGTTTGAACCAAGTGCCCATGCTAGAAATATTGGAAGTGGGTTCAAAAATTACAAACCTATAAATGGATATCATTGGATTTTCTCTCATTTACCCTTGGTTCCCACACTCAATGATCATTAACATCTTCAGTCCTCTTGTAAGGTCTGACAATATATATTTTCTCTATTTGGGATACAACTCTACAACCCAAATTGGTGCACTTTTCTTGGTGCTTTCTTTTCCAAGGCTTACCAATTGGTGATTGATTAGTTCACTTAGGGGTAAGAAACCCTAGATGCCTCTTCTATCAATGTCAAGAGACCATCAAACACTTATTTTGATTTTTTTCCAAATCCCAAGTAGTCTAGACTAGGAGTCATGATTTCTTTTAGCCATTTTATCTTAGATGTTTCTCTTGGCATATGGTTCTTCTTAGGGACAAGATAGGCATGCCTACTAAAATTGAATAAATCTAGCACTTTTTTAAATAAAAAAACCTATTTAACATTTGAAAGGATCGTAATAGTGCTATTTTCTCTAGCTTTATTGCTTCTATAGATTTTTCTACTTATGCTAAAGTCGTGATTTGTTCTAATGTCATGGTATAGATTCAAGCACAGACCAACAAGGTGGTACTTGAATTTGAACACTTATAGACCTTGTTGGATCACTAGGATAATGCACCCTATTTGATGGCTAGGGTCATGCCTTCTATGACGTCTAACAAGGGTTAAAATTCCCAAAGGGAGTGTCAATGAGGTCATAGTTCCCAAGCCCAACAAACTCATAGCTTGCATCTCGATAGAAGATATCGTAGCCCACCATAATTTCACTCTCTTGCTATAACCAGAGGTTGGTCTTCTACTTCACACTCTTCTCCTTAGATGCATAGATGAGGATGGGATACTTCCTACCAGGTTTTGGATCGAGGAACTTCTAGTCAGGAGCAGGGTTGGGGCTTTAAGAATTGTCCTTCTTCCACTGGTTGAGCATTAGCAAATCATATCGAAGACATCCTCATATTGCTACCTTTTGATGCTCCTTTTATATGGAGCCTATCTTAGAAGAGCAAACCACCCATCTTGGATGAGCAATACTAAAGATAAGGATCCTCCTCTTCTATTGGTGTTTACTTGTATTCTAATTAAAATAATAACATTTAAAACAATTTGAAATGTAAATTACGATACATGATGTCTTTGTTAAGACACTCCAGTGGTATATCATTGGAATCTCATCCAAGATACCTAAGTTGGAATCATGGGGAGGGTGACCCTTAGTTGTACTTTAAATTACTTAAAAAATACATGGTATAATCTATTTAATATCTACTATCAATTAAAATAGTTGAAACATTGTAATGGTATGTCTTTATGATCTTATTTGGAAGATCCAAGTTCAAACCATGACAAGTTGTGTCTACATGTATTATAGCCATGGTTTTTAGTTCTTATCATGGGGAATTAATCATCTCACTATGTATGTGTTTTTAAATATTTTTATAATTATTATATATATCAAAAGACATGAACTTAATAACAAAAAAAATTAAAAATATAATAAAAACCTTTAAAGTTTTTTTTGGAATTTAAATTATGATGCATGGTATAACCTATTTAATATATATTTTTAGCACACAAAAGAGAAACCAAAGCCCTAACCATTGCGATTGTGATGTCCCCACATGGGAAACCTATTTAATATTTAAAATCAATTAAAAAATATAATTATTATATATATATCAACAAAGCTTGTGTACTATGCATGTATCATTTGGCAATATTCAAACCTTGGTCTCCTCCTTAAATATTGAGGAAGCGGTTGAGCTAATACCATAAGATATTTTTTAATAAACTTTTGATTAATATAAATGTTTGACTTTTAAAAAAAAAATGTTGAAGAAAACCAAATAAATAAAATTCTACCAATGGTAGTGGTATATTGTTGAGCTCTCATCCAAAATACCCAAATTCTAATTCCAAGGAGGGTGATCCTTTTCTCAACCCAAAGAGTTGTTTTGCACTCATCTCTACTTTGCATTACTTTTAAAATAAAAATAAAATCTTTCTCTTTGTAATTATTATTTTTAATTAAATAGTCCCAGGGTACAACGCCTTATTTCGGCTCTTCTTATGGAGGTTTACTACTTCTAATAATAAATATATAGGAAGTTTACATTTCGGCTTGGTACTTCCATCATCTCCATCTTTTAGCTATGATATTTAAGGATCTACGATTAAAGGCTGATATGTTTACTTTGTTTAGGATTTCATTTTGTAGGATATAATGACCTAATGCGTAAGGATGATTATGTAGTTCATAGATATAAGTTTTTGCTGTTTGATATTCTAAAACTATGATATAGGTTAGGTTTTTCATGGTCTAAGTTAAAGACATGATATAAAGTGCATAGATCTAGGGGTCTAAGTATCCTAATATTTACAAGGTTTTAAAGATCTCTACAACCTAGGTCTTTTAGGATGTAAGGTCTAATGATTTCGAAGTCCAAGGCATCCAAGGGCAAAGTCTATAATTAGGTTATGGTTAGGGTAAAATTTATAGTAGAAATCTAGAGTTAGGCAAAGTCTTTAAAGCTTTTAGGTTGTAGGATCTTACAATATGAGGGCTTCTACTACTAGGATCTATGGTATAGCATTCTAAGGTTTAAGATGTAAAATACCAAGGGTTTTTTATTTAAGAGATGATGTTTTAGAGGATAGTATTCTAAGCATTTTGCATTTTAATACCATAAGTAGAAATAGGTAAATGCTAACTTCAATTTTCATTTGATTATTTAAACAACAGGTGTGCTAATGTATATTTAATTATCCTATTTTTAATTTGAAATCAATGTTTAAGCATGTATTTAATTTCTATTTGTAATATAACCTCTTATATCACATGGGATATATTTTTGTACTAAGAAGTGAGTGCCTAGATATGTTATGAAGTGAGAAGATACATTGAAAGATAGTAGTAAATATTGGTATCAACGGAGTAACTCTTGCTTTTAATATGATAGGTAGGGTGGATGAGATAGTAGGTCTATTAAGGGATATACAAAACAAGTTAGAAGTAATAGAAGAATATTGAAGAAGAGGATTTGTACCGAGAGAAGATGTTTATAATGAAAACAACCATATTATGAAAGGAATAAATTAATCCATAGAGATGAAGAAGCATTAAATACAATCAAGAACAATTTTTTCAAGACCATTGTGAAACTAAAAAAAGATACTAAGATGGAAGTACCAAGCTATGTGAGCATGATAAATATATAAGATCATAATAATTGTATTACAAATATGGAAGGGTATTTTGGACTAATGAAGTTCAATATTTTAGGAATATGAATATTGCATAAAGCAAGCTAAAATGACATGTTGCCTTATCATATACCAAAGCATAGATTTAGTGAAATAGAGAGGGTAAAAAAATTACAATATGGTATAGATGCTTACCAAGTTGAAAGGAAAATTACTTCTTCTTGATTACCAACTCTAACCTATTGAAGAAGCTTCAAAATCTACAAGGAGTTGAGTGTGCAACACTACATGGAGGAGTTTTATTTGAAGTTCACTAAGAAAAGATGGTAAGATGTGCCAATGGACTACAACCAAATATCTAATATGACATCAACATGGTAAGATTATATAGTGGAAGAATCCTATCAATTTTCTCAAATACATTAGAAATACTTACGAGAATGAGCCTTTCAATTGGTCTACTTTTTATGAAGTAGATTCTTAGTTTGCAAATTCTACCAAGATCTTCATGTGGGTAAGCATGTATTTAATGTCTATTTGTATGATAGCCTTCTCTATCACATGGTACTTATTTTTTTAATAAGTAGTGAGTGCTCATAAATAATTTAGAAAGTGCACTTTAGAAAAATAATAGGTCATAATTAGTTTATTTTGAAGAGATAAAGCTTTGCATATGATAGTAGACATTAAAATTATTTTTGAAGTAACGTTGATCTAGAAAGTGATGGTCAATGATGGTCAATTTTGATGAGATCAAATTTTGTATATGCACAATAATAGATAATTATATCTTAAAACATGAATTAAATGGATGTTTAGGTTTTGGAAGATATTAGGATATGTGTTTTTTTTTTTAATTTGTGTATGCTATCTTAATATTGGGATAAATTAAGATTGTATTATAAACTATTTACTAAGATGAGTTTGTTTTTATATGCTTGTTTTTATGTAATTATATGTGAAAACTTGGAATTATATGTGAAAACTTGTACAAAGATTAGTGGAGAATTTTTTATTTTAAATATTTTCATGGTCTAGAGTGTGATGGGCAATGTTGATAAGTTAAATATTTGTATAAACATAATAAACATTATACTAAGAGCAATGTTGATGAGATAAAGATATTTATATTACATTTAAAAATTTATACCAAGGTTAGAGAATATTACTGGCTAATCTCGACCAGTTCTCTGTATATATTCTATGCAAATGAATAAATTGTTGTTCATTTGGACCAACAAAAACATTGTCAAAATAGGGTTCTAAGGTTAATTTTTCTCTTTAAAATTTTTGAAGTTTAATAAGGGTTCTAAGGTCATGGAAGTGTCAAGGAATTAATGATATAATATTTAGAAAAAAGTCTTATGAATGTGGTATATTTTTAATACGAGGCTATACCACCCTAAAAATAGGCAAAGAACTAACTAGATGATAATGCTAATGCTATTTATGTATTTTTCTTTTATAGGTACAAATGTGTCAACGGAGCTAGTTTTCTTCTTTAGCCAAGACAAAGATGTTATCCATTTTAAATGATGAATAGGATTGTATATTTAAATTTGATGTATTTTCATGGGATACCTTGTATAAGTTTCTTAAAGAAGTATGCACTTTGAGATATGTAGATTTATCTTTTATTATTTGTTAGGTTGTATTGAAATTTTGGCTTAGCATTATCCTTATATAAGAAAAATGATTTTTTTAGTGCCCCAATAATGGACTAGCTTTCATCAACTCTAAATCGCATCCGATGAGATCTATAGAGGTATATATCTTGCATCTATTTTTAGACAAAAAATTATATTGAATTGTCAAAAATTCTACTAACCAACTATGTTTTTCATAATACAGGAAATACACTTGATAAATTTCAAAAAAATACTTTTTATACTTGGTAAATGAAAAGGAATACATGGTAAGTTGAAATTTCCACCTTCATTTTACTCGTGTAATTTGTTAGATAATGGTTTTTTAGAAATTTATAGCTTTTAAATGTATTTTTCCTAAATAACATTCTTCTTTTCATCATTTTTGAGTAGTTGAATCTTCAAGAATTGGAATTTGAAACATTTAGCCAACTGTAGTTTTATGTATGGATAGCTTAGTAATGTTAGACTTCTATAGTGAATTTGAAGTAAAGGTTTTTTTTTTTTTTTTTCACTTGAAGCAATTGTACGTTGATCTAGAGATGTGTTTTTCTATATTTATAGAATATATATTTTATTTTTATTGCTCTAGTTTATTGAATAATAGATGATTCCTTTATACAATCTACATATCAGTTTTATTGATAGTATTATGATCTGTAAGTTGAAGTTCCATATGATTTTGAAGTTGCGAGGGAAAATTTGCTGTTATTATTTCAAAAACATAATCTTTGGTTCACATTTTTTCTTTTATTTGAATAAACTACAAGCTTAAGTTGCAGTATTATGTGCAAAATAATTTAGTAGTGTGGAACAATTTTATGATTTAAAAAAAAAAAATTGTTTGCTTTACTCCAAGAATTTCTAGTTTTGTGTTTAGAACAGGTTCTTTTTTATTGAATTTTAATTAAATATTTAATTCATTTTCATTGTTGGAAAAAATATTTGAATTGTTAATGGTTATATTTGGATTTGGTATATATGTGAAGTTTTGTATCTAGAAGAGGTTCTTTTTCATTGAATTTTAATTAAATATTTAATTCATTTTAATTAATGGTTAAATTTTGATTTGATATATACACAAATTCATTTTTGTAATTATTCTTTATTCATTATGGGACTTCTAAGAAATGTTTGAATTGTTATCAATTAAATATTGCATTGTTTTATGTCATTTGGTATTTGATTTATATAATTTTTTTTGGGTTAATCTTAATTTGCTATTTACCAATATTATTTGGCTTTTCATAAGCTGTAATTACAGGCCAAAACTTATATTAAAAGTAGTGAAGATTCAACTTATTTTTGATGTTATCTTAATATAGAATGAGAATGTTGATGAGATAAAGCTTTGCATATGTATAGCAAATATTCTATCTTAAAACATGAATTAAGACATGGTTTTATAAGATATTTGAATTTTATATGGTATATTGGAGGTAAATTAAAGTCTTAAGATTATAGTTATAATCAACTACTTATTAAGACTAGTTGGCTTTTGGACTTTTATTTTTATGTAAGTAGTGGCTAAATGATATATTAAGAGAAGTGAAGATTCAATTTATTTTTGATGTAATCTTGATCTAGAAAGTGATGGCCAATGTTGAAGAGATAAAGCTTTGCATATGCATAGTAGATATTTTATGTTGAAGAGATAAAGCTTTGCATGTGATATCAGATATGTAGATATTCAACTTATTTTTGATGTAATGTCCATCTAGAAAGTGATTCCTATCTTGATATGCACAATAATAGATAATTATATCTTAAAACATAAATCAAGCCAAAGGTTTATGCTTATTTATTAAGACTAGTTGGCTTTTCACTTTTTATTTTTTTATGTAAATAGAGGTTAAAATTCTTATTAAGGGAAGTGAAGTTTTTTTTTTTTGATGTAATCTTGATCTAGAAAGTGATGGCCAATGCTGATGATATAAGGCTTTGCAGGTGCATAGTAGTTATTTTATTTTATTGCTTTGCATATGATAGTAGATATTCAAATTATTTTTGATGTAATGTTGATCTAGAAAGTGATGGCCAATGATGGCCAATGTTGATGAGATAAAACTTTGTATATGCACAATAATAGATAATTATATCTTAAAACATGAATTAAATGGATGTTTAGGTTTTAGAAGATATTAGGATATGTGTTTTCTTTATATGTTATCTTAATCTTGGGATACATTAAGATTGTATTATAAAATATTTACGAAGATGAGTTGATTTTTATATGCTTGTTTTTACGTAATTATATGTGAAAACTTGTACAAAGAGTATGGAGAATTTTTTATTTTAAATATTTTCATGGTCTAGAATGTGATGGGCAATGTTGATGAGTTAAAGCTTTGTATACACATAATAAACATTATAAGGTAAGTGAAGATTTTTTTTTTTGATGTAATATTGATCTAGAAAGTGATGGCCAATGATGACCAATGTTGATGAGATAAAACTTTTTATATGCACAATAATAGATAATTATATCTTAAAACATGAATTAAATGGATGTTTAAGTTTTAGAATATATTAGGATATGTGTTTTCTTTTTTATATGTTATTTTAATCTTGGGATAAATTAAGATTGTATTATAAACTATTTACTAATATGAGTTGATTTTTATATGCTTGTTTTTACGTAATTATACATGAAAACTTGTACAAAGAGTATGGAGAATTTTTTATTTTAAATATTTTCATGGTCTAGAATGTGATGGGCAATGTTGATGAGTTAAAGCTTTGTATACACATAATAAACATTATAAGAGAAGTGAAGATTATTTTTTTTGATGTAATATTGATCTAGAAAGTGATGGCCAATGATGGCCAATGTTGATGAGATCAAAATTTGTATATGCACAATAATAGATAATTATATCTTAAAACATGAATTAAATGGATGTTTAAGTTTTAGAAGATATTAGGATACGTGTTTTCTTTTTTATATGCTATTTTAATATTGGGATAAATTAATATTGTATTAAAAACTATTTACTAAGATGAGTTGATTTTTATATGCTTGTTTTTATGTAATTATATGTGAAAACTTGCAATTATATGTGAAAAATTGTACAAAGTGTAGACACCAAAACAACATCAATCTGATTATGTGATGACAAACGTTGATCGCATTGACACACATAGCCCCCACGGCAGCCCCCAGAGGTTAAACAATGGTCCTAACCACTCCCACAGTAGTTTGGGAGGTCAAAGGTCAATTTGGCACCTTTTTGGTACTTTGCTCCCTACTCATCCCACCCTGGGACGATTACAAACTGTTATTCATCCTACCTAGGGATGATTATCAGCATTCACCCCAGGGTGGGGCGAATAGTAGGTTTTACTAGAAAAAAGTCAAACCTTGACAAGTCCACCAGTTAACTGCAACTCTAGGACATGCAATTGTGAGGAACGACTTCAAATCAAGGAAAGAGACTTCAGTCATGCATGTATTTGATTTTGGAGGCCTCATGCAAGGAGACTCTAAATCAAGGAATAATATTTTTCCCAAAATAGGACATGCAACTCCAATGGCGCCCTCGCATGTGCATTCAAACAGAGAGACCCTAGGTCTATAAATTGGTGAGTCTTCTCACCCAAAAAAATGAGAAGAGGGGGAGAATTTTGAGCAACGAAGTGCTGCCATTTTACATCCATACACACACCTTTTTTATTTGTGCCTTTCACATCCTTGATCTCTCTTTTGGAGGGAGGTTATTGGGTGATTATTGGAAGCGCAAATCTGGAGCCCAAACCCGAACATTTGGCCACAAAATCCCACAAAATTTTCTAACAACACCCCATAAGAGTTTTTGGACCCATCCCAAGTGTATTGGTGCTGAAAAAAAGTCCCAAACGGTGGGCGTCCTGCCCTCAGGCCCCCCCCCAAGCTGTCGTAGTTCTAAACGCCCCACCCTGGAGTGATTAGAAATATGTGGCATATTTCCATGATTTTTATTTTGCATATGATTCTAGGTTTTTTACATATGCTATCATTTAAATTTCAAGTGATTCTGACAAATTTTGATCATTATTTTATCATTTCTCGATTTTACTAACATGCAGGTAGCATCATCAGATTTTGGGTGATAGAAGTCGAATTGGAAAAATATGACAATCTGGGTCATCCCAAAATACCCCCAATTAGCTAACCCCAAATTTTTAGGTGATTTGGAGCTTCCCATATTGGACATTTGGGACTATGTTGTTAAACACTTTGTTGTAGGTTTATTCGTCCTGCCCCGGATCAAATACAAATATGTGGCTAATATTTGGATTGTTCCTTTTGTAGTGGCTTCTTGGTGATGTTATTATGTCCCTGTAATTTTTTCAGTTCATTTTTATCTATCTCAGTTATCGTTTTATTCATATTTTGCATATGCTAGTTGAGGGCTTGGGAATCACATGTTTTATTTTATCTACAGGTGCTATTGACTATTTTTTGTTTCCTTGAACATAGGGTCTCAAAATTAGAGGAGAAAAAAGGAGTACAAGACTCATCAACGCAAGCAGTGACAACATTTGGTCTGCCCATTTTACATGTGGGCACACAGAAGAAGGAATACCATTCGTTGATGTAACAAGAACAATTTTTGACACTCCTAGCACCTGAAAAGGGAGGAGGCAGATTGTAATCAAATTATGAAGCATATCAATAAAAAGGGCTATTTTCCATATTGGCTTTCTATGTGGTTTTGATTTGTTTATGCCTCTTTCTTTTCATGCACTTTCAATACATAGGATTTAGCATCATCTTTTGTTTCATTTGCATCACATCTTGGCTTGTCCTTTTTGTTTCTGTATCCTCATGCATTCAGTGGCAATCATGGTGGGACCTTTGTCCCTTGATTTTAAGATTAAAATTTTAATCAAAAGTTGCTTGTTTTGCTTGCAGATACTAAGTTTTTAAACACTAGATTGTTGTTTGTTTCAGTCTGGGATGAGTACAGAGCTGGAATTCATCTTACCCAGGGACAAATAGGACTTCGTCCTACCCTGGAATGAATATAGATCTGTTATTTGTCTCACCCTGGGATGAATATATCTCTGTGTAATTTTAGGGCAAAAATTCAGAGACATCTGATTTGGGCAGAGAAGAGGTAGGGGTCCTAAAACACCTTCTGTCATTTTTTGCTTTTTGTTTTCTGTTATCTGGTTATTTGCTTGCATAGGAGAGTTTGAATTCTTGTTTCCTTAATTTATGCAACTTAAAAAGAACCCCACACACCACATGGTAATTTAAAACAACAAGGAGTTGGTTAGAAAACCCCAACCCTTGAGCAAGACCAACGGTGGATTTCATCACCACCTTGGCTTGAGATACTGCATACATAACCCCGATCGCGACTATTGCTAGACATAAATCCTGACAAAAGTTGACCAAGTGTAGCTGGGGTGATTCCCAGTGCATGAGGATAAGTCTTCTATGGTAGGTGTCATAAATAGAGCGATTCCCCTTCCGTACCACCTATGTTCCACGTACCATCTGCTCTCACGTACCAATAGTTTCCCTCACGTAAGGGCGGGTATATAGAGAGGTTGGTATATCGGCCTAGCAATGGTATATCGAAGGGGATCACCACGACTGATATATACATGTAGGAGAGGCATCTAGGCTTCCTAAACACGAGACAGTAGAACAAATCGACTTGGCATTTTCCAGACATGCTGCCCGCCAAGCACAAATCATGCAACTCAGGCAAGATCAACAATAGTTAGAGCATCTGTATCGCCTTAACAAAGAGCGCATTCAGCGTTAGACAGCTGAATTGCTTCACAACACTGTGCCTAAGAAGGTGCCAACCCCTTGTGCACATAAGGTAGAAGTGTATGAGAGGCATAACCTCTTGGTATGAGATAGGCCGTCGTGACCTTATCAAGTATTGCCTCCAAGACCTCCTAGAATTGAGCAAGAGGCCACTTCCAGAAACAACGATGGGCACCCTTTGTGGGAACCCACCCATGTTTATAGGTCTCGGCCAGGAACTCCTCAAGAAGCCTATGAGGAGTATGAACAAGAAGAAGAGCGGGCTGAAACGCCCTACCAAGGCAGAGGGGGTGCTATCCAACCGCCCCTTCATAGGCCTCAAGTTCCCCGCAACGCACAACGGGAGCAAACTAAGCAGGAAGAAATTAAATCCTCCGATGCATATAAAGCACTGCTAGAGCACTTAGATTCTATGGAGAACAAGACTTTTGGGCCCCAAAAGCCCACTTTATGCCAACTCCATAGTCATCTTGTGCATTCGTTAGTGTCGACACCTCCATACCCTGAACACTTTAAACTGCCCTAGTTGGCACTCTTTAGAGGGAAGGAGGATGCCCAAGAGCACGTGACTAGATTCCTGAGCCAATGCTTTAGCATTTAGGACAATGATGCTTTGTTGCTAAGAACATTTATAACCACATTTGCAGGCCCTACCTCGGATTGGTTCACTCAGTTGCCAAAACATAGCATCAATAACTTGGATCATCTAGTGGATGCGTTCCTCGAATACTTCACCTTCAACACCAAGAAAAATGCATCACTAAGTGACCTAGATAGCCTTAGGAAGTATGAGTAAGAAACCATGGTGGCATATGGGAACCGATGGAGGACGTTGCTTTCAAAGCTGCCCTACCTCCCTCCCATGTCCGACCTGACCCAAATGTTCTCAAAGAGCTGTTTGAGATCGATCTCTTTGCTATTGTAGTTGCAACAATATGTCACTTTAGAGGAAGCTCTGGTGCAAGCCAGAATCATTGAGGAGATCAAGATACAAGATGGAAAGATTGCCAAGCCAAAGAAGAAAGAATGGACTAAGAACACCAAAACAAGGACCACACAATAGAAACCCGTTGTGGTCAATCAGGTTGCTATAAATTTCCCTAAGACTGCACAAGTAACATAGCCCCAAAATGCTAACTATCAGGCGATGCCTCCTAACAATTATGACAGGGAAAATCAGAGGCAAGAATAAAATTAGCAGCATCACCCTAGGCGACAATTCACACCTTACACAGAGTCTAGAGACTCCCTGTTTGACCGCTTGTCAGCGACAAACTTGATCAACCTACCCGAGATTTAGACCATAGACCCCAATGTGCCAAAGCCTAAGGGTTAAAAGGAGGACTTGTACTGTAGGTTCCACAGATGGAAAAGACATGAACTTAATGCATGTTGGAAGTTTAAAGGCTTGGTGCAAGACCTAATTGACAACAAGACATTAGCAGTGGACAACCTTGTAGCGCAAAACAACCAACAAATGGTAGTATTTAGAGACCCCCTGCCTGCCCACGATGCACAGGAAAAACCTCTTCAATTTAATGAAGTAACGCAAAATTTCCCCATGCAAGGGTATGTAGGGATGATAAGCATAGTGACTAGGAACAAGAGGTATCCAAGAGTTGCCCTCGTAGTGGCCATAAGAGAGGTTCCATCGACGTCACAACCTTAATAGCTCCCTATGCAACCTCCCCTACCTAGACCAGTGGCCACGATTCGGACTAGACTTACCCAAAGTCTAAGGACCACGTCGGCTAGGCTCTCCATATACGAGCTCATTCAACAATCAATGCACCATCGGGAGGCTCTAATGGAGATATTAAAAGCCATCGAGCTACAGCCCCACGAAGCAAACTCTTTCAACAACTTTGTGGGACATGTAAAAAAATGTACTGAACTAGTCATCACCTTTAGAGAAGACCAATTGAAATCAATGACTGGTGATGTGGCGGATCCACCCCTTCATGTCATTGCGCGGGTCAACGAGATTTCGTATAAGAGGGTGTTGGTGGACACTGGCTCATCCAGTAATATCATTACAATAGCAGCATTGAAACATCTAAAGTTTTTGGCATCCCACAGCATGGCCTCCACCTATACTCTTCGAGCATTCAATGATGCGATATGCTCGACGATTGGCACAATTTTCCTACCCATCCAAGTGGTACAAAAGACTATTCATACATTGTGCCACATCTTGGAAGGTGAGATGGCCTATAATATCTTGTTGGGCCGGCCTTAGATTAGGGACATGAAGTGTGTCCCTTCGATAGCTCATCAGTGCCTAAAATACACATTTGAAGGACAGGTGCATGTAGTCCTGACAGACTTAGAGCCCTTCAAGTACTACAATATGGTGCAATTCATGCCACAATCGACCCTTCCATCAACACATTTGGATTTTTAGTTGAATCCATCTAAACAAGGTCAATTTTGTAGGCATCCCTGTTGACAAATCTATCAAATCCTCAGCTGGGTCCATCTGCCTCATTTGGTCCTTCAACAACGATGCCACCTATGGGGGCCACACCGAAGGACAAGGAAAAGAAACCCCTAGAAGAGGAACCACCCCTAGTCTCCACCATATCTACCGACGAGATGCCTATAAAAATGGAAGTCAAGACGCCTAGTTCACCCTACATGGAGTGGACTCCGAAAGAACTCCCATTCGCTCCCCCTCAACCACCAACGATCACCGTTGAGATGGCCAACATGGGCCTGGGGGAGTATTTAGTGTGAAACATTATAGCAACACCCGCACTTGAGTCCATGTAGGACATGGGGAGACCTCGACTCCCCATCGGCTCTGTGGTTCCTCTAGGCTACCCACCCAATCAGACAAACTTTGTTTATGGGGGCCTGGATAATGGCATTGAACCTTACATGCAAGAATACAAAGATGAAGAGCCCTTTGCTGAGGACGTCAACTATTTGTCCAACCCAGACTTCACATTGAGATATCTTGGCCAATGTAATTGGCATGGATATGGGTTGGGCAGGTATGAGTAAGGAGTGTGTGTTCTTTGCCAACCGAGATATCAAATGCCTTATGACAAGTCAGGAGTAGGGTTTAACCACCCCTTGCCCCTAGACATATTGGTAGAGAACATGCAAGGCCTAGGGATAGGCAATAAGGATGGGTTGGCATTTGATCCATATGCCAATCCTAACACAACATATACATTGGGGGATTATCACCCATTGCTAACAAAAAACCTTGTTGACCTTAACAACCCTTTCCCTTCAGTCAAAAAGTGAGAAAATTCATGGACTCACCTACAAGAGGGATATAGACAAGACCAAGAAGGGTCTTCGTAAGATGAGTTGGAGTACGAAGTAGTGCCTTGGGATCCTTTTGAATCGGATAGCAATCATTCATAGGTGACTCCCATAGATGATTATCAGGAGAGCTTCCTGATAATGTTCCCTTTGGATGTTCCAATTGAGCATATGCCACCTCAAGAGAATTAGGTCCCCCCGTAAAGAGCGAAACAACCCCGATGCGACCACATTAATTTGCTCGAGCAAGATGAGCCTCATATGTCGCAAATAACTATTAGAGCCAATGAAGGCCTTTGGATCTCTGACAGTGATTATGAAGATGAAACTGAGATGGCCTATCTCAATCATATGTGACAACAGCAATATACATTGGACATAGATGACATGTTTGAACAACTACACATAGTGCCAAGGCATAGGTGGCACCTAAACTAGGCACAGTTATAGCAATTATTGCACCCACCACTCTAGGTATACAGAGAACATCTTCCGCCTAGAGACCCTATAGAGCCATCAGTACCTAGGGTAGATCTTGTCCTCTTATCTGCACATAGGGCTGATCCATTCATGCCAATACCTCTAGAGCCTGATCCAAAGCACAAAGATCATCTAGGATGTCCGAGCAGCCACACCCACGGTAATGGAGACCAAAATCATTTCATCAACATGATCTCCATTGATTTAACCATCCCCATCCATAATCCAGTCGACCAAACATGGTCATTGCATCTAGACCTAGATGCTATAGACTGGGACCGTGCTGACACACCGCCATCCCCATCAGAGTACTGGCATTACGGTGGGATGTTCCACTTCACCCTAGGATAGACTTAGGATGTCTTCCATGCTGAAGAGGAACCTGATGTTCCGAATGATGATCTAAATTTAGCAAACGATATCCACTTGATCCCAACTCCACACCAGTTGGAGGACGGGTCCCACATGTCGATCGAGGAGACGACTGACGTAGACATCGGCTTAGATCCAATGAATTTGCAAATCATCAAGTTGGGGGTAAGTCTATCCCCTGAAGAGCAAGCCGACTACATTGCCCTTCTCAAAGAGAAGAAGGAGGTTTTTGCATGGTCATATAAATACATGCTGAGACTAGACCGACAGCTAGTCACGCATAATCTAACGCTTGATCCAACAGTCAAGCCAGTAAAGCAAAAACTACATAAGATGTATCCAACAGTAGCCTTAATGGTCAAAGATGAGCTACAAAAGCTGTTGGATGCATAGTTTGTCATCTACATGGATTACCCACCATGGTTGTCTAACATGGTGCCTATCAAAAATTTTGACGGGAGGATTCACATATGCACCGATTTTTGAGATCTAAACAAAGTGAGTCCTAAGGATGATTTTCCCTTGCCAAGCATCGATGCATTGGTAGACGCTACAACGGGCCATGAAATGCTTTCCCTTATGGATGATTTCTCAGGATACAATCAAATTCGTATCAATCCTGAGGACCAACTAAAGATGGCGTTCACAACGCCTTGGGGGACATTTTGTTATAAGGTTATGCCCTTTGGCCTTAAAAATGTTGGCACCACCTACCAACGTGCCATGACATACATCTTCCATGATCACATGCACAAAACTTTGGAAGATTACATGGATGATTTTTTGGCTAAATCTCTTTTATGCCCAGATCATCTTGATGACTTAAGCAAGATCCTCGATCTCCTCATTGAATATAAAGTCAGACTCAACCCCAAGAAGTGTGTATTTGGAGTCACATCTGGAAAGCTCTTGGGTTTCATAGTCTCCAAATGAGGAATTGAGGTGGACCCACACAGAGTCAAGGTAATCCTTGAAATGCTTCCCCCAACTACCATCAAGTAGCTCAGAAGTCTGTAGGGAAAAGTCACGTTGATCAAGTGCTTCATAGTGCAGCTATCTGAAAAGTGCTGACCCATGAATAAATTATTGCACAAGGGGGTAGCATTTCACTAGGATGACGAGTGCCAGTCAGCCTTTGATGATATTAAACAATACTTGGCTTCGCCACCAGTATTGGCACCACCTATACTAGGAGTGTCATTCTACTTATACATCTCAACTACTGAGGTGGCACTAGGTGCCATGTTGTCCCAGAAAAATGAATTACACAAAGAACAGGCTACTTACTATCTTAGCCGCACCCTAGTCAGTTATGAACTTAACTATGCATACGTCGAGAAGCTCTGCTTGGCAGTGGTGTTTGCTACCAAAAAGTTACGCCATTACATGTTGAGCAACAAGATGTATGTTGTGTCTAAGAAGAATCCATTACGATACATGATGAGTCATACTTATCATGTTGTTGACGGATTTTGACATAGAATTCATTGGAAAGACATCCATAAAATGTCAAGTCATTGTCGATCAACTAGCAGAAGCTCCTCTTGAAGATGATCAACCTATAACCATAGAACTACCGGATGATGGGGTCTTCCATGTTTCAAAATCGCCAGATTCTAATGAGCTTGAGTCACAGGCCAACATGACCCTATTATTTGATGGTTCAAAATGTGAGCAAGGAGGTGGCATGGGAATTGTATTCTTCACACCGCAAGGGGCTCCAATGCCTCTATCATTTAAATTAGACTTCCTATGCACCAACAACAATGCAAAATATGAAGCCTTGCTCATAGGTCTTCAAACAGCAGTCACCATGAAAATCAAACGTTTAAACATCTTTGGTGATTTGTTGTTAATTATCAATCAAGTAAAGGGGGTATTCCAATGTAAATGCCCAGTTCTACAGGCCTACAAATCCATTGTGGACAAATTCCTAGCACAACTTGAATGGTATGACATCGAGGCACTCCCTCGATCATCGAATCGTTTTGCGGATACTATGGCCTCCTTGGGGTCACTAATCCTGCAAGACCCTTCCGGTGAGATGACAACCATTCAGGTCAAGACATTATCGCAATCTATGATGGAGTGTGCAAGCTCTGACCTAACGCCAGGAATCCACTTGATCCATATTGAACCATCTCAAGATAGGTTCTCTCGAATCCAAGATTGTCTGACTCAGGCCAACTGGGGGTCCTTATTCTCCCTGACCCCTCTAAATAGCAACACAACGCTGTTTTTACAAGTTCTTTGCTGCTCAACTTTTGATAGGGATGAAATTCAAGAGGGATTGGACGTTCATACCATCAAGGTTTCTGATCAGCAGGATTGGTACACACCCATCAGGGATTACCTCAAGTTAGGTAACCTCCCACTTGGATTGACACAAGCCATGAAAAGATCATTTAAAAAAAAAGCGGAAAAAAATGTCTTGTTAGGAGACATTTTGTATTGTTAGAGCTATGAAGGAATCCTCCTCCATTACTTAGACCAGCAGGAGTCTGCTTGGGCGATCACCCAAGCTCACGATGGTACATGCGGTGGCCACTTCAGCGGTATAGCCATCACAAAGCGTATTCTCTGCATGGGATATTATTGGCCATATTTAGAGTGAGATTGTTGTGCATATATGAAGAAGTGTGTGAAGTGTCAAAACCATGCCAATTTGACACACGTACCTTCTCAGGCCTTGCAATCAATCCAATTGGCTTAGCCTTTTTCATAGTGGGGCTTTGATCTAATCAGAAAGATCTCCCCTACGATGTCGTGTCGTCACACGTTCATCATAATGGCCACAAAGTACTTCACCAAGTGGGTGGAAGAAATTTCGCTAACCTCTACGACTGGACCCCGCATTGCGAAGTTTATTTTGTATAACATCATATGTCATTTTGGTATTCCATCCAAGATCATCTCGAATAATGGGATGTCATTCAAGAATAAATATGTGCGTGCTTTGACCACAAAGTACAAGATTCAACACACTTTTTCAACACCCTATTATCCGTAGGCAAATGGGCAAGTAGAGGCGTCAAACAAAATGCTAGTCACCATCCTCAAAAAGACCGTCATAGATAGTCATAAGGATTGGCACATTCAGATCTCGCTTTCCCTATGGGCTTATCGCACTAGAATTCAGACGCCCACTGGGGCTACTCCATTTTCACTGGTGGATGGCTTCGAGGCTGTCATGCCTCTCAAGTTTGAAATCCCTTCCCTGTGCATACCAATGCAAGATTTCATCGATGATGACACTACGTGGCAGACCCGGTTAGACCAAATGACGTTGCTCAATGAATGATGCATCAATGCTCTCAAGCATTTGCGTATCTATCAAGAGCGACTTAATAAAGCATACAATATAAAGGTTCACCTAAGGGACTTTCAGGTTGGTGACTTGGTCTTAAAAGAGAACCAACAAAATTCTAATTTTTTGTCCCATCTAAGGGATAAGTTCATGGCAAACTGGTTAGGTCCTTATGTGATTGACAGTAAAATAGGACCTGGAACATACCGGCTCGCCTCTCTTGAAGGAATAAAGGAGCTAGAACCCTTGAACATCAGTCATTTGAGGCCATTCCACATTTAGAGAGCCATAGTCAAACCAAAAGCTCCAAGGATTCCCACAATCGCTTGGTCAACCCAAAATGCCCCAAAGGTATATATAAACCCTTTGGTCAAATCAAAAGCTCCAAGGATTCCTACAATCGCTTGGTCAAACCCAAAATGCCCCAAAGGTATCCATAAACCCTTTGGTCACACCAAAATCTCCAAGAGTACCCATAACCGCTTGGTCAAAATAAATATTCAAAAACAAAAAAAAACAATAAAATCATCAAAAATAACAAAAAAAATTGCATCTCCATTCCATGCATATTCGTAAAAATCAAAATACAAAAATATAGGTTGCATTAGGCATCGCATCCATACATTGCATATTTGCTAGGTCATAGAAGTCAAAAGCACCATAGACTGTAATTACTTGACAATTCCATTATTTTCCACATCAAATCCATTTTATAAATGCATACATCCAGAATAACACCATCCCCATTTTCAGCATAGTCAGTTATCTCCTAATGTATATAGGGTTTTCTTCATTCAACTGTCTTTAAATTTCTAGCCAAAAACTGTACAAAGTTAAATGGATTTTACAAGGGAAAGTTTTACTTAGGTCACACCTCGTTATGTAACATCCCTACACAAGTTAAAACACAAAATAATTCCCAAGTTGTGTGAACGTAATATGAAAACTACAAAGTAGTCTAGGGTACCATAGGTGAAAGATTATCCTGTTCATCCCCCTGTGCAAATGGTTCAAGAGTGCTGAGAATTGACAAAAGGACAAGCTATTCCCCATAAATTTCCCCTAGATAAACAATGGTTTTCACCACAACCAAAAATCCCACTCACCGTTGGTCCCCAAAGTCGTAAGGATTCGTACTACATGCCCCTGACAAGGATGGGTAGTCATCCCCAAGGCCTAAAAGTATCAATGCCATTCAAAAAAAAATCCCCACAAGCCATCCTCATGAACATATCCAATCACCTTTGGTCTCCAAAGTCATAAGGATTCGTACTACACACCCTTGACAAGGATGGGTAGTCATCCCCAAGGCCTAAAATATCAATCCCCTTACTTCATAATCAATCCCCTTTGGTCCCCAATGTTGTAAGGATTCATACTACACGTCCCTGAATAGGATGGGTAGTAATCCCCAAGGCCTAAAAGGATCAAGGCCATTCATAAGCCACAAACCTTCAAGATCAAACTTACGAAGCTCAAAATCCAAAATCAAATAACAGTGGTTATCACCACTATTCAAAATCCTTGCTAAAAAATAAAAACAAAAGAGAAAAATGAACAGTGATTTTCATCACTATGTATACGAGCAAGTATCCTAACACATTGAGCAAATAACAAGCTTGAACTTGAATCCCTGGAATTCTCAGCATTCGACACACCATCTAGGTGATCCTCATTACAGGTTTGGTGGACAGCCTACCTGACAATGATGGTATCCTAAACGCATGACGATATGTCTATCACATTAGATTTGCGTGTGAGTAGACCAATGTTTGCATGTGGATGAGCTAGCTTATGGTACCTTAGATTGCCCCATGGATTAATCTGACTAAATACAACAACAAAGTTAGTGGAGCTAATTAGGTGATCCTTAGTACAGGTTTGGTTGACAGCCTATCTGGCACTGGCGGTATCCTGACAAATACCACATAAATGAACTCAATTGCACACATAAGTATGTGAAATAACTTGGTTAAACTCAAGTCAGATTTATACCTTGTTCAAAAGTCATGCAAGCTAAATGTATAGTCTTGGCTCGTTAGTTAAAATATCTGAATCTCAGAAAATCTTAACTACATTTTAAAACAACTGGTATATTTCATTACATCCATCCCTATAAGAACATACAAAAAAATACAAAAACAAAATTCTCACATGCAAAAGTCATCCCAAAAAGTCATCACATATGTACAGAAAGCCAGTAACTCTTGTACGGTCTATGGTGCCATCGACAAGTTATCAACAACTCATTTCATTCATTCCCTATGCATACATCATATAATTAGACACATCTCATTCAAAATACCACATGCATACATCATCATAAATAACTATGCATAAATAGAAAAACAAACCATGACAAGTGCATAAACATAAAGAAAGTCATCTGTATATATATCATAAAAAATGCCCACAAGCTACAATCAACCGGTCCTCTGACCTTGCAACAAAGCAAAAACTCAAAAACCCCCAAGCCTAGGGCATCGACCACCATGATCACGCAGGATTGGTGCGATGGGAACTACCCCCCATGGTGTGGGTCCTATGGGACCTCTCAGGGTGACTGTTGCTTGCCCCCACATCATGCCCACTAGCCCCCCTCTCATCCAATCGTCTGTAATGAGATGATTTTGACTGCTCAGTATCACTACCCCTCGTCTGACGTGAAGACCCGCCTCCATAGGGCTCAGGTACCTACCCCCCGAGGTGGATGATCTCTCCCTCCAGATCCATCTGATGTCGACACCACTCTGCCTCCCGTTGATGGTACATCACTACTACATCATCGCGCTACGATAACACCTTCTCCCTCTCCACCAGCTACATCCGTAGAAGATCCCTCTCTCATGCAACATCCATGTCCCCATCCCACCGGTGGTATGCAACAAATGCATTCTCCCACTCCGCTAGCTGAGTCCATAAGAGATACCTCTCCTACAGAGCCTCCCCTAGCTCCTCATCCCACCTCCTAGGGTTTTTAAAACCATTCAAAAAAAATTTGTTTGTCAGTCCTAGGGTTTTTAACTCTAAAGGTCAACTGATCAATTACAAACACAAAAACACAACCACAAAAATAAACTAGGGTTAAGCTACATTTTTATGCTCAGTTTTACCCTACGTTTCTAACCTTGAAAAGGATTGAAAATCCAACTAACTTCATATTATTTACAAACTCATTATATAGGCACTAATGGCCCAAAATACATAACCAAACCCATCAAATCATGGATTTGATCCAATATGCTTAACCATAAGATACAAAAGTGCAAGGGAGAATGCACGTAATTTCTAAGTTAAAAGAAAAGGAATAATGCTAACTAGAAGATCCATTTTAGCTATCTTGAAGTACACACTTCCTACTTTGAGTTCACACTTACTAACTAACACTCTAAATGACAACTAGAAGATAACTAGTGCCCACAAGTGCATGTGAGAAGGAGACTCACTTACAATTATTAATTTGCAAGAAATAAACTATGCAAACCTAGCTAGGAACTACTAGATGGGTCATATGAAGGATCAAACATCAATCCTCATCATGCCTCCCCACAATAGAAGCATTGGCCTCCAATGCTTTTAGAAGAGTAGGAAAGTCACAGGACATCTGATGAAAAGAAATCCAACGAGCCTAATGCGATAGCCGTCCTCGTCGAGCCACAATATATGAGGTGGTAGACCCCTGGTGAGTCTGTTGAGTCTTTATGTCATAGACCTGATCAAAATCCAATGGTAACTGAGAATCAGGAACCACGTCCATAGGATGACTGATAGTTGGTGCAGTCTCCAATGTAGAGTCAAAGTACAACTTCAAAAAATCTACATTGATGACGTCATGAATCCCCAAGTGTGCGAGAAGATCAAGGTGAAAAGCATTCTTGGACACCTATTGAAGAATAGTATAAGGCCCATAGCGAATCGGTTTGATTTTACTATGAGTCTTATTAGTAAAACGCCGCTTGTCAAGATGCAACCAAACTTTGTCACCAACCTAAAATGGATGAGGAATTCGATGTCGATCCATGGCATTTTTCTGTTGTTGCTATGTCTTTTGCAAAATCTCAACCACCTTTGATTGCAGATTGTGCAAGTGCTGAATAAATGAGTGTGCCTTGTCTTGCTCCTTCTGAAGATGTGAAGTGACAGGAGAAGGCAAGGACAAAGGTAACTCATAAGGTGCCAAGGGTTGAAATCCCATACAAACCTCAAAATGTGAGTGACCTGTAGAAGAATGTAGGGCCCTATTTTAGGCATGTTCAATATGAGTGAGACTCAAGTCCCACTTTACTGGTAAATCATGATGATAGATTCATAAATTTTGCACAAGGGTACAGTTTACCACTTCAGTCTGCCCATCGGACTGCAGATGATAGGCGGTGGAAAAGTTAAGGGAAACTCCCAAAATTTTCCATAAAGAACGCCAAAAGTGACCCACAAAGCATGAATCATGATTTGATATAATGCTGGTAGGTAGACCAAAGGAACGCCAAATGCTGTCAAAGAACAATTGGGCTAAGTCTACTGTAGAACTGGTCTTGCGACATGAAATAAACTTAGCCATCTTACTGAATCTGTCAACCACCATGAACACACAATCATGTTGTCGCACTGTCATGGGAAAACCACTAACAAAATCAATGGAAATGATTTCCCAAGGATGGGAAGGAATGGGCAAAGGCATGCCTAAGCCAAAATTCTCGTTAGCTGGTTTTGAGCGACAACAAACTGCACACTGTTTGAGAAATCTCAACATATCCCTCTGTAGTTTAGGCCAGTAGAAAAATCTTTTCAAGTGATGAAGTGTTTTATGCTTCCCAAAGTGACCACCATAAAGTGTAGAATGAGCTTCATTAATAAGTGACACTCTAGGCTCACAAGGAACAATCTTGTCCAATTTTTAAAGAAGTCCTTCTTTGATGTAGAAATCTTGGAAAGGACGCAAATTGGAAGAAGGCTTACTCACTTGCTCAAATATTTTCCCAAAATCAGGATCTTGTGAATACTGATTAGGCCAAGTCTAAAATCCCAAGTGTGAAGTGGACATAACTATCAAGGCAAGAGTAGCAGGAGGCCTAATCAAACAATCAGCAACAGTATTACTCTTCCCCTTTTTGTACTTGATCACCAAGTGAAATTGTTGGAGGTAAGAGGCCCACTTCATATGTCTTGATTCTTCAATTTTACTTTGAGATTGTAAAAACTTGAGAGGCATATGATCAGTGTGTACTACTATATATTTTCCCAAAATATAATGTCTCCAGTACTTGATATCTTGAACTAATGCATACAACTCCTTGTCATATGTAGAATAGTTCAAATTAGCAACAGAAAAATTTTCTGAATGATAAGCAACTGGATGACCATTTTGTTTGAGCACAGCTCCTAAGGCAAATTTAGAGGCATTCGTTTCAATATCAAAAGGTTGAGAGAGGTCAGGTAAAGTTAACATAGGTGTTGTACAAAGTTTCTTTTTGAGTTTCTCAAAGGAAATATCTTGGATTTTCTCCCAATGAAATGGAACTTTAGACTTAGTGAGATAATGCAATGGAGCTGCAAGGGTGGAATATTGAGGAATGAACTTGCGATAAAAATTCGCAAGTCCTAGGAAACTCCTTAACTCAGTGATAGTTGTAGGAGGGGACCACTTAAGTAAAACATCAACTTTGGTGGGATCTACCTGAATTCCACTTTCACTAATCACATAACCAAGGTAAGAAACTGAAGTATTGCCAAAAGAACATTTGGAAGAATTGGCATATAATTGATTCTTCGCAAGAAGATCAAGTGTATGATGGATATGCCTAAGGTGTTCCTCCCAAGTCTTTGAGAATATCAATATATCATCAAGATATATTATTACAAATTTATCAAGTACATCACGAAATACATCATTCATCAACCTCATGAAGGTTGCAGGAGCATTAGTAAGACCGAAGGGCATGACCAACCATTCAAAAAGGCCCATCTTCGTCTTAAAAGTTGTCTTCCATGTATCCTCAGCTTGGATACGCGCTTTATGATATCCAATTTTGAGATCTATTTTTGAAAATAACTTAGCTCCTTGGAGCTGATCTAATAAATCATCAATGCATGGTAGTGGATATCTATTCTTTATAGAAATTATGTTCAAAGCATGAAAATCAATGCACAATCTCCAAGTGCCATATTTTTTAAGAACCAACAAAATAGGTGAGGCACAAGCAGTACTTTCCTTAATGAAACCCTTAGACAACAAATCTTCTATTTGCCTTTTTATTTCTTCATTTTGCAAAATAGATTGTCTATAAATGGGAGCATTAGGTAGTGAAGAACCGGGAATGATTTCAATCGTCGTGATTAATTGTGCGAATTGGAGGAAGAGACTTTGGCTCCTGAAAAATGTGTGAGTAATTTTTCAATATTTTATTCATTGAAGAGTGTTGTTTTGGAATGGATGTGGATGTAGGAGTGTTTTGAGAGAGAATGAAAATTAGAGCAACATCACCACCTTTTTTAATTACTCTTTTTGTTTGCTTGGAAATTAGAATGATGTTAGGAGTGTTGGTGCTTTTAATGAGAAAAACCTGATCATATTTTTGAAGTGTGTAGGTTCTGTTGAAAGCATCATAAATAGCTCTCCTATCATATTGAAAAGGTTGTCCAAGAAAAATCCCACAACAATCCATAGGAGTCACATCACAAGTGACTTGATCTATGAAATGTGGGCCAGGTGCAAATTTTAATGTGCAAGTGTGAGTGATTTCTGAGTCCCTTCCACTATCCTTCCAACCCAAAGAATAATTTTGAGGATGAGGCTCCATAGGTAACTTCAAACGCTCAACAATGGACCTCGCAATTAAATTTTTCTGCGAGCCATTATCTAGTATACAATTTATTGCAAAATTATGGAGCAAATGAGCTCGAGTGATGAACAAAGCATCATGAGTGCTCTCAGATGAACTTACATTTACTAAGGTAACCTCATTGAGCTTACCTCGTAATTTCGTATATACTCTACTTTCTCCTACTGACTCAAGGGGACCTTTGGAAGCATCCTCCTCTTGAGTAGTAATGACTAAACTCTTCTTTTTAAGCTTAAAACAATAATCTTTTTCATGACCTTTCTTCTTACAATAGTTACAAAACTTTTTAGAAGAATAAGAAGAAGGTTTGGAAGAAGAATAAGAGGGAGTAGAAGCAGAAGGGGAAGGAGAAGAAGGATATGGAGAAGAAACATTCTTCTTTTGAGCAAAATTCTTCTTTTGTGAGAAAGAATTATTCCCTTTTGATGAGTTTACAACTACGTGAGTAGCAGGTGCACGGAATACCTACGAAAATGCGCCTTAAACTTCTCCTCCGCAAGTTGTGCCTGGTTGAAAACTGAATCCAATGTGTCCATAGAAACAAACATTATTTCCCTGTACAAATGTTCCAGCAAACCACTTTGAAATTTGAGAATCAAAGCTTTAATATCTTCCTCCACATTCAAAAGTATCTTGTACCTATTGAATTGAAAGATATATTCCTGCACAGTCATATTAGTACTTTGCCGAAATAAAAACCACTTAATGACCAATTCCTTAGAATAATTGGAAGGATAAAAATTGGTCTTAAGACAATCTACAAGCTCATCCCATGAGGTGAGTTCATCATGACCTCTTTTTCTTTCAACAAGTACTTTAGCTAAACCAAAAAGTTTGAGTTTAGCATATGGAACCAAATCTTCATCTGCAATTTGAGTGTAAGAAAACCAAGAACTCATGTCAATAATCCAACTATTCAAGACTTCAGGGTTCCGGGATCCATCATAAAGTGGCACTTCACAACGAACTCTCAGGCGAGAATCATGAGCAGAAGTTGAAGCATTATGGAGAGAAATATCATTTACCTTCATTGCAAGGTTACCAAGAACTTCTGCCATGGTAGTATCATTAGCATTATCTGCTAAAGCATTTACAACATGTGCAAGTTCTACCACTTAGGCAGCCAAGTCAGAAGCCATGTGAGACCGGGTATAAGCCAGGAGTAAAAGGGAAATACACTGAAAAATCAAGGAAAAACTGAAGGTTCCTTGTTACAATGGTGTGCCCTGAAAAATACTCCTAAGGCTAAAAATTTAAAAAATGTAAACTAACCTAAGGTTTACAATTTATATTTTATTAATTTAAAAATAACTTAAGTAAAAATTAAATATAATTAATCAAAGATTAATTAATCAAAGATTAATTAATTTAATTAAGTTATTAAAAATTAAATTAATAAAAATAAAAATTACATGCAACCTTAGAATAGGAAAATTTAAAAAAATTTACAAATTTACCCTCGGTAAAAATGAAACTGCACTTGCTGTGTCTGACTGCCCAAACTCCACTGGCATGTTTCTCAAGGCAGCCAATCATGCAACAATTTTTGCACCCGGTACTTAAAAATTTTGTGCCTGAAGAAAAAAAATGTAGTTGTAGCCTCGGGCTACGTGCAGGCTACCGACTGCTGGTTGTTGGCAATGAACGCGGCATAGCCAACGGTCCATCGGTTGTGTGGCGCATTGATTTCCGCACCTGCAGTTTGTGTAGGCGGATGGACTAGCCGGTCATCCAATCAGCCTTGGTGGGTTTGACACAGCCTAGCGGCCTATTAGCCATAGCAGGCCTGATAGTCATGTCAGGCCAAATAGCCACAACAGGACTGATAGCCCGCTGCAGGTCTGTCAGCTACAGCAAGACTGATAGCCCGTTGTAGGTCTGTTAGCCACAATAGGCTGCTATAGGCCTATTAGCCATGACAGGTTGGATAGCCTATAGGGTTTTTCAGTTGCGGTCAGATGCGACATCACATAGCTGACGTTTCGTCAGCTGTGTTGGATGTCGATCGACGTTCGTCGACAGCCGATAGACAAGGTCTATCGATCGACGGACGTTCGATGGCCGACGTCGGCAGGAGACGCCACTGACTCAGTCGAGCCGCCTGCACAAGCCCTTGGTGCCTTCAAATTTCTTAAAAATTGCTAATTTTCTCTTACATATCACCAAAAGTCCTTCAGTAGCTCTCCTTTCAAGATCTAGTCGACACACGACCAGTGTTTGAAAGGCAACCAGATCTAAGTCGACACACGACCTAGTTTGATGATCCTTGATCTTCAAGACTCCAAAATGGCAGGAACTTCAGGAACAACAGGCTCCCTAATTCACATTTCACCGTAGGAGAAATCCAACCCTGCTAAGGGATTTTTGTAGGAAAGAAATTAGGGTAAAATTCTCCTATACTTCTTGAGCATACAGATAAAGTTGGAACGAGGATTTTGACACCTAAGGAACTTCCTTCTGCGAATGGTTTTCAAGCTCCCCTTGAGCTTGAATCGAGTCCTAAATGAAAATAAGTTTTTCATAAGAAAAACTAATCTATCTCCTATCCTCTCACCTCACAAGCCCTAGTGTAAACATGAACTAGGCTTTGATACCAATGAAAAGGATTGAAAATCCAACTAACTTCATATTATTTACAAACTCATTATATAGGCACTAATTGCCCAAAATACATAACCAAACCCATCAAATCATGGATTTGATCCAATATGCTTAACCATAAGCTATAAAAGTGCAAGGGATAATGCACATAATTTCTAAGTTAAGAGAAAAGGAATAATACTAACTAGAAGATCCATTTTAGCTATATTGAAGTACACACTTCCTACTTTGAGTTCACACTTACTAACACACACTCTAAATGACAACTAGAAGATAACTAGTGCCCACAAGTGCATGTGAGGAGACTCACTTACAATTATTAATTTGCAAGAAATAAATTATGCAAACCTAGCTAGGAACTACTAGAGGGGTCATATGAAGGATCAAACATCAATCCTCATCAAACCTAAGTTTTGATTTTTGTTAACTGGGGTTAAGTGAAGTTTTTAAGTTATGTTTTAAACTAATTTTTTAAGCTAAGTTTTAAACTACCTTTTGATCTTTGTTTAACTAGGGTTAACCTAAGTTTTAAGTCAAGTTTTGATTTTTGTTAGACTAGGGTTTCTTTTAGTATATCACAAATGTCAAATCCACATGGTTTTAAATTGAACACAAAACACAAAGACAAAAACAACTAACTTGCGGTTTTACAAACTGTAACAAACAAACCATAAAGAGGAAGAACACTCACTGGTCTTGCTTTGGCTCGACCGCTTGATGATCCGGTCCATGAACTCATGGTGGTAGGAAAAATTTGGTAGCGCTTCGCTTCGCAGGATTGACCTCCTCTTCCTTAGAGCTCCAAATCGCCAGGAAAAACAAATGCAAATGAGCCCAAAACCCAGTTTTGGCCCTTAAATAGGTTTTTTGAGCTTGTAATCGTTCCTCCCTGGTATGAGCACTCTGGTTAGTGCTCAGACCACCATGTTATGATTACTAAATAGGTATTCATCCCACCCAAGAATGATTATAGAGCAAAAATTTCAAAAACATCAAAAACTGCACAAAATGCACCAAAAACAAGCAATAAAACTGTCCAATGAGAGTGCTTTTGCACTTGACATTCTAGACATGCAAAATAGACGTTAGGGTTACAAATCCTAACTATCCTATTCCCTAAGAATGCTACCATAGCTAGACCGCTCCACGGGAGGACATATTTTCAAGAATTTCATCCCCAAATGACGTCACAAAAAGGGTCAAAACCCAACCAAAAATAGCAATAACATTTCCGAACGAAGGTGCCTTTGTGCCTGACATTATAGGCATCAAAAATAGATGTTGGGGTCACAAAGTGTCACTATCATACTCCCTAAGAAGGCTACCATAGCTGGACCGCTCCACGGGAGAACGAATTTTTAACAATTTCAGCTCCAAAATACGTCACAAAAAAGGGTTCAAACCCACCAAAAATAGGTAAGAATGTTCGAAAACTGCTTGAGCATTCAACAAAAAAAACTATAGGCACCCTTACATAAATCATCTTGGGTCAAGCGACTCATCACTTTTCTCATGTCGGTCATTCCCTCATCGATTCATCGCTTGAGGGGGTAGTCACACTTAGTCACCAATCAACAAAAACACACCCAATCAAGGAAATGTCATGCATTCAAAAGATCATTGACAAAGACAATCACACTCCTACTTGGGGCAGTAAACAAGCAATAATCACAAGCTGATCAAACACTTGGCATTCGTGAATCATGAAGTCAAGGTTCCCACAGATAAAAAGCTGCACCCTTTGCCTATTCATGACTAAACAATGTCCAAGATCAAGTAACACCTCACTGAAAAAGGTTAACACTTGAATTAAGCTCCTTAGCTCGTCAAAAGCAAGGATTTAAGAATGCGTGCCCTTTCCATACTTGGGGCATCAAGATTTGGTTATATTACTAAGAAATCCTAATCATTAGTGCTTTGGTTATCTATTTTTACTCAGTGTTGCGCTTTGCACAGTGCTTCCCAAAAAGGGGCATCTATAGACACCAAAAAAGCACCAATCTGATTATGTGATGACAAACGCTAATCGCATTGACACACATAGCCCCCAAAAGTTAAATAGTGGTCCTAACCACTCCCACAGTAGTTTGGGAGGTCAAAGGTCAATTTGGCACCTTTTTGGTACTTTGTTCCCTACTCGTCCCACCCTGGGACGATTACAAATTGTTATTCGTCCAACCCAAGATGATTATCAGCATTCGCCCCTGGGTGGGGCGAATAGCAGGTTTGACTGGCAAAAAGTCAAACCTCGACAAGTTCGCTAGTTAACTGCAAGTCCAAGACATGCAATTGCGAGGAACGACTTCAAATCAAGGAAAGAGACTTTAGTCATGCATTTATTTGATTTTGGAGGCTTCATGCAAGGGGACTCTAAATTAAGGAATAATATTTTTCCCAAAATAGGACATGCAACTCCAGTGGTGCCCTCGCATGCACATTCAAATAGAGAGACCCTAGGTCTATAAATTGGTGAGTCTTCTCACCCAAAAAAAAGGAGAAGAAGGGGAGCATTTTGAGCAACGAAGTGCTACCATTTTACATCCATACACACACCTTTTTTATTTGTGCCTTTCACATCCTTGATCTCTCTTTTGGAGGAAGGTTATTGGGTGATTATTGGAAGCGCAAATCCAGAGCCCAAACCTGAACATTTGGCCACAATATCCCACAAAATTTGCTGACAACACCCCATAAGAGGTTTTGGACCCATCCCAAGTGGATTGGTGCTGAAACAGAGTCCCAAACGGTGGGCATCCTACCCCCGGGTGCCCCCAAGCTATCGCAGTTCTAAATGCCCCACCCCAGAGCGATTAGAAATCTGTGGCATATTTCCCTAATTTTTCTTTTGCATCTTATTCTAGGTTTTTTACATATGCTTTCATTTAAATTTCAAGTGATTCTGACAAATTTTGATCATGCTTTTATCATTTCTCGCTTTTACTAACATGCAGGTAGCATCATCAGATTTTTGGCGATAAAGGCCGAATTGGAAAAATATGACAATCTGGGTCATCCAAAAATACCCCCAATTAGCTAACCCCAACTTTTTAGGTGATTTGGAGCTTCCCGGATTGGACATTTGGGACTGTGCTTTTTAACACTTTGTTGTAGGTTTATTCGTCCTGCCCCGGAGCGAATACAAATTTGTGGCTAATTTTTGTACTGTTCTTTTTGTAGTGGCTTTCTGGTGATGTTATTATGCCCCAATAAATTTTTTAGTTCATTTTGACCTATCTCAGTTATCGTTTTATTCATATTTTGCATATGCTAGCTGAGGGCTTGGGAATCGCATGTTTTATTTTATCTACAGGTGCTATTGACTATTTTCTATTTCCTTGAACGTAGGGTCTCAATATTAGAGGAGCATTAAGGAGTCCAAGACTCATCAATGCAAGTGGCGGCAACGTTTGGTCCGCCCATTTTACATGTGGGCACGTGGAAGAAGGAATACCATTCGTTGATGTAACAAGAACAATTTTTGATGCTCCTAGCACCTGAAAAAGGGAGGAGGCGGATTGTAACCGAATTATGAAGCATATCAATAAAAAGGTTTGTTTCCCATATTGAATTTCTATGTGGTTTCAATTTGTTTATGCCTCTTTCTTTTCATGCACTTTCAATACATAGGATTTAGCGTTATCTTTTGTTTCGTTTGCATCACATCTTGGCTTGTCCTTTTTGTTTTCGTATCCTCGTGCTTTCACAAAGAGTAGTGGAGAATTTTTTATTTTAAATATTTTCATGGTCTAGAATGTGATGGGCAATGTTGATGAGTTAAAGCTTTGTATACACATAATAAACATTATACTAAGAGAAATGTTGATGAGATAAAGATATTTATATTACAATTGAAAATTTATACCAAGGTTAGAGAATATTACAGGTTAATTTCAACAAGTTCTTTGTATATATTCTATGCAAATGAATAAATTATTATTTATTCTGACCAACAAAAGCATTGTCTAAAGCAAACATTATGGTTTAATGTTTAACTATCATAATTTAATTTTAAGGTCTAGGGATCAAGGTTTTAAGGTATGCGATAATAAACTAAGAAAATACACGTTTAAAGCTTAAACATTTACAATTTAAAGGTTTAGGATTTATATTTTGATGTCATAAATTTTTTAAGGATTTAAGCTTTATTATGATGGTATATATATGATCAAGGGAGATAAAAGGATGTGATCTAGATGTATAGGATTTAATGTTTTAAGTTGTAAAGGTTCTACTTGTTTGAGTTGAATACAAAGCTTCAAGCTCTTGAGGGTTTAATTCATGAAGGTTTTGATTTTTCCTTTTGATTCATGATGCCCTAGAATCAAAGGTTCTAGGGCATCATGAGCATGTATTTTATAATAATTAATAAGAACAAATTAAGGTTCTATGTATTTGTGTATGAGTTCCAATTAACTCTATGATTCTTTGGTTCATGAAATGGCTTAAATACTTATTTTTCGCTATAAGGTTTAAGGATATAAGATTAAAGTCTACACTATTTCCTTTGTTTAGGATTATATTTTGTATGGAAAAGGATGATTATGCAGTTTTTAAATATAAATTTTTGAAGTTTGGTATCCCAATGTTATGATATAAGTTAGGTGTTTCATGGTGTAAGTTAAAGACATGATATAAATTTTATAGATCTAGAGATCATGCAATTAGATTTATGGTTTATAGCCTAAGGATTAATGCTAATGATATAGAGATCTAGCTATTAAACTATAAAGGTTAATTTTTCTCTTTAAAATTTTTGAAGTTTAATAAGGGTTCTAAGGTCATGGGAGTATGGTCAAGGAATTAATGATATAAGATATAGGAAAAAATATCCTAGGCTTGAAATAGATTCCCATGCCCAAAGTTGGATTTCAATGTATGGGTTTAATTAAGGGACAAGCACTAGTTTATAAGGTTTTAAAGTATTAGGGTTTTCAAACCTTGGTTCACATTTTAGATTTATGACTTAGTATATTAATTCTATGGACCTTAGTTCATGATTTATATTGATAACTTAATAGCTTAAGTTGCACGAATTTTATGTTGTAGGTGCTAAGGATCCTAATAGTTATAAGATATGTCATTTCTAATGCTAAAAATATAGAGGCATAGTTATTAAACTATAAAGGTTAATCTCCTCATTTAAAAATTTTCTAGTTTGGTAAGAGTTTGAGGGGTCATGGGTGTATGATCAAGGAATTAATAATACAAGATATGGAATATGGGAAAAATTTCCTAAATTGGGGGGGGGGGAGAAAAGGAAAAAAAAAAAAAGAGGGGTTGAATATCCTAGGCTTGAAATAAGTTTCCATGCCAAAAGTTTAGATTTAAGGGTATTATATTAGGATTTTAATGTATGGATTTAATATTGATGACTTAATATCTTAAGTTCTATGGATTTGATGCTTTAATACCAAAGGATCCTAATATTTGCAAGGTTTGAGATTTCAAATTGAAATGTGTAGGGTCCCAAAGTTGAGTTTTTACAATAAAAAAATCTCACATGCTAAAAATTTTATGCTTTACAAAGGGTTATAAAATATATTCATTTAGATTCATACTCTAAATTTTATGGTATTTAGTATATAGATTCTAAGATATTAGGGTTTGCATCATTCAAATATTTCATGTAAAATTACAACAAGGCTAAATAAATCACTAGCCTAATGGATGGTGGTCTCTAGGACCTAAGTTTTAAGGATCTAAGGTCTAATAATTTGTAGTTCCAAGGAATCTAAGGGAAAAGTATATAATTAGATTATGGTTAGGGAAAAAGTTATAGTTTTCTATGTTAGGAAATTTAGATTAGTTATGGCTAGTACAAGGTCTGTAGCTAGTCAAATTTATAGTCAAAGTTTATAATCGGGTTATGCTCAGGTAAAGACCTATCATTTACTTATGTTAGGTAATATCTATAGTTTTGTTACTACATAAGAGGTTTTTATCTATAATTCTAATATGTAGTATTAATCTTCTATGATGAAGACATTTACTTATGTTAGGTAATATCTATAGTTTTGTTACTACATAAGAGGTTTTTATCTATAATTCTAATATGTAGTATTAATCTTCTATGATGAATACAAGTCCTAAGACTTGGGATTATGGATGGCCATAGGATCTAATGATTTAGACTCATGACCCAAGGTTCTAAGGATATAAATGTCTAGAATTCTATATTTAGCATCTAGGACCTAAGATTTATGTCTAGGCTTTAAATTTTTAAATTTCTAAGGTGCAAGGATACATTATCTCAAGATTGAGATCTTTAGTCTAAGATTAATCAATATATATTTTATTATAAGATCCATTAAATAAGGATTAATATTTAAGGATTATGGTTTAAATATTTATGTTTAGCTATAAGGTTTAAGGATCTAAGATTAAAGGATAAAATGTTTACTTTGTTTGAGATTCTATTTTGTAGGAAAATGGTTTAAATATTTATGTTTAGCTATGATATTTAAGGATCTAATATTAAAGGCTAAGATGTTTACTTTGTTTAGGATTTCATTTTGTAGGATATAATGACCTAATGCGTAAGGATGATTATGTAGTTTCTAGATATAAGTTTTGGGTGTTTGATGTTCTAAAACTATGATATAGGTTAGGTGCTTCATGGTCTAAGTTAAAGACATGATATAAAGTGCATAGATCTAGAGATTACACATTTTAGAGTTATGGTTTGTAGCCTAAGCTTTATATTCTATGGTTTCTAATGTTAAATATCTAGAGGTTTAGTTATTAAACTATAAAGATCAGTTTCCTTATTTTTAAATTTATTGTTTCTAATTCTAAATATCTAGATGTCTAGTTATTAAACTATAAAGATCAGTTTCCTTATTTTTAAAATTTTAAAATTTGGTAAGGGTTCTAAGGATCATGGGTGTATGGTCAAGGAATTAATGATACAAAATATGGGGTCAAATATTCTATGAAGTTTAGGTCCGATGTGTAGACCAACTGGTTCATCCAAACCCCATAAGGGGGTGGAGGTCCAAGGTTCAAATCTCGGGCCTCGTCGGATTGAATTCTTGTCCCTTTACTGGTGCTTTCAGTGGCGTAAAAGGTTTAAAATTATTGTGGCATGATGGTTATAGGGATGGACTGCGTGAAGATCTATGTGGCAACTTTCAGGATGAATAACGTAGAATACTATGGTGGCCATAAAAGCTAGACAACCTACCTGGATTCATGGAAGATACCGATTCCACCATGTTTAAAAATATATATATATTCTAAGAAGTTTAGGTTTAAGGGTATCAAGTTAGGATTTCAATGTATGAGTTTAATTAATGGACAAAGGTGTATGATCCAAGCACTAGTTTATAATATTTTGATGTATTAGGGGTTTTCAAACCTTCGTTCATGATTTATATTAATGACTTAGTAGCTTAAGTTCTATGGATTTGATGCTTTAGGGGCTAAGGATCCTAATATTTACAAGGTTTTGAATATCTCTACAACCTAGGTCTTTTAGGATGTAAGGCCTAATGCTTTCGAAGTCCAAGACATCCAAGGGCAAAGTCTATAATTAGGTTATGGTTAGGGTAAACTTTATAATAGAAATTCTAGAGTTAGGCAAAGTCTTTAAAGGTTTTAGGTTGTAGGATCTTAGAATATGAGGACTTCTACTACTAGGATCTATGGTATAACATTCTAAGGTTTAAGATGTAAAATACCAAGGGTTTATTATCTAAGATATGATGTTTTACAGGATTGTATTCTAAGCATTTTGTATTTTAATACCATAAGTAGAAATAGGTAAATACTAACTTCAATTTTCATTTGATTATTTAAACAATAGGTGTGCTAATGTATCTTTAATTATCCTATTTTTAATTTGAAATCAATGTTTAAGCATGTTTTTAATTTCTATTTGTAAGATAGCCTCCTATATCACATGGGATATATTTTTGTACTAAGAAGTGAGTGCTTAGAGATGTTATGAAGTGAGAAGATGCATTTAAATATAGTCGTAAATGTTGGTATCAATAGAGTAACTCTTGCTTCTAATATGATAGGTAGGGTGGATGAGATAGTAGGTCTATTAAGGGATATACAAAACAAGTTAGAAGTAATAGAAGAATATTGAAGAAGGGGCTTTGTACCAAGAGAAGATGTTTATAATGAAAACAATCATAATATGAAAGGAATAAATTAGTCCATAGAGATGAATAAGCGTTAAATACAATCAAGAATAATTTTTTCAAGAGCATTGTGAAACTAAAAAAGATACTAAGATGGAAGTACCAAGCTATTTGAGCATGATAAATTTAGAATATCATAATAATTGTATTACAAATATGGAAGGGTATTTTTGACTAATGAAGTTCAATATTTTAGGAATATGAAGATTGCATAAAGCAAGCTAAAAGAACTTGTTACCTTATGGTATACCAAAGCGTATATTTAGTGAAATAGCGAGGGTAAAGAAAATTACAAGATGGTATATGATGCTTACCAAGTTGAAAGGAAAATTCCTTCTTCTTTATTACCAACTTTAATATATTGAAGAAGCTTCAAACTCTACAAGGAGTTGAGTGTGCAAGACTACATGGAGGAGTTTTATATGAAGTTCACTAAGAAAATATGGCAATATGTGCCAATGGACTACAACCAAATATCTAAGATGACATCAACATGGTAAGATTATATAGTGGAAGAATCCTACCAATTTTCTCAAATACATTAGAAAGCCTTACAAGAATGAGACTTCCAATTGGTCTACTTATTATGAAGTAGATTCTTAGTTTGCAAATTCTACCAAGATCTTCATGTGGGTAAGCATATCTTTAGATTCTATTTGTATGATAGCCTTCTCTATCACATGGTACTTATATTTTTACTAAGTAGTGAGTGCTCATAAATAATTTAGAAAGTGCACTTTAGCAAAATAATAGGTCATAGTAGGATGGAAAAATATTAGCAATTCTTTAAAAGAACTTCTTTGGTCCAAAATAAAAATATGATGTTGGTATGTACATCAAATCATGTATCTCCCATGTTGTTACCAAACTAGCCAACAAGAAGTAAAGACATCCATGCCTAGGAAATCTGTCTCCATGGATTTTCTATTCGATTTACACACATCTAAGCATGTAAAAATTGGGTTTTTGTAGTAGTTAATGATTTTTTTTTAATATGGCTATCATGATTCCTTGTAAGAAATTTATTTTAGTTGAGGACACAACTAAGCTTTATTCTAGTCATGTGTGACTCAAATTTAGCTTACCAAAATATATTGTCTCACATGGATTGCATATTTTAAAGCATTGTTTGGTCCACCCTATGTAGCATGATGGAAACCAAGTTGACCATGTCTATAACCTTCCATCCTCAGATTGATGGCTAGAAAAAATTTGTGAATCACTTGATTACACATCTTATCTTGATGTATAATTCCAAGCATCCATGAACATTGGATGAGATCTTCCTTGCATTTAGCATGGGTACAATGGAGCTATGCATAATTCTACCAAACACAACCTATTTAAGTCTATTTTGGGTTCCAACCCTTGGAATCCATAGATGTAGCTCTTCCTATGCAACCAATGGATTACTCACCTCCTTTATAAAATAAGAAAATAAGGTAGAAATATTTGTGGAATAAGTTCAACGTATCAAACAATAGGTCCATTACCTCTTGCAAAAGATAAATAAACAATATAAACAATGCCATGACCAACATCAAGTTCAACATTAATTCAAGGTTGGATATACGACATGGTTATCTATTCAAAAAGAGAGACTTGCATGCCTCCATAGGAAGATCAAACCTCTTCACTATGGACCATACAACATCACCAAAAAAATGGGAGGGAATACCTTTTACTTGAATCTTCCATCTTATCTTAGTTTGCATCTAATCTTCAATGTTAAACTTCTCAAGCTCTATCACCCACCTTTGTTGGACACTTATATAGTAGCAAAATTGTTGGAGATTAAAGAAATCAATCTAGATAATTTAGCACTAGTAGAGGATGCTCAAATAGTTGACACATGGACTAAGACCACTAGAAGATAGTCCATTCAAACGTACAGAGTAGTCATGGCTAGAGTACTTAGTCACCAATGGGAATCAATCACAAAAAAATAAAAAAACAATTTCTACACCCAATATCAAAATTTGATGCAATAGGGGCCATTGATTTTCAATAAGACAAAAATAATCTAGATATGTAACCTTTTTGTAGCATGGATTTAGACCCAAAAAATCTCAAAAAACTACTTTTAATTTGATCAATAATGTTAGGGATATAATTTTGTGCTTAAAACTCTATTTTGACCTATTCAAGAAGCATCGAAAATATTTGAGGAAGAGCAAAAATTTTAATTGGAAAATATATCATAGACAAGTTGCCAATAACTTTATAAAAAAATGCTCCAAAGGCCCTCAATAATGCAAAACATAATATTTACTAATAGTAATAATATTTATTTTTAGAATTTTTGTAGCCAAAATGCATCTATAGCCATGTTAACATGTAAAAAAAATACAAAATACAAAAGTAAAAGTTACATGTATGCAATTTTTCATTTAATATATACTCTATAACTTATGGAAGGTGAATCATCACATTTTCGTATGAGTGACCTTCTAACCCATGAAACATGAACCTCCATATTTCCATATGGGTAACCTTACATATTAAATATGACATATTTTAAACATAAATTTTTATATAAAGAGAGATGCATCTTTGACTATATAAAGTAGGAGTAATGGATACAATGGTATATCCTCCCATATTTTCTTAGTTATTTCTTGTAGTGTACATAAAAATGAGCCAACTTGAAATTTGAGCATTACAAAGTCTTCCTTCTTATTGCAAGAGATCCTGGATTATTACTAATTTTATTCATTCATATCCCCAGGGAACGAAGTATCGAGTATCTCGAGATTTTACAATTAATATATTCGTTCAAAAAGGTATTTGGGTGTTCTTGTTTGAGCCATAAGTGAAAGCACGAGGATATGAAAGCGAAAAGGAAACACCAAGTGCAATGCAAGTGAAGCCAAAGATAACGCTAAATCCTATGAATTGAAAATGCATGAAAGGAGAGAAACATAAACAAATCAAAACCAGATAGAAATAAAATATGGAATACAACCCTTTTTATTAGTTTGCTTTAAAATCTTGGTTCAACACGTCTCCTCCCTTTTCAGGGGCTAGGAGCGTCAAATAAGGTTTTGTTACACCATGGGTGGTATGCCTTCTTTCGTGTGCCCACATGTAAAATGGGCAGGCCAAACATTCTCACCGCTTGCGTGAAAGGGTCTTTGATTCTTTGCTGCTCCTCCAATGTCGAGATCCTGCATTCAAGAAAATAGAAAACAATCAGTAGCACTTGCGGATGAAATGAAACATGCAATCCCCAAGCCTAATATTAGTGCATGCAAAGAATAAATAAAATGACAACTAAAAGAGATCCAAATGAGCTGAAAACTTGATAGAGGCATGAAAACATCATCGGGAAGGCACTGCAAAAAGAACAGTCAAAAAATTCACCACGGATTTCTAATCGCTCCAGGGTGGGACGATTAGACCTAGAACAATACGTCAGAAAGCACTATCCCAAATGTCCCATCTGGGAGGCTCCAAATCACCTAAAAAGTTTGGGGTTAGGTAAAATGTGGTATTTTGGAAAGACCCAGAAGGTCAGATTTTGCCAATTTGGCCTCTATCATCGGGAATTTGATGATTCTACCTGCATGTTAGCGAAAGCGAGAAATAACAAAAGCATGATCAAAACTGCTTAGAAGCACATGAAATTTGAATGCAAGCCTATCTAATCAACCTAGAATAAAATGCAAAAAGAACAGAAATGAAATCTACTATAGATTTCTAATCACTCCGGGGTGGGGCGATTAGGACTACAGTAGTGTGGGGGGCACCCGGGGGCAGGACGCCCACCGTTTAAGGCCCGATTTTGGCACCAATCCACTTGGGATGGGTCCAAAAACTCTTGTGGGGTGTTTTAGAAAAATTTGGGTGGGATAATATGGCCAAATGTCAAGTTTAGGGTCCGATGACCTCCATTCCGAAAGAGAGATCAAGGATGTGAAAGGCACAATCAAAAGTGAGTATGTAAAACTGTAGCACTTCGTTGCTCAAAATGATCCTTCTCTATCATTTATTTTGGGGTGAGAAGACTCACCATTTTATAGACCTGAAGGTCTCTGTGTATGAGCATACAGAGGTGCCACTTGGCAATCATGCCTTTTCAGGATGGGAGAAGATTCCTCCCTGATTAAGGGCTCCATGACTGCCTCTGTAACTGCATCTAGCACTCCAAAACGTTCACTCGCACTCCCATGCAATGGAGGAGTTAAGTGGTGGATTTGGGCTGCCATTTGTTGATATTTGACCTTTTTCTAGTCAAACCTGCTATTCGCCCCACCCTGGAGCGAATACTGCTAATCATCCCTGGGTGGAACGAGTACCAGTTTGTAATCGTCCCTAGGTGGAACGAGTATGGAGCAGAGTGCCTGAAAGGTGCCAAATTGACCTTTGACCTTCCAAAACTATTGTGAGAGTGGTTAGGACCACTGTTTAACCTCTAGGGGCTGCCCTGGGGGCTGTGTGTGTCAACTCGATCAGTGTTTGTAGTCACATAATCGGATTGGTGTTGTTTTGGTGTCTACATATGCCCCTTTTTGGGAAGCGCTGTGCGTGGCATAGTGCTGAGAAAAAATAGATAACCAAAGCACTAATGATTAAGGTTTCTTAGTAACCTAACAAAATTTTGATGCCCCAAGTATGGAAAGGGCATGCATTCTTGAATCCTTGCTTTTGACGAGCTAAGGAACTCAACTCAAGTGTTAATATTTTTCGATGAGGTGTTACTTGATCTTGGACATTGATCAGTCATGAATAGGCAAAGGGCGTAACCTTTTGTCTGTGGGAACCTTGAGTTCATAATTTATGAATGCCAAGTTGTTTGATCAGGTTGTGATTATTGCTTGTTTGCTGCCCCAAGCAGGGGCGTGATTGTCTTTGTCAATGATTCTTTGAATGCATGCCATTTCCTTGATTGGGTGTGTATTTGTTGATTGGTGACTAAGTGTGACTACCCCCTCAAGCGACGTATCGATGAGGGAATGACCATCATGAGAAAAGTGACGAGTCGCTTGACCCAAGATGATTGTTGTAAGGGTGCCTTTAGTTGTTTTGCCTTGAATGCTTATGCAATTTCCCAACATTTAGACCTATTTTTGGTGGGTATGAACCCTTTTTGTGATGCATTTTGGAGCTGAAATTGTCAAAAATCCATCTTCCCATGGAGCGTTCCGGCTATGGTAGCCTTATTAGGGAGTAGGATAGTAAAAATTTGTGACCCCAATGTCTGTTTTGAATGCCAAGAATTTCAAGTACAAAGGTGCCTTCTTTTGGCAATGTTATTGCTATTTTTGGGTGGGTTTGGACCCTTTTTGGGACGCCATTTGGGGATGAAATTCTCGGCAATCCATCCTCCCATGGAGCGGTCCGACTATGGTTGATAGTGAGGATTTTTGACCCCGATGTCTATTTTGCATGCCAAGAAGTAGAGGCGCAAAGGCGCCTTATTTGACAATGCTATTGCTATTTTTGGGTGGGTTTGGACCCTTTTTGGGATGTCGTTTGGGGATGAAATTCTTGGCAATCCATCCTCTCGTGGAGTGGTCCAGATATGGTAGAATTCTTAGGGAGTAGGATAGTGAGTATTTGTGACCCTGACGTCTATTTTATATGCCAAGAAGCAGAGGCACAAAGGTGCCTTGTTCGGCAATGTTATTGCTACGTTTTTTGTGCATTTTGGTGCTGTTTTTGTTATTTTTGCAATTTTTGCTCTATAATCATCCCTAGGTGGGATGAATACCAGTTTGGTAATTTTCCTAGGCTAGGACGAGTGCTAACTAGAGCGCTCGTCCCTGGGTGGAACGATTACAGGCCTAAAATCCTATATAAGGCCCAAAACTAGGGTTTGGGCTCATTTGCATTCGATTTTTTTGGCGATTTGGAGCTCTGAGGAGGAGGAGGTCGAGTCTGCGAAGTGAAGCGATGTTGAATGTTTCCTGACACCATGAGTTCATGAACCGGATCGAGAAGCAGAGCCGAAGTGATACCGATAAGTGCTCCTTATTGTTTAGGTAGGTTGTGTTTTATTTTACAGTTTTAAAATCACAATTTATTTTGAATTTGTTTTTTTGTTTAAACTAAGGTAAAACCCGAGGCTAAAAAAATATGTTTTTTAGTTTTTTTGTTTTGTATTTTTGTTAAGGTTATAAGAAACCCTAGTTTTAAATGAGATGTTTTTATTATGTTAAAACTAAAACCCTAGGGTAAACTGAGAGCAAAACCCTAGCTTAGAAAAATTGTTTTAATTTAATTTTTTGTATTTTCGTTTTTAAAAAAAAAACCTAGATTTAAATGCGTTCCTTTTTGTTGTTTTGTTTTTAAACTAAAACCCTAGGTTAAACTTAGAGAAAAACCCTAGCTTTAGAAAAATTGTTTTTATTCTGAGTTTTAATTTGTGAACTTCAGTTATAAACCCGAGGTTAACGAAAAATTGTTATTGTGATTTTGATTATTTTTGTTTTTATTTATCAATTTAAACGTAGAGTGAAAAACCCTAGGTACTGACAAACTGTGGTTTTTGAATTTTTTTGTTTTTAGTTATCAGTTTAAACGTAGAGTTAAAAACCCTAGGTACTGACAAACTGTTTGTTTTTTGAATTTTTTGTTTGTTTGTTTTTATCTGTCAGTTGTAGACTTAAAGTTAAAAAACCTAAGTGCTGACAAACTGTTTTTTGATTTTTTGTGTTTTTATTTATCAGTTTAAACATAGAGTTAAAAACCCTAGGTACTGAAAAACTGTTTGTTTTTTGATTTTTTTTTTTTTTAGTTATTAGTTTAAACGTAGAGTTAAAAACCCTAGGTACTGACAAACTGTTTGTTTTTTGAATTTTTTGTTTGTTTGTTTTTATCTGTCAGTTGTAGACTTAAAGTTAAAAAACCTAAGTGCTGACAAACTATTTTTTGATTTTTTGTGTTTTTATTTATCAGTTTAAACGTAGAGTTAAAAACCCTAGGTACTGACAAACTGTTTTTTGATTTTGAATTTGTTTTTGTTTTTTTGTTTATTTTTAGCTATACAATTTTTTTTTGTATGCATTGCTTTATATTCATGTTATTGTTGTACAGTTTATCATGGTTTTAATGTTTTTGTTTTTCAAGTGATTAAGAGCCGGTATCATCAACCAACGGTGTTCTCTGACGCCCGAGGGGCATTGACTTTGGCGGATTGGGAATGGCTTGATGCCCTTGGGCTCAAGCATGTGATGTGGCTAGAGCCGATGGTGGGGGATCGGGCATACCTGACCGTGCTGATCAACCTATGGGATCCCTACACCAATACCTTCCATATCCCAATAGGGGAGATGACAGTTCTTTGGAGGACGTCTATCGAATTCTACGAATTTCAATAGATGGGCTACCGATTAGGATGACGTCACGTGATCAGTGGACAACTATACTGACGTGATGCTTCGGGCATGGGGAGGAGTTGGGTGTGGACAGCCCAATGGAGAGGGCAGAGGGCGATTACTAGATTGGAGGCATTTTGGTACGATGGTGGCTAAAGAGGGGCATGTTGGGAGTGAGGTACACATTACTGATAAGCCTCATTTCCAACATGCTGCTGCTTGACTCTTTAGGCGTGACGTTCCCGTGGAACCTACTAGAGGTGGTATTTAGGTTGGTGGAGTGTCCATCCGTAGAGCCCTTGATTATGAGATGGGGTCAGACACTGCTGGCATAGCTCTACGATGAGTTGTACGAGGTCCGCTATTAGAGGCGAAAGGGTATTGGATGTAGTTACCTATTGCAGTGTTGGGCTTGGTAGCACATAGCTGTGGAGAGGCTAGTGGGGTTGTCGTGGATGACTTGGGTGAAGATGGTAGACAGAGAGATTGGGTATGAGGCACTGTGGCACCGATCAGATGAGTGATGGCACAGTCAATGGTCGACAAGTGTCATGGGGCACTACATTGATGCTTTCTCATGGCTTGCTCTTGGTGAGGTAGTTTGGCGGCCATACCTAGATTGTCCAGCTTGGCCCGAGGCTAGGGAGTGGCTCTGGGGGGTTCGTAGGGGGAGATGGTTGATCGGGCGATACGAGACTGAGCAGGAGTATTTCTCATACGTTCGGGTGAAATGATAGTTTGGGGTGCACCAAGGATTTCCTAGGGATCCCTTGATCTATCGACATCGGGGTGACGAGAGGACGCTGGACTGGCCGATCATTGAGCCGCTTGATGAGGATTCAAATATAGCGATTAACGTCTTGGATGTGGATGACGTCGAGGTTACTGCTGAGTACGAGCAGTTGTGGACATTATAGCAGTGGCGAGGCAAGGGGCCTCTAGGGGGTCCAGAGGTGGTAGCAACAGGTGGCGAGGGTGCAGAGGCACAAGGAGAGGGTTGGGGGGCTCCACTGGATGATGTGGACATGGTGGAGGTTGATGAGGTGGGTTATGATTTTAGGGTTCCAAAGCAACCGGATATGTAGGACATCCCAGAGTAGTGGGAGCCGGATCAGGCTACCATTTTAGAGATATCGATGCCTCAGGATTTCTTGAAGGATATGAAGGGAGGGTTATGCACTAAGATAGCACGATTGGAGGGGCTGCTCTGAATACGGGATGAGGAGCTCAGGGATGCACTATAGGAGAGGGATATCCTATGGGCACAGCTAGCAGAGAGGGAGAATGCATTCGTTTCTTACCGCTGGCGGGATGGGGATACAGATGTTGCACGAGAGATGGATCTCCTACAGATGCAACTGGCACAGCACGACGAGAACTTGGCGATGGTTCGTCAATGGGAGATGAAATTTATTTGACATCGATTTGAGCTAGAGGTAGAGATTATCCACCTTGGTGGGTGGATCCTTGTGGTTAGTGGAGGTGGATCATCACGTTGCATGAGAGGGAGTGATACTATGCAGTCAGCATCCTCTTGGCATAGGCGACTAGATGAGGAAGGTGCTAGTAGGCGTGATGCAAGGGCTAGCAGCAACCACCCTGAGGGGTCCCATAGGACCCAAACCACAGGGGGTAGTTCCCATCACATTGATCCTACATGATCATGGTGGCTGACGCCCTAGGCTTGGGGGTTTTTGAGCTTTTGCCTTTTTGCGAGGTCAAAGGATTGGTTTATTGTAGCCTGCGGGTATTTTTGATGATATATATATATATATATATATATATACATATGACTTTCTTTTGTTTATACACATGTTGTGATTTGATTTTATGCACAGTGACTGATGTTTGATGGCTGCGTGTTAATTTACATTATGTATGGATATGTTGTGATGAATGTTAATGTTTCTAATTTATATGATATGCAAAAGGAATGGATGAATTGAATTTGTGAATTTTGGCGGTGGCACCATAGATTGTTTAGAACTTTTGGCTTTTTGTCCTACGCGATTGCTGTGGTAAATGACTTTTCATGTATACATGTTATTTGTTGTATTTTCTGATGGCAATGCAAGGATGAAAGATATCATAGTTGGTTTAAAATGTAGTTAAGGTTTTTTGAGACTCGGATGTTTTAACTAACTAGCCAAGACTATACTTTTATCTTACAAGACTTTTGAACAATGTATGAGTCCGATGTGTCTTTGACCAAGTTATTTCACATCCCAGTGTGTGCAATTGAGTTCGTTTATGTGGTTTTTGTTAAGATACCGCTAGTGCCGGATAGGCTGTCAACCAAACTTGTACTGAGGTTCACCTAATTAGCTCCACTAACTCCTTTATTGTATTTAGTCAGATTAATCTGTGGTGCTATCTAGGAGACCATAAGCTAGGTCATCCACAGGAAAACATTTATTTGCACAAGTTAATGTGACAGATATATCGTCATTGACCGATAGGTTATCTACCAAACCGATACTGAGGTTTACCTCATGACCTTATGAATGCTGAGAGTTCCAAGGAATATGCTTTGCAACTTTTTGAGAACTTGGGATTCTTGGGGAATTGGGTAGGGAAGATGCTTGTACTTTTGCCAACTCTCAGCATTTTTGGGGTCATTCGCACAAGGGGATGAGCAATATAACCTTTTCACTAGATGGTATCCTGGATTGTTTTGCAGATTTCATCTTTCGTTTACATAACTTGGGAATTTTTATATGTTTTAACTTGTGTTGGGATGCTACGTAATAAGGTGTGATCCAAGTAGAACTCTAACTTTGTAAAATCTGTTAGAATTTGTATAGTATTTTGCTAGAAAGCTAATGATATCTGAATGATGAAAACTCTAGATACATTAGAAGACAACTGATGCCTGATATGGTGAAACTGTGGATGGCATTTTTTTTTTATTATTTTTTTATGGACTGTTTATAGAGTGGAGAAATGTGGAAAATGATGGATTTGTCGAGTAATTACAGTCTATGGTGCCTTTGACCTGTATGACCAACAAATATGCAATTTATGGATGCGATGCTTAATGCAGCTATTATTTTTGTGTTTTCGATGGATTGATTTTTGTGAGTATGAAGATGAGATGTAAAAGAGTTATTTATTTTTGTGATGATTTTGAGTATGCATGGAAATGAGATGCAAATTTTTGTTATTTTTGATGATTTTATTGTTTTTGAATTTTCTTATTTTTGACCAAGCGATTGTGGGAGCCCTTGGAGCTTTTGGGTTGACCAAAGGGATGATGGGTACCTTTGGGGCATTTGGTTTGACCAAAGGGTTTGTGGGCACCTTTGGGGCATTTTTGGGTGACCAAGCAATTGTGAGAATCCTTGGGGCTTTTGGTTTGACCAAAGGGATTATGGGTACCTTTGGGGCGTTTAGGGGTTGACCAAGCGATTGTGGGAATCCTTGGAGCTTTTGGTTTGACCAAAGGGATTATGGGTACCTTTGGGGCATTTAGGGGTTGACCAAGCGATTATGGGAATCCTTGGAGATTTTGGGGGACCAAGCGATTGTGAGAATCCTTGGGGCTTTTGGTTTGACCAAAGGGATTATGGGCACCTTTGGGGCATTTTTGGGTGACCAAGCGATTGTGAGAATCCTTGGAGCTTTTGGTTTGACCAAAGGGTTTATGGGCACCTTTGGGGAATTTTTGGGGTTGACCAAGTGATTATGGGCATCCTTGGAGCTTTTGGTTTGGGCTATGGCTCTTTTAAATATGGAATGGCCGTAAATGACTAATGTTCAAGGGTTCTAGTTCCTTGATTTTGTCAAGAGAGGCGAGTCGATATGTTCCAGGTTCTATTTTACTGTCAATCACATAAGGACCTAACCAGTTTATCGCAAAATTGTCCCTTAGATGGGGCAACAAATTAGAGTTCTGTTGGTTCTCTTTTAAGATCAAGTCACCAAACTAAAAGTCCCTCAGGTGAACCTTCATGTTGTATGCTTTCTTAAGTCGTTATTGATAGATACGCAAATGCTTGAGAGCATTGATGCGTCATTCATTGAGCAATGTAAGTTGGTCTAACCAGGCCTACTGCACAGTGTCATCATTGATGAACTCTTGCATTGATATGCACAGAGAATGTATTTCCAAATCTAGAGGCATAACTGCCTTAGAGCCATACACCAGTGAAAATGGAGTTGCCCTAGTGGGCGTCCGGATGCTAGTGCGATAAGCCCATAGAGCATGGGATTTGAATGTGCCAATCCTTATGACTATCTGTGACTATATTTTTGAGGATGGCAACTAACGTTTTATTTGACACCTCTGCTTGCCCATTTGCCTGCGGATAATAGGGTGTCAAAAAACTATGCTAAATTTTGTACTTTGTGGTTAAAGCATGCATGCCTTTGTTATTAAATGACGTCACATTATCCGAGATGATCTTGGATGGAATACCAAAATGACATATGATATTATGTAAAATGAACTCCACAATGTGGGGTCCAGTCATAGAGGTAAGCGAAATTGCTTCCACCCACTTGGTGAAGTACTCTGTGGTCATTCTGATGAACATGTGACAACCTAACGACGTAGGGGATATCTTTTCGATTAGATCTAATACCCACTGTGAAAATGGCCAACCTGATTGGATCAGTTGCAAGGCCTGAGAAGGTACATATGTCAAATTGGCATGGTGTTGACACTTCATGCACTTCCTTACATACGTGCAACAATATCGCTCTAAATATGGCCAATAATAGCCCATGCGGATAATGCGCTTTGCGATGGCCATATCACTGAAGTGGCCATTGCATGTACCATCGTGCACTTGGGTGATCGCCCAAGTGGACTCCTATTGGTCCAAGCAATGAAGGAGGATTCCTTCGTAGCTACGATGGTACAAAATATATGCTAACAAGACATGTTTTGCCACTTTCTGCTTGAATGATCATTTCATGGCATGCATCAATCCAAGTGGGAGGTTACCTAACTTGAGGTAATCTCGTATGGGCATGTACCAATCCTACTGATCGAAAACCTCGACAGCATGAACAACCAATCCCTCTTGAAGTTCATCCCTAGCAAAAGCTGAGTGGGAAAGAACTTGTAAGAATAGTGTTGTGTTGCTATTAAGGGGAGTAGGGGAGAACAAAGACCCCCAGTTGGCATGATTTAGACAATCATGGATTCAAGAGAACTTGTTCGGGGATGGTTCAATCTGGATCAGGTAGATTCTTGGCGTTAAGTCAGAGCTTGCATGCTCCATCGTGGATTGCGATAGTGTTTTGACTTGAATGGTTGTCATATCACTAAAAATGTCTTGCAGGATTAGTGACCCCAAGGAGGCCATAGTGTACGCAAAATGATTCGATGACCAAGGGAGTGCCTCGATGTCGTACCATTCAAGCTTTACCAGGAATTTGTCCATAAGGGCTTTGTAGGCCTGTAGAATAGGGCATTTACATTGGAATACCCCTTTGACTTGGTTGACAATTAACAACGAATCACCAAATATGTTCAATCATTTGATGTTCATGGTGATTGTTGTCTGAAGACCTATGAGCAAGGCTTTGTGTTCAGCATTGTTTTTGGTGCACAGGAAATATAATTTAAATGATAGAGGCATTGGAGCCCCTTGCGGTGTGAATAATACAATTCCTGTGCCACCCCCTTTCTCACATTTATAACCATCAAAAAATAGGGTTATGTCAGTCTGTGACTCAGGCTCATCAAAATCTAGCGATTCTGATACATGAAAGACCCCATCATCGAGTGGCTCTATGGTCAGAGGCTGATCATCTTCGATAGGAGCCTCTGCTAGTTGATCGATGATGACTTGACCTTTGATGGGTTTTTGTCCAGTGAACTCGATGTCAAACTCTGTCAACAACATAATCTATTTCACCGTGCAACTACTATGATAAGTATGACTCATCATGTACCATAATGGATTATCCTTAGACACAACATACGTCGTGTTGCTCAACATGTAATGGCATAGCTTTTTGGTAGCAAACACCACTGCCAAGAAGAGCTTCTCAACGTATGCATAGTTAAGTTCATAACTGACCAGGGTGCGGCTAAGATAGCAAGTAGCCTATTCTTTGTGTAGTTCATTTTTTTGGGCTAGCATGGTTTCCAGTGCCACCTCAGTAGTTGAGATGTATAATTAGAACGACACTCCTAGTCTAGGTGGTGCCAATACTGGTAGCAAAGCCAAGTATTGTTTAATATCGTCGAAGGCTAACTGGCACTCATCATCCCAATGAAATGCTACCCCTTTGTGCAATAATTTATTCATGGGTCGGCACTTGTCAGATAGCTATGCTATGAAGTGCTTGATTGACGTGACCTTTACCTATAGGCTTTTGAGCTGCTTGATGGTAGTTGTGGGAAGCATTTCAAGGATTGCCTTGACTTTGTTTGGGTCCACCTCGATGCCTCGCTTTGAGACTATGAAACCCAAGAGTTTTCTAGATGTGACACCAAATACGCACTTCTTGGGATACAGTATGACTTTATGTTCTAACTTGAATGGTTGTCATTTCACCAGAAGGTTCTTGCGATATTAGTGACCCCAAGGAGGCCATAGTTTCCATAAAATGATTCATTGATCGAGGGACTGCCTCAATGTCGTACCATTCAAGCTTTGCCAGGAATTTGTCCATAAGGGCTTTGTAGGCCTGTAGAACTGGGCATTTACATTGGAATACCCCTTTTACTTGGTTAAAAATTAACAACGAATCACTAAATATGTTCAAGTGTTTGATGTTCATGGTGATTGCTATCTGAAGACCTATGAGCAAGGCTTCGTATTTGACATTATTGTTGGTGCACAGGAAATATAATTTAAATGATAGAGGCATTGGATCCCCTTGTGGTGTGAAGAATACAATTCCTATGCCACCCCCTTGCTCACATTTAGAACCGTCAAAGAACAGGGTTATGTCAGCCTGTGACTCAAGCTCATCAGAATTTGGTGATTCTGAGACATGGAAGACCCCATCATCTGGCAGCTCTACGGTCGAGGCTGATCTTCGAGAGGAGCCTCTGCTAGTTGATCGGTGATGACTTGACCTTTGATGGACTTTTTTCCAATGAATTCAATGTCAAACTATGTCAATAGCATGATCCATTTCGTCGTGCGGCTACTATGATAAGTATGACTCATCATGTATCGTAATGGATTCTTCTTAGACACAACATACATCATATTACTCTCAGAATGTAGTTGCATAGCTTTTTGGTAGCAAATACCACTGCCAAGCATAGCTTTTCGACATATGCATAGTTAAGTTCATAACTGACCAGGGTGCGGCTAAGATAGTAAGTAGCCTATTCTTTATGTAGTTCATTTTTTTGGGATAGCATGGCACCCAGTGCCACCTCAGTAGCTGATATGTATAAGTAGAATGACACTCCTGGTCTAGGTGGTGCCAATACTGGCGACGAAGCCAAGTATTGTTTTATGTCATCGAAGGCTGACTGGCACTCGTCATCCCAGTGAAATGCTACCCCCTTGTGCAATAATTTATTCATGGGTCAACACTTGTCATATAGCTGTGCTATGAAGCGCTTGATTGATACGACCTTTCCTTGCAGGCTTCTGAGATGCTTGATGGTAGTTGGGGGAAGCATTTCAAGGATTTCCTTGAATTTATGTGGATCTACCTTGATTCCTCGTTTGGAGACTATGAAACCCAAGAGCTTTCCAGATGTGATGCCAAATACGCACTTCTTGGGGTTTAATATGACTTTATGTTCAATGAGGTGATCGAGGATCTTGCTTAAGTCATCAAGATGATCTAGGCGCAAAAGATATTTGGCCAACAAATCATCCATGTAATCTTCCAAAGTTTTATGCATGTGATTGTGGAAGATGTATGTCATGGCACGTTGGTAGGTGGCTCCAAAATTTTTAAGGCCAAAGGGCATGACCTTATAACAAAATGTCCCCCAAGGCATTATGAATGCCATTTTTAGTTGGTCCTCGGGATTGATATGAATTTGATTGTATCTCGAGAAACCATCCATGAGGGTAGAATTTCATGGCCTATTGTAGCATCTACCAATGCGTCGATGCTAGACAAGGGAAAATCATCATTAGGACTCGATTTATTTAGATATCAAAAATCAGTGCATATGCAAATCCTCTCATCAAGTTTTTTGATGGGCACCATGTTGGACACCCATGGTGGGTAATCCATGTAGATGACAAACTATGCATCCAATAGCTTTTTTAATTCATCTTTTACCATTAGGGCCACTGTTGGGTGCATGTTACGTAGTTTTTGCTTAACTGGCTTGATTGTCGGATCAAGTATTAGATTATGCATGACTAGCTGCGGGTCTAGCCCTGACATGTCTTTTTAGGGCCATGCAAAAACCTCCTTCTTTGTGATAAGGGCAATGTAGTCGGCTTGCTCTTCAGGGGATAGGCTTACCACCAACTTGATTATCTATGGATTTATTGGATCAGAGCCGATGTCTACGTCAATCATCTCCTCGACTAACATGTGGGACCCATCCTCCAACTAGTGTGGAGTTGGGATCAAGTGGATATCATTCTTTGAATTCAGATCTACGTTAGGAACTTTGGGTCCCTCTTCAACATGGAAGATATCCTGAGTTGTTCCTGGGGTGAAATGAAGCATTTCATCGCAAGGCCAGTACTCTGATGGGGATGGTGGTGAATTGACGCGATCCCAATCTATGGCATCTATGTCTAGATATAATGACTTTACTGGATTGGCTAGATTATGGATGGGGGTGGTTAAGTCAATGGATATCATGTTGATGAAATTATTTTGGTCTCCATTACCGTGGGTATGGTTACTCAGAGATCTTGAATGATTTTTGTGCTCCGGATCTGGCTCTGGAGGTATTGGCATGAATGGATCAGCCCTATGTGCAATGAGGAGGACAGGGTCTACCCTCAGCATTGATATCGATATAAGTTCTCTGGGTGAAAGGTGCTCTCTGTATGCCCAAAGTTGCGAAAGCAACACTTGGTCCAATTGTGATGTGTTTAGGTGCCACCTATGCCTTGGCCCTATGTTTAGCTGTTTGAACATGTCATCGATATCCAAGGGCTATTGTTGCTGCATCTATCACATGTGATTGAGATATGCCATCTCAGTTTCATCTTCATAATCACTTTTGGAGATCCCAAGGCCTTCGTTGGTTCCAAAAACTATTTACGACATGTGAGGCTCATCCTGCTTGAGCAAATTGATCTGGCCCCATCGTGGTTGTTTCGCTCTCTATGGGGGGACCTGATTTTCTTGAGGGGGCACTTGCTTGATTGGAGCATCCAAAGGGAACATTGCCAAAAGGATTTCTTGATAATCATCCATGGGGGTCACTTGTGAGTGATTGCTATCCGATTTGAAGGGGTCCCATGGTGCTACCTCATATTCTGACTCATCTTCTGAATATCCTTATTAACCTTGTCTATACCCCTCTTGTAGGTGAGTTTTTGAACTTCCTCATTTCTCAATTAAAGGGAAGGGGTTGTTGAGGTCAACAAGGTCAGTTTTCAATCATGGGAGAAAATCCCCCAATGTATATGTCGTGTTAGGATTGGCATATGGATCTAATACCAACCCATCCTTGTTGCCTATCCCTAGGCCTTGCATGTTCTCTACCAATATTTCAAAGGGTAGGGGGTGGTTGAACCCTACTCCTGACTTGTCGTATGGCATCTGATATCTTGGTTGGAAAAAAAATTGCACTCCTTGCTCATATCTGCCTAACACATATCTATGCCAATTGCATTGGCCAAGATATCTCAAAGTGAAATCTGGGTTGGACAAATAGTTGACGTCTTCAGCAAAAGGCTCTTCATCTTCATCTTCTTGCATGTAACGTTTGATGCCATTATCAAGGCCCCCATATACAAAGTTTGTCTGGTTTGGCAGATAGCCTAGAGGAACAATAGTACCTATGGGGAGGCGATGTCTCCTCATGTCTTGCATGGACTCAAGTGCAGGTGTTGCTACAATGTTTCGCACTAGATACTCCCCGTTGAGTGGTATTTTCACCCAGTTGTGAAAGTACACTCTCCTTTAGGATTTGGGTTCCAAATCCCCTCTTGCAAAGAAGTTAAACAAACAACTTCTCCAAGGTCTCTCTGTATTAGCATTTTGCATATGTGTATATCTTAAATAAAGATATTCAATTTAAATGCTTGGAACACCTTAGTGATTGCAAGTAACTGTAAACAAGGGGCAATGTTGATTTATTTCACCATGAAACTTTAGTGATTGTTCATTGTTTTTTTGGATTTTGAAAATTTTCAAATGTTTATTTTAATGCCTTGAAAAGTTAAAATTTTTGGAAAAATAAAAATAAAAAATGCAAAAAAAATGAAAATGAAATGTAGAAAATTGAAAATAAAATGCATTTAGTATGATGCTATCCTATTTCGACAAAACCAAAGATGTGAGGTCTCCGTGCATGCAACCTAACCTATTGGACTTGCAAAACAAGCACAATCCCCATAGACTAAGTGCTGGTTCCTAGGGTACGAAATAAAATTCAGATTTCAAACATTCGCCTAATGTAACCCACAAAAAATGGCATTAACATTATCTATAAATTTGAAATCTGAAAAAATGAAAGAATAAACATTAAATCCATAGAATGCAAAGAAAATCTCCTTCTTTCTTGCCCACATGATGCAAATTTCCGAAAACTTCTGCATTAAAAATATGTCATTTTACAATAGCAAAATTTCTAGTTTTCTCAAACTAGTCCATGGTAGAAAACGACTCAAACAGGTCTAGAATGGCCTCATCGCCTTCAAGTCTGCAACTCTGCTCGCAGTAATTTTCAACCCATGTCCATGAAGAAGAAAAACCAGTATACAGAAGAAAAACAGCCAACTAGGTCTAGAATGACTATCTTGCCTTCAAACCTTCAATACTACTTGCAACAGTTTTCCACCACCTTCTAGCCTCTTCGAATGGCGTATTTAAACTTTTGAAAAAAAATGTTTCTCCTTCCATGACTGTTCGTTTCATTTTCCAATGGTTGTTCATTTCACCTTCCCTGCATGCATGTGTTTTGGTTTCCAAAATACTTTTCGCTTCTATTTTGTGGCCCTTCATTTCATTTTCTCCACATGGGCTTGTGTCTGTTTCCCTCCATGCATAACGACCATCTTAAATGATTTCAAATCATTAAATATTCCTTATGTAACGCTTGTCTTATTCACTGGATTTTGTCCTTATGTCCACGTCACTATGCAGGTCTGTTACCTTGGCAAAAATGGAACATGTCGCAATATCGTGACACTTTATGCTTCTCTGCTTGCTTACCCCTTTTGAATCACGAAAACGTAACATGTCGTGATATCGCGACACTTTTGGCACCTTTCGTCTTTTGTTGCTTTTAGCCGCGAAAATGTAAAATGTCGCAATATCGCGACATTTTTTCTCTTTAGGCTGTGACGATGCAATATGTCACGATATCGCAACACTTTTTCTCTTTTGGCCATGACGATGCAATATGTCGCGATATCGCGACACTTTTTCTTTCTTCTATTCTGGCCACGAAAATGCAACATGTCGTGATATCGTGACACTTTTTCCTCCTTTGGCCACGACTGTGCAACATGTCGCGATATCGCAACACTTTTTCCTCCTTTGGCTGCGACAATGCAACATGTCACGATATCGTGACATGTTTTCTTTCTTCTATTCTAGCCACAAAAATGCAACATGTCACGATATCGTGACACTTTTTCTTTCTTCTTTTTTGGTCGTGAAAATGCAACATGTCGCGATATCGTGACACTTTTTCTCTTTTGGCCGCGATGGTGCAACATGTCACAATATCGCGACACTTTTTCTCTTTTGGCCATGATGGTGCAACATGTGATATCGCAACACTTTTTCTCTTTTGGTCATGATGGTGCAACATGTCGCGATATCACGACACTTTTTCTCTTTTGGCCGTGATGGTGCAACATGTCGCGATATCGTGACACTTTTTCTCTTTTGGCCACGATGGTGCAACATGTCACGATATCGCGACACTTTTTTTTCTTTTGGCCGTGATGGTGCAACATGTCGTGATATCGTGACACTTTTTATCTTTTTGCCATGATGGTGCAACATATCGCGATATCGCGACACTTTTTCTCTTTCATCCGCGATGATGCAACATGTCGCGATATCGCGAAACTTTTTCTCTTTTGACCTCTCCCTTTGCTTTGGACCATAAAAATGTAACATGTCGCGATATCGCAACACTTTTTCTCCTTATGGTGCTTTGCTTTTTCTTTGATCTTTAGCATATGGGCCACTTCGATCTTCTTGGAAAACATGCAAAAAAAGTGGGTCCCCAATTTTGGGGTATGTTGTGGAGCAGCCACAACAAATGGTGACTCTGCTGGAAAATGCTTTCGAGCATTTTTGTGAGAACTCAACCTGAAAACACACAGAATCAAATACAAGCGTCAGCAAATATCCCAAGAATAAAACTAGACGAGAAATACATGAAGCATTAGAATTATTAAGCATCAGCTCAGTGTGTGCAATGTGCTTCATTCCCTATCATTTGAAACTCATTCAGCTTTTCATTGTCAGCTTCACTTATGATTCATATGCAAGGCTATAGATGATTTGTGAAGGATTTGACGTATGACAACTATGTTAGAGATATAACAACCTAATTTGCAAAGGTTTAGACCTTCTAGCATCATGAAAAAGCATATTAAAATTGTCAAACCCTCTTAGGACCAAATATATATATACTTAATTAATTTACTAGATCCCCAAAGTTGGTTATGTGCCACTACCATCTTGAACCCATGTGCAAGTGTAAGTGAAATCAGAGCTTTGGGGAATCGGATTCCCAACCTAAGCAAGATGGGAATTTAACCCTATCCTTACTACTCTGATCTGGATTTCATTACCTCATCTTGAACAAAATGATTTAAGTCGTTATGGATGAAACTGTCAGGCTAGCCTGTCTGTTTGAGTAGTCAATGGTCTTGCTTTTAGACAAGACATGTTGCCACGCATGAGCATACTCCACTGCTAGCCAGGCGTCTATAGCCCCGATGGATATTAACCCCATAATCCATGATTTGGCTCTACTTTGATTTCTTGGACCTTGGGGATGACTACCCATCCTTGCAAGGGACATGTAGTATGATCCTTCCAATCCAATATTAATAAAGAAATGAAAAATATTTTCTTTTGAATTTCAAATTCTTGAGTGGGCAAAATAGAAGCTTTGGGGAATTGGATTCTCAACCTAAGCGAGATGAGAATTAGACCCTATCCTTACTACTCCATGAAGGTCAAATCAGAGCTTTGGGGAATTGGATCCTCAACCTAAGTTCGATGAGGATTTAACCCTATCATTACTACTCTGATTTTAGGCTTTAAGCTCTATGGGAGTGGTAAAAACCACTATTTAAGGATTATGTTGCATGATAGGACAGACACGAAATACTCCTTTCCCCTCACATTTTCTTCCAAGTATGGTTTTGACCATTTTGCTCAAGATCCTTTTTTAAAATGCGTAGAACGTGCTTGGTTCAAGATAGTTTAGGCATCAGTTCCCAACCTTAGGATCCTTTTAATATATGTTATGTAATAACCCTAAGAGGATTCGACACCTTTTCAATGATTGTACATGAAATGAAGATGCAACTGAGATGAAATGTATATGCAATGCGGAATGTACATGAGATATGAATGCATTGCTCCTTTTGAAATGCGGATGGAGTATACCACGTACTTTGCCATAATTTATAAAATTGACAACTTCATGCATCATAAGTTCCAAACGATATTCTTTAATGTGTTTGCGATATTTGTGGAGCTTTATGCAATACAATTCCGATGTTTCATATTCTCCTAGTCTTAGTCAACATTCATAAGGACCTAAGTTAACAAACCAAAAGTGTCCAAAGGACCAACACACAAAACTTAAAACCAAAATGAGATCCAATCCAAAACCAAAACACGAAAACCAAAGTATATACAAATGTACAAAAAGTTTGGATTATCATTTTCCCGGATCCTAAACCTGATTAGAATTCTTTAAAATACGTATGACATGATACGCATACCAAGTTTTGCAGGAATCTAACAAAAACAAGATCAAACCAAACAAAGAAACAAACTTCCACTTGCCCCTCTCACCATACCAATTTGATTTAGTTTCATTAATAATCCTATGGTGGAGTTTCCAGTTTTCAAATTGATTAGACAATGATTGATATTCAATTCCTTTATGTCTATTCTTTAAGATGTCCATTCTGCTTTTTTATTCACGGTGTAGAAATAAATTTTCATTTTCATTCAATAAAGCCATGACATTAATAATATTTGAATCAAACCATTCATTATGCAAACCTTCATTCAAATTTTGCATGGTGAAACAAAAAAAATGAGATTTTACCTTTGGCATGTTTTCATTTGACCTTACTTGAAGAGGATTTGAAAATTCCTCTTTTCTCTCATGACATTCATCATCATGTAGCACTTGTTCTTTCTCCATGACTCGCTTATCAAAGGCACCAAACTTGGGTTCCCAATTGAAAATATGCCCATCCCTTTCAAACCATAAGTCTTATCTATCTAGGGGTGGGTTAACTAACGTATTTCTGTGATCAATAACTTGGGTTGTTTTGGGTAACGTGATATTTTCAATTGGATCATCAATGATATCAAACCCAAATGATTTAGGTTTTGTAATTTTCTCATTTTGAAATGGCATAATCATTGTTGCACAAGTAAGTGGATCAAGATTTTCAATTTCTTTTCCTTCAAAGGAATCTAAAGCAAATGACCCTCTTTCTTGATTCATGGTTGTAGAATCCTTATCATGTTCCAAAATTTTATGAGATTCGAATTCCTCTTCCAAAACTTTCTCAAATTGTACAGTATTTATAGTATCCTCATGTGAGGAAGCAATTGAGTTATCCTGCATATTAATTGACATAACAAGTTTGTTAGAAGATTCAGATTGATAATATTCTTCCCATTTCTTCCACAAATCATAGTAATCATCTTCCAAGTTCAAGTCATGATGCTCAAGCACTTCTTCATCTTCTGATTCATCAACATGTTTCTCATCCAATTCATCTTCACCTTCCATAGATGGTCCAGTTATTTCCAAAAGTGGGTTATTTCTTGAATTCAAATTGGTAAAGCTATCATAATCCAAATTTGTAACCCATGATTCAATTTTATCACAATTTGGAAGGTGTGGATCCTCTTGGTCATCACTCTCTTGACGATATAGAGTTTCCACCACCAAAATTTTGTCCTCTCCTTGCTGATGTTCGAGTGGACCCTTATTTGGCACAAGCTCTAAATCATCCACTTGAGCTTGGATACAATGGGTATGCCTAGCAATTTCGGAACAATTCCTTTCATTATGTGCCTTTGTATTATGCAATCTACAGCCCTTTTCCCATGCAAAATCAAAAATATTAAGAATGGAACTAGAGTGACTTGGTCCTACAGAAGTATCTATCTGATTAGCAATAGGGGAAGGCACACCCCCATTGTTTGGCTTCATATTCCACTGTCTCCCTCTATTGTTGAAATTTTGATTTGGGTGAGGGGCATGGGATTCATACTTCTATTTTTTAACCAAATCATTACTCAATTTTTGAACTATATTTTTGAGATCTTCAACCTCTGAATAAATATCTTTCGGTTGAGCTATGTTATTGCTAGTTCCAATAGGATTTGCATAATTGGTGAGATCTTGAATTAACACTTGAGGTGTATTTTGAGCCACTTGATTTGCATAGGGATTCACACTTTGAATTGGAATTGGATTGGGTGTGTAAGAGGGTGTTGATGAATATGGTTGTTGATAAGGCAAAGCATTTATGCCTGATATTTGCGGTGCCATGATCTAATTCATCATAGGAGCTTGACCATATGGACCATACTGTCCTATCATAGGCATCTGGGAAAACCCATAACCCTGTGGTGTCATTTGTTGTTCAATGGTCATAGCTTCATTGTAGGCTACAGCAAGCGTGGTAACTTGAGGATTTTGCCTTGCAAACATTGCTGTCATAGGATCCAATGCCCCAAAATATATTTGCAAAGCTACTGCGGGGTAAATGGAAAAATTATGAATTGCTCTATTATAGCACTTCTAAAATCTCTGATTAAAAGTTTGGATTGGCTCACCCTGGACTCTTTTTCATGTAATGAAATGATTATAGATGATTGTGGGATCTAATGGTGACCTAAATTTGTTGACAAAAGCATTCTCCATTTGCGTCCATGACGTAATGGAACCAGTAGGTAAGCAAATATACCATTCGTAGGCCACTGGGTCTAGGCTCATGGGGAAGAGTCTACAAGCCACATCTTCATGTTGAACTTGCAACCTTATCAAAACATGCCTATAGGCCTGAATATGTTCTTCTGCAGTCCTTGGGCCATCCGGTTTGTATTCGAGCAAAAATCTCTCTATATTCTTAGGGATCTCATGAATATCCCTTGCAATATTCAAAGGAATGTTATTGGCTTCGTACCAAGGAGGTGGTGGAGTTTGGGCCATTTGATTCAAAATCGATGATGATAACCCTACAAGAACCGTGGAAATGGTACTGATAATTGGTACACTAGTGGCAACTGACACCACCGGTGCAAGTCTGCTAGATGCGCCTGAAACAGAAGGATCTTCTGTAACAAGAATATCTGGTGGGACCACAATTTGCTCGATTTTATTCCTTGGATTCCTATGAGTGAGTGGGAGGCTTTGGAATATGATTTCCTCGGTTATTTTGGACCTAGTTGCGATGCGATGCGGTGGGTCCAGCTTATAAATGAAACTACCCTACGAAACCTGACAAAACTCTCAATACCTCAAAGAAAACCTGCAACACAAAGAAAATACTATAATTAATGAAATTCAAAGAATAACTTCAAAACCAACTTGTTAGTCATAAATGAAAGAAGGAACCATGACAAAGCAATATTCTAAAACAATGCACAATTAAAATACCTTATTCAAAACACCTTATTCCTGTATGAACAATCAAAAGGGTTAGAACAATGCATAGCAATTCATGTCCTCCTTTTAATAGTACAAGGTTGTATTGTTAACAGAGGGCTAAAGATAATAATCAATAGGGCATGAAATATTCAAAATTTAAATCCCTATAGCATTTAAATCACACTGAAATAAACCGGTTCAGGCCCTCCTTCTAGCGCCAATCTATTGAGTGGTATTTTCACCCAGTTGTGAAAGTACACTCTCCTTTAGGATTTGGGTTCCAAATCCCCTCTTGCAAAGAAGTTAAACAAACAACTTCTCCAAGGTCTCCATTGTATTAGCATTTTGCATGTGTATTAGTAATCTTAAATAAAGATATTCAATTTAAATGCTTGGAACACCTTAGTGATTGCAAGTAACTGTAAACAAGGGGCAATGTTGATTTATTTCACCATGAAACTTTAGTGATTGTTCATTGTTTTTTTGGATTTTGAAATTTTTCAAATGTTTATTTTAATGCCTTGAAAAGTTAAAATTTTTGGAAAAAAAATAAAAAATGCATAAAAAATGAAAATGAAATGCATAAAACTGAAAATAAAATGCATTCAGTATGATGCTATCCTATTTCAACAAAACCGAAGATGTGAGGTATCCGTGCATGCAACCTAACCTATTGGGCTTGCAAAACAAGCACATCCCCCATAGACTAAGTGCTGGTTCCTAGGGTACGAAATAAAATTCAGATTTCAAAGATTCGCCTAATGTAACCCACAAAAAATGGCATTAACATTATCTATAAATTCGAAATCTGAAAAAATGAAAGAATAAACATTAAATCCATAGAATGCAAAGAAAATATCCTTCTTTCTTGCCCACAAGATGCAAATTTTTGAAAACTTCTACATTAAAAATATGTCATTTTACAATAGCAGAATTTCTAGTTTTCTCAAACCAGTCCATGGCAGAAAATGACTCAAAAAGGTCCAGAATGGCCTCATTGCCTTAAAGTCTGCAACTCTGCTCGTAGTAATTTCCAACCCATGTCCATTAAGAAGAAAAACCAGTCTACGAAAAAAAACAGCCCAACTACATCCAGAATGGATATCTTGCCTTCAAACTTGCAACGCTACTTGCAGTAGTTTTCCACCACCTTCTGGCCTCTTCGAATGGCATATTTAAATGTCTGAAAAAAAATGTTTCTCCTTCCATGACTATTCGTTTCATTTTCCAATGGTTGTTCATTTCACCTTCCCTGCATGCATGCGTTTCGGTTTCCAAAAGACTTTTCGCTTCTATTTTGTGGCCCTTCGTTTCATTTTCTCCACATGGGCTTGTGTTTGTTTCCCTCTGTGTGTAACGACCATCTTAAATTATTTCAAATCATTAAATATTCCTTATGTAACACTTGTCTTATTCACTAGATTTTTTCCTTATGTCCACGTCACTATGCAGGTCCGTTACCTTGGCAAAAATGGAACATGTCGTGATATCGTGACACTTTATGCTTCTCTGCTTGCCTGCCCCTTTTGAATCGTGAAAATGTAACATGTCGCGATATCGGGACACTTTTTTCCCCTTCCGTATTTTGTTTCTTTTAGCCGCAAAAATGTAACATGTCGAGATATCACGACATTTTTTATCTTTAGGCCGTGACAATGCAACATGTCGCGATATCGTGACACTTTTTCTCTTTTGGCCACGACGATGCAACATGTTGCAATATCACGACACTTTTTATTTCTTCTGTTCTGTCCGCGAAAATGCAACATGTCACGATATCGCGACACTTTTTCCTCCCTTTGCCGTGACGGTGCAACATGTTGCGATATCGTGACACTTTTTCCTCCTTTGGCCATGACGATGCAACATGTCTCGATATCGTGACACTTTTTCTTTCTTCTATTCTAGCCGTGAAAATGCAACATGTCGTGATATCGTGACACTTTTTATTTCTTCTATTTTGGTCGTGAAAATGCAACATGTCGCGATATCGCGACACTTTTTCTCTTTTAGCCGCGATGGTGCAACATGTCGCGATATCGTGACACTTTTTCTATTTTGGCCGCGATGATGCAACATGTCGTGATATCGCGACACTTTTTCTCTTTTGGCTGCGATGGTGCAACATGTCGTGATATCGCGACACTTTTTCTCTTTTGGCCATGATGGTGCAACATGTCGCGATATCGTGACACTTTTTCTCTTTTGGCCTCTCCCTTTGCTTTGGACCACGAAAATGCAACATGTCGCGATATCGCGACACTTTTTCTCCTTGTGGTGCTTTGCTTTTTTCTTTGATCTTTAGCATATGGGTCACTTTGATCTTCTTGGAAAACATGCAAAAAAAGTGGGTCCCCAATTTTGGGGTACGTTGTGGAGCAGCCAAAACACTCCCCCAGGACCGTATTGGCCATCTCAACAGTGATTGTTGGCGGTTGAGGGGGGGGAATGGGAGTTCTTCCTGAGTCCACTCCATGTTAGGTGAACTAGGCATCTCGACTTCCATTCAGCTAGGCATCTCTTCGGTAGAGATGGTTGAGACTGATGGCGGTGCCTCTTCCAAGGGTTTCATCCCATTATCCTTCGGTGTGGCCATTGTAGGTGGCATCGTTGGTGAAGGACCAGATGATGAAGATGGACCCGACTAGGGATTTGATGGACTTAACAGTGGGGATGTATGTGAAATCAAACCCTGTTTAGATGGATTCAACTAAAAATCCAAATGTGTTGATGGAATGGCTTTTTATGATATCAACTACACCGCATTGCAATATTTGAAGGGTTCTAAGTTCGTCGGGACTACATGCACCTGCCCTTCAAATGTATACTTTAAGCATTGGTGGGCTATTGAAGGGACACACTTCATGTCCCTGATCCATGGCCGGCCCAATAAAATGTTATAAGCCATCTCATCCTCCAAGATGTGGCACAATGTAGGAATAGTATTTTGTCCCACTTGGATGGGTAGGACAATTATGCCAACTTTCGAACATATCACTTCGTTGAACGCTCGTAGAGTGTAGGTGGAGGCCACGATGTGAGATGCTAGAAACTTCAAATGTTTCAATGCCGTTATTGTAATGATATTACTGGATGAGCCAATGTCCACCAACACCCTCTTATACGAAATCCCATTGACCCATGCAATAACATGCAGGGGTGGATCCACCATGTCACCAGTAACTAATTTCAGCTCGTCCTCTCTAAAGGTGATGACTGGCTTGGTGCATCTTTTGACATGTCCCACAAAGTTGTTGAAAGAGTTTGCTTCATGGGGCTGCAACTCGATGGCTTTTAGTATCTCCATTAGAGCCTCCCGATGGGGCGATGATTGTTGTATGAGCTCATAGATGGAGAGCCTAGCCGATGTGGTCCTCAAAATCTGGGTGAGTTTGGTCCGAATTATGGCCACTGGTCTAGGCGGAGGAGGTTGCATAGGGTGCTATTGTGGTTGTGACATTATTGGAACCTCTCCTATAGCTGTCACGGGGGCATCTGTGCTCGGGTACCTCTTGTTCCGAGTCACTATACTGATCATCCCTACATACCCCTACATGGGGTAATTTTGTGTCACTTCATTGACTTGTAGGGTCTTTGCCTGTGCATCATGGGTAGGCAGGGGGTCTTTGAAGACCTCCATCTATTTGTTGTTTGGTGCTATTGGATTATCCACCACTAGCGTCTTATTGTCGATTAGGTTTTGCACAAAGCTTTTAAACTTCCAACATGCATAGAGGTCATGTCCCTTCTATCGGTGAAACTTATAGTACAAGTATTCCCTATAACCTTTTGGTTTTGATGCATTGGGTCTACAGGTCGACTCTCTGGAAAGTTCATCAAGTTTACCATGGTCAAAAATTCAAACAAGGAGTCTTTAGACTCTATGAAGGGTGTGAACTATCGTCTAGGGCGACGCTACTGATTTTGATCTTGTCGATGATTTTCCCTTTCATAACTGTCAAGAGGGACCACCTGATAGTTAGCCTTTTGGGGTTGTGTTGCTTGTACAGGCTTAGGTACGTTTATAGCAACCTGGTTGACCGCAATGGGTTTTGGTTGCGTGGTCCCTGTCTTGGCATTCTTAGACCATTCTTTCTTCTTTGGCTTGGCAATCTCACCATCCTGAATCTTGATCTCCTCAATGATTCGGGCTTGCACCAGAGCTTCCTCTAAAGTGGCATATTTCTGTAGTTGCAATAGCACAAAGATCGATCTCAAACAGCTCTTTGAGAACATTTGGGTAAGGTCAGCCATAGGAGGGAGGTAGGGCAGCTTTGAAAGCAACATCCTCCACTAATTCCCATAAGCTACCATGGTTTATTCTTCATACTACCTGAGGCTATCTAGGTCGCTTAGTGACACCTTATTCTTTGTGTTGAAGGTGAAGCGTTCGAGGAACGTGTCCACTAGCTGATCCAAGTTACTGATGTTGTGCTTTGGTAATTGAATGAACCAATTCGAGGAAGGGCCTAAAAACATGGTTATAAATGTTATTCACAGCAAAGCATCATTGTCCTAAATGATAAAGCATTGGCTCAGGAATCTAGTCACGTTCTCTTGGGCATCCTCCTCACCTCTAAAGATTGCCAACTGGGGTAGCTTAAAGTGTTCAGGGTAAGGGGGTGCTGGCACTGACGGATGCACTGGGTGACTACGGAGTTGGTGTAAAGTGGGCTTTTGGGGCCCAGAAGTCTTGGTCTCCACAGACTCTAAGCGCTCTAGCAGCACTTTATATGCATTAGAAGATTTGATCTCTTCCTCCTTGGTTAGTTCCTATTGTGGGTTGTGGGAAACTTGAGGCCTATGGAGGGGTGGCCGGATAGCACTCCCTCTGCCTTGGTAGGGCATTTTGGCCCACTCTTATTCTTGCTCATACTCCTCATAGGCTTATTGAGGAGTTTTTGGGTGAGACCTATAATCCCTATGGAGGGTGCCCATCGTTGTTCCTGGGAGTGGCCTCCCGCTCAGGTCTAGGAGGTCTCGAAAGCAACACTTGGTAAGGTTGTGGGGACCTGTCTTGCACCAAGGGGTTGCACCTCTCATATAGTTCTGATATTTGGGTGCGAGGGGTTTGAACCCTCTTAGGCACAGTGTTATGGAGCAGCTCATCTGTTTGACACCGAATGTGCTCTTTGCTAAGGTGATACAGGTGCTCCAACTATTGTTGGTCTTGCTCAAGCTGCATGATTTGCGCTTGGCGGGCGACATGTTTGGAAAATTCCAAGTTAGTTTGTTCCACCGTCTTAGGTCTAGGGGGGCTAGATGCCTCTCCTACATGTTTATCTCGGTCATGATGATCCGATATCTCTATAGGTCACTTTCCTCTATCGAGGTTGACAACATTTACCCGAGGTTCTGGCCTAAGTAGGTGATTCTGGTAGATAGCAGGTGTAGAGGCGCATTGCTCCTGTGCTGTGTATTGCTCTTGAGGAATGTGATAGTCTTCCTCATGATCCCTTTCGTATATGTGAAAGGGGCAGGCAGAGTTGGCTCACCCTGTCTGAAGAGCCTTGTGCTCTGGATTTGGATTATTATTCCTAATAGTGATGGGGGGTAAAGTAGGGATGACATAATCATGTGGCCTCTCCTCATGCACCCTATGTTGTTCTAGTGCTTCATTGTGCGGTGGCCACTCATATCGGGAATCTAAGGGAGCCTTCCCGTTTATATTGAGTGCCACATGTAGGGACTCCTCATGAAAGGGTCTATGTTGGACGGGAGTGCCCCTCGAAGGGGTGCCTCTATAGTCCCATTCTAAAATGGCACGATGTGGACTATCTTGTGGGTCGGTCCACCAAGGTGGTATGACCAAGTCCTTGGGGCTATAGCGAAGGTGACTTGTGCCCCCTTGTACACTCTCCGTAGCTCCTGCCCATGATTGGGCTTGGCTATGGGTGTACACCATGGTGGTGTCTCTCTACAATCTACGTAGGGTTTTTTTATCTTTTTTATGATTTTTTTTATGCTACACTAAACAAACAGGAGCCACACAATCAAAGAAGTGATTATCTCGTTTATAGATTAAAAGTGCGCCCTAAATCTGGTTTAGTGTGTTTTGATTTTTGTTTTGAAAGCTTTGTGAAGAATGTGTTTTTGTATATGCAATATGATGTCTCTTATGTATCCCAAAATGGTCGCCCCTTCGATATACCACTGCTAGGCCATTATACCAAACCTCTCAATATACCCGCCATTACGTGAGGGAAACTATTGGTACGTGAGAGCAGAATGGTACGTGGAACATAGGTGGTACGGAAGGGGGATCGCCCTATTTTTGACACCTACCATAGAAGACTTATCCTCATGTGCTAGGAATCACCCCAGCTACACTCGGTCAGCTTTCGTCAGGATTTACGTCTAGCAACCATAGCGATCGGGGTTATGGATGCAAAATTTCAAGCCAAGGTGGTGATGAAATCCACCGTCGGTCTTGATCAAGGGTTGGGGTTTTACGACCAACTCCTTGTTTTTTAAATTACCACGTGGTGTGTGGGGTTATTTTTAATTTGCATAAATGAAGAAAACAAGCATTAAAAAAACTCTTCTATGCAAGCGAATAACCAGAAAATAGAAAACAGAAAGCAGAAAATGATAGAAGGTGTTTAGGACCCCTACCTCTTCTTTGCCCAAATCAAATGCCTCTGAATTTTTGCACTAAAAATATACAGATAGCTATTTGTCACTGGGTGGGATGAATAACAGAACTATATTCATTATAGGGTGGGGCGAATGCCCATTCGTCCCTGGGTAAGATGAATTCCAGCTCTGTATTCGTCACAGATTGGAATGAATAGTAGTACAACATTTGAAAACTTGGTACCTGCAAGCAAAAACAAGAAATTTTTGATCAGAAGTTTGATCTCAAAAATAGAGGACAGGGTCCCATCGTGATCACCATTGAAAGCACGAGGATACGGAAGTGAAAAGGAAACACCAAGTGCGATGCAAGAAAAGCCAAATATAACACTAAATCCTATGAATTGAAAATGCATGAAAGGAGAGAAACATAAACAAATCAAAACTAGATAGAAAGCAAATATGGAATACAACCCTTTTTATTAGTTTGCTTTAAAATCTCGGTTACAACACGTCTCCTCCCTTTTCAGGGGCTAGGAGCATCAAATAAGGTTTTGTTACACCATGGGTGGTATGCCTTCTTCCGTGTGCCCACATGTAAAATGGGTGGGCCAAACATTATTTTCGCTTGTGTCAAAGGGTCTTTGATTCTTTGTTACTCCTTCGGTGTTGAGATCCTGTGTTCAAGAAAATAGAAAACGATGAGTAGCACCTACGGATGAAATGAAACATGTAATCCCCAAGCCTAAGATTAGTGCATGCAAATAATAAATAAAATGACAACTAAAAGAGATAAAAATGAGCTGAAAACATGACAGAGGCATGAAAACATCACCGAGAAGGCACTGCAAAAAGAATAGTCAAAAAATTTGCCACAGATTTCTAATCGCTCCGGGGTGGGATGATTAGACTTGCAACAATATGTCAGAAAGCACTGTCAAAAATGTCCCATATGGGAGGCTCCAAATCACCTAAAAACTTGAGGGTTAGGTAAAATGGGGTATTTTAGAAAGACCCAGAAGGTCAGATTTTGCCAATTCAGCCTCTATCACTAGGAATTTGATGATGCTACCTGCATGTTAGCGAAAGCGAGAAATAACAAAAGCATGATCAAAACTGCTCAAAATTACATGAAATTTGAATGCAAGCCTATCTAAGAAACCTAGAATAAAATTCAAAAAGAACAAAACTAAAATTTTCTATAGATTTCTAATCGCTCCGGGGCGGGGCGATTAGGACTGCAGTAGTGTGGGGGGCACCTAGGGGCAGGACGCCCACCGTTTAGGGCCTCGATTTCAGCACCAATCCACTTGGTATGGGTCCAAAACCTCTTGTGGGGTGTTGTCACAAATTTGGGTGGGATACTATGGCCAAATTTTGGGTTTGGGGTTCGGATTGCGCTTCCAATAACCACCCAATGACCTGCCTCCCGAAAGAGAGATCAAGGATGTGAAAGGCACAATCAAAAGTGAGTATGTAAAACGACAACACTTTGTTGCTCAAAATGCTCCTTCTCTATCCTTTCTTTTGGTGTGAGAAGACTCACCATTTTATAGACCTGACGGTCTCTGTGTATGAGCATGCAGAGGCACCACTTGGCAATCATGCCTTTCCAGGATGGGAGAAGATTCCTCCCTGATTAAGGGCTTCATGACTGCCTCTGTAACTGCCTCTAGAACTCCAAAACACTCACTCGCACTCCCATGCAATGAAGGAGTTAAGTGGCAGATTTGGGCTACCATTTATCGAGATTTGACCTTTTGCTAGTCAAACATGCTATTCGCCCCACCCTGGAGCGAATACTGCTAATCATCCTTGGGTGGAACGAGTACCAATTTGTAATTGTCCCTGGGTCGAACGAGTATGGAGCAGAGTGCCTAAAAGGTGCCAAATTGACCTCTGACCTTCCAAAATTGTTGTGAGAGTGGTTAGGACCACTGTTTAACCTCTAGGGGCTGCCTTGGGGGCTGTGTGTGTCAACTCGATCAGTGTTTGCAGTCACATAATCGGATTGGTGTTGTTTTGGTGTCTACAATAAGAAAGGAAATTCTCATGTACGGTTTTCAGAGGGGGAATTTAAGTTTACCTATCTCAATAAAGTATACGATTGGTTCGAAGAGCGTCTCGAGATTCAGGCGATTGCAGATGATATCACTAGTAAATATGTTCCTCCTCATGTGAATATATTTTATTGTCTAGGGGGGATCACATTGAGTGGGATATTCTTATGCAAATATTTGAGTGCCAAAAAGTCTTATGAATGTGGTATCTTCTTAATACTAGGCTATATCACCCTAAGAATAGGCAAAGAACTAACTAGATGATAATGCTAATGCTATTTATGTATTTTGCTTTTATAGGTACAAATGTGTCAACGATTACATGGAGCTAGTTTTCTTCTTTAGCCAAGACAACGATGTTATCTATTTTAAATGATGAATAGGATTGTATATTTAGATTTGATGTGTTTTTATGGGATACCTTGTATACGTTTCTTAAATAAGTATGCAATTTAAGATATGTAGATTTATCTTTTAATATTTGATAGGTTGTATTAAAATTTTGGCTTAGTATTATGATTATATAAGGAAAATGATTTTTTTAGTGCTCCAATAATGGACTAGTTTTTCTCAACTCTAAATGGTCAAAGGTGATAGGCATCCGATGAGCTCTACTTGTTGACATAGGGATATATATCTTGCATCTCTTTTTATAGATAAAAAATTATATTGAATTGTCAAAAGTTCTACTAACCAACTATGCTTTTCATAATACAGGAAATACAATTGATAAATTTCAAAAAAATACTTTTTATACTTGGTAAATGGAAAGGAATACATGGTAAGTTGGAATGTCCATCCTAAATTATTCATTTTACTCGTCTAATTTGTTAGATAATGAGTTTTTAGAAATTTATAGCTTTTAAATGTATTTTTCCTAAATAACATTTTTCTTTTCATCGTTCTTAAGTATTTGAATCTTCAAGAATTTGAATTTTAAATATTTAGCCAACTGGAGTTTTATGTGTGGATAGCTTAGTAATGTTAGACTTCTGTAGTGAATTTGAAGTAATACATTTTATTTTGACTTGAAGCAATTGTACTTTGATCTAAAGAGATGTTTATAGAATATTTATTTTATTTTCATTGCTCTAGTTGATTGGATGATAGATGATTCCTTTATACAATCTACATATCAGTTTTGTTGATAGCATTATGATCTCCTCCATCAATTGAAATATATTTGAATTCTTGCATTATGATCTCCTCCATCAATTGAAATATATTTGTATTCTTTTCAATTGCAATATTGATCCCTCCTCAAAATTTCTAGCCGTTGCACGGTTGTTAGTTGAAGTTTCACATGATTTTGAAGTTGTGAGGGAAAATATTCTATTATTATTTCATCATCATCATCATCTGCCTGGTTCACATTTTTTCTTTTATTTGAAAAAACTTATTTTCAATTGCAATATTGATCCTTCTTTAAACATTTTAGCTGTTGCACGATTGTTAGTTGAAGTTCCATATGATTTTGAAGTTGAGGGAAAATTTACCATTATTATTTAAAAAACATCATCACTTGATTCACATTGTTTATTTTATTTGAATAAAATACTACAAGATTAAGTTGTAGTCTTATGTGCAAAAGAACTTAGTAGTCTCGAAAAGTTTTCAAATTTTTTAAAAAACATTTGTATGCTTTACTCCAAGAATTGTATGCTTTTATTGTAGATGCCCAAGATATTGGATGATTAAGGTTGAATGTTATTTTTAAAGTCTTGGAAAAGTCCCTAACTCTTGTAGATCACAACATTAAAAGCATTATAATATAGTTTATATAAATAGTAAACATTATATGTTAAAACATGAATTAAGATGGGTTGTTTTTTTAAGATATTTTATAATATATTAGATGATTAGGGTGGAAAGTCATTGTTAAAGTCTTCAACAAGTACCTAACCCTTATAGATCATAACCTTAAAAGAGAAATGTTTTAGAAAGAGGGAGTTTGAAATAATAAGAGTTTAAAACCTTATATTTAAGTTTTCAGTTATTTCCATAAGCATAATATTAGCAAGAGGGAGTTTGAAATAATAAGAGTTTAAAACCTTATATTTAAGATTTCAGAAGCAAAATGTTGAAAATACGAGACCTTGGATTCCTAAATTTTCAAGCCTTAAATTTTTAATTGTAGATGCCCAAACACTTTAAACAAAAATATTTTGACTACACTTAGAATATACACCCTTTGATAGTAGAGCTATAAAATATTTAACACTAGCTAGGATGATGAACAATAAAAATATTTGTTAAAATCTAGATAGTTTAAACATGATTTTTTTTTGTATATTTAGAATGTACACCCTTAGATGGTAGACTTGTAAAGTACTTAACCCTAGCTAGGATGATGAACCTTTGGTTATAAAAAATAATTTTTGAAACTTAAATTATGAGTTTTGATTTGAGATAAGGAGCTTAGCTCATCAATGAAGGGCTATAAACCTATGATCTTGAGAACTTAGCGATTATGACAACTAAAATTGAAACTATAAACCTAGTTGTATATAACATTATAAATTGGTAGTGTGTGAGATTGTAAAACTTAAAAAAATTGATGTAAAACACCTTAACAACAAAAGGAAGTCTAGATTATTTTGAAGGACACAATTTGATTTTTTCCAGGTTTAGGAGGAAAAACTACTTTGCTAGGGTTTGATAAAGAAAAACTGCTTTGCGAGGATGGCAACAGCTTTCGGAGGAGGTCTGAAAAATTGGAGGAATTTTGTGATGGCATCGGGTCCGGCACAGAGAGTGCATGCTCATGATTTTTTTTATCTAAAAATGACTGGAAGGAACAAGATTTTCTAGTGCATGTCAGGAATCGCTTGTTAAAGAATAATGGAGGTTTGGAATGATGTGAAGCCAGGCCAGTTCTAGTGGTTCAACCAAACTCTGTGGCAGAATATGTGGAGTATCTAACCAAACATGCCCTTATTGGCAAATTTTGGGGCATCCAAATTTCTATCCCCTTTGTGGAGGCCTGGGTCAAGAAGATTTGGAATCCTGAAGGCAATGTGGAGGTGATGCTGAGTGTGAACAACTATTTTATGGTGGTTTTCTCTTGTATTGCAGATCGTAACAAAGCATTTGAAGGGGGTCCTTATTTCTATAACCAAGTGGGACTCTTTCTAAAACCCTGGCATGTGGGTTTCAACCCATAAAAGGAGCGGCCGTCACGGGTTCCAGTATGGGTATGGCTTCCATGGCTCCCATTGAAATTCTGGAGAACTGATATATTGCATAAGATTGCCCTTCTACTTGGGAAGCCAGTTGGACCGTCACAATAGACAATGGATAAAAAGGTAATCTCTGTTGCTTGTATTTGTGTTGAAATTGACTTCAATAATCCTATTCCAGATTTTATTGAAATACAATTTGGATCAAATACATGGGTTCAAAAACTTGACTATGAAGCTCTCCCATTTTATTATCAGATTTGTCGTGAATATGACCACCTGCAAAGAAAATACCCTAAGTTTTTCCTACCTGTGGCTTCAAATCCTGGGCCCCTTCGGTCTGGAAAAAGTTTGGATAAAGGAAAAGCCCCGATAAAGGAAGGGGAATGGGATAAGGAAGGTTTTGTTTTGGTAAAAGCCCAAAATAAAGGACGAAGGGAAAATAAAGACCTTAAGGATATCTAGCCAGATGCTCTACTCAACCATTTTGAAATATTAGATGATCTTGATCAGTGCATGGAGATACCTAAAATGTCGCTACCTGATGCAAATATAACAAGGCCAAATCAAATGTCTCTTCTTGAAGGGGAACTTAAGGAATCAGATCTAGGGGGTTTAAATGAAGAACAAAGGGCTTTGGATCTGAGTATAGGGGACATGGTTGGGTCTAGCCCTATAAGGGAAACTATTTTGGAAAGTGGTACAAATTTAGTTATGCCCTCTCCTACTCAGGAACTGATGTAGTCATCCTTGGACTGCAAAACTCCTACAGTGTTGGGATTGTAGCAGAAAATAATTAAAAAAGTTTTTCGGATAAGAATATGAAGGTGGGTTGGAAGAAGGATCAGGATAAAATTAAGTTAATGGGGGAGACTTTGGTGGAGTCAGGCTTGGTGAGAACATTGGACTCCCATTTTTATAACCCCCAAAAATGATTATCCTCTCATGGAATGTAAGGGGGTTGAACAACATCCCTAGACAAAAAGTTGTTCATGATTTGGTTCGTGTGCATTCTTCGGATGTGGTGTTTATTCAAGAGACTAAATTGGCTATTGATAGTATGTTCAATATTACTCCCAAGTTGTGGAGAAGGGGGCAATGCCATTGTATTGGTGCATGTGGATATGTTGGTGGCATCACTTATTTATGGGATCCGGTTAATATATCCCCTCTTACTTGGATTTACAGCAGATGGTCTATTTCGATGGTCGGGCATGATAATGAATCTGGTGAAACCATCCTACTTACAAATGTGTATGCTCCTATTGATTACAATGGTAAAGTGAATTTGTGGGAGCACATTTTCTTTGTGAGAAGTTTGGTTCCCTTGTACCCATGGATTTTGGCTGGAGACTTCAACTCTATCACTTGTTTGGAGGAGAAATGTGGTGGGGTGGACTGTCTCTTGCCATTTTCTTCTGTCTTCAGTGCTCATATCCAGGCCATAAACTTGGTTGACATCAAGCCATATAATGGTATATTTACTTGGCACAATATAAGGTGTGGAGAAGCTTCCATATTAGAGAGACTAGATAGGTTTTTGATATCTAGTTATTGGATGGGTAGTAACAGAAGTGCTAGTTCTATGATTCTGGAGGGTAGGGGATTTGATCATTCTGCTTTGGATTTAGGGCTAAAAAATAATCCCTCCTTTAAGTTTCAACTTATGTGGCTTCATGATCCTAAGCTTCATGATTTCATGTGAGGCTAGTGGACCACTAACAAACCTCCTCATGGCACCACTATGTATTCCTTTATGAAGCGACTACAATTTGTAAAACATAAATTGAAGAGATGGAATAGACTAAAATTTTGGAACCTTTCCTTAGCTAAGTTGGAAGCTCTTAGGAGTATGAAAGAAGCTTCAAGGAAGATTAGAGATCAGGGATTCACGAAGGATCTTCTTGTTGAGGAATCTGAGGCTACGAAAGACCATACTGAATGGGAACTAAGGGAAGAATTTTTTTAGAAACAAAAAGCTCAAGTAGATTGGCTTCAATAAGGGGATAGGAACACAACCTTATTTTATAACTCAGTTAAGGCTCGCCGTAATGGTAACCTTATTACCTCTCTTGTGAATTCTCAGGGTGCCCTGCTCTCTTCTTTCAGGGATATTTTAGAAGAGACTAAGAGGTATTTTTCCTCTCTCTTCAAGGAGGACTCCCTATCATATGATGAGAATGAAAATCTTATTCTAAAATTTATTCCAATGATTATTTCTAGAGAGATGAATGAGCACTTTATGGGTCCAATTCCCCTTGAGGAGTTGGAAAGTGTTGTATTCAAGATGAAAAAAGGAAAATCCCCGAGTCCGGATGGATTCCCAATTGAGTTTTATCAGGAGTTTTGGGATTTAATCAAATTTGATCTTTTGGAGGTGGTCCATGAGTCCCAAAAGAACAAACAGATGCTAAGGGTCCTAAATGCTACCTTTGTGGTGCTTATACCCAAAAAATAAGGAGCAAATTCCTTGGATATGTTCAGGCCTATTGCTCTCTGCAATGTTGTGTATAATATCATCACAAAAATTATTGTTGAGAGGTTCAAGATATGGTTAAGCAAAATCATCTCTGAGGAGCAAGGAGGGTTTGTTGTTGGCCGAAAAATCTTGTATGGGGTTGTTATTGCTATAGAAGATATTCACTCGATGGAAAATTCTAAGGAGAAAACTATGTTCATTAAGTTGGAATGGCCAAAGCCTATGATCGGGTCAGATGGTCCTTTCTTCAAAAAGTTCTTTCTACTTTTGGATTTTAGGAGGAATGGATTATATGGGTGATTAGTTATGTTTATTCTTCCTCATTTTCTGTTCTTGTTAATAATGAGCCATCCAAGCTGTTTGAGGCCTCAAGGGGATTGAGGCAAGGAGATCCTTTATCTCCTTATTTTTTTATCATTATGGTGGAAGGGTTAGGAATATTGCTCGAGTCTCAAGTCATGCAGGGTCTCATTCAGGGGTAAAAGTGGGATAGTAGTTTGCCACCTCTTTCCCACCTTCAATTTGTTGATGATACTACTTTTTTGGGAGTTGCCACTATCAGAGAAGCTGGCAATATTAGACAGTCCCTTGACATATATCTTAGTGCTTCTGGACGGTTGATTAATGAGGACAAGTCTTCTATTTTCTTCTTCAATACCCCTCCTCTTATTCAAGCCAGGATTGCTCGCATTCTAAGATTCCAAGTTGGGACTCCCCCATTCATTTATCTTGGTATTCCAATTTCATCTCATCCTCTACCTAGATCTTCTTGGTAGTATATGCTTGATAAGTTTAGAAGGAAGGTGAATCACTAGACTTTCAAATGGCTATCCACTATAGGTAGAGTGTTGCTTTTAAAATTTGTTGTTCAAGATTTACCCATTTATAGATATTTTGTACAAATAGCTCCCTCTCACTTCATCAATGACATGGATGCTTTGTCAAGACAATTTTTATGGTCTATAAAACTTGATCAATCTAAATGGAGTTTGGTTATGTGGGATTCTATATGTAGGCCGATGCAAGAGGGAGGCCTTGGGTTATGATAGATAACTCTTTTTGGGTAGGCTTTGGCTGCAAAATTTTATTGGAGATTGTGGACCTCTCAAGATTAAATTTGGGATACAATATCATCCTTTAAATAATTGAAAGGTATTTATGAGGTTGAGATCCCTAGAGTCAGCTTGGTTGGGAAAGGTTCAGTTATCTGGGACACTCTGAAAATAGGAGCTAATTTAATCAAGCAAGGTTTGTTTTGGATTTGCAATCAGGGATTAAATGCTCTTTTTTGGGAGGATTCTTGGGATGGCCACCCTCCTATCTTGAATAAATATCCTAGGTTACGTTCTCTAAGAATTTTTTTCTTGGAATCAAGCTGGTATCGTGTGGAGGACTTTAAAAAAATTGAGTCTTTTGGAAATATGAAGATGTATAGGTGGAAAGATCCGCAAGAATAGCCCCAGGGGGGACTGGCCAAGGATAGAGAAGTGCTTGCTCTTATTCTTACGGGGAGTCCTTGTTCTTCATTAAGGGGTAAAGATATTATGGCTTGGAACCCTGATCCTAAGGGAACCTACTTGGTAGCCTATGGTTATCAGGTTCTTGATAAGCAAAAGTATGGGAGTCTTCTTGTCACTTGGTGGAAAAAGGTGTGGAAAAAATTTTCCTGGCCAAAATGTAACTTCTTTCTCTGGTTGGTAGCTCGTAATAAATGCTTCACTTGGGATAATGTGAGGAAGAGGGGATTTTAGGGTCCCTCTTTTTGTGTCCTTTGTAGTAAGAATGAGGATGACTATTCTCATTTATTTTTCCAATGCTCCTTTGCTAGAGACATTTGGCATCGTTGGTGGAGCGCCTGGAACCATCCATGTTTTCATGTGTTGTCCCTGGTGGAGTTTTGGAGTAGTCTGGGTAGACCTCCAGCCAAGGCCCCTTTCCTTTGGGTGGTTTGGAATTTGGGCCCTTCTTGCATCATCTGGCAAATTTTGCTCGAACGAAACTAGCGTATATTTTAGGACAGTTATTTGGTTGTTCAATAGATCTGGCAAAGGATCCTGTATATGGTTCAAGAAACCATCGATAGCAAATGTGATGTGGACCCTATTTTGGATTATAGGGAGGAGAAGGTACAACAAGCTCTTGGTATCTTTGGGGATGGTGTGAACTCTTCTAGCCCTAGTAGGGTTTCTCAGCTCAACAAGAAGGTTAGGAGAGATGGTAGATGGAGGCCACCCCCTAGAGGAGTTTTAAAAATTAATACTAATGGATCATCCAGGGGTAATCCTGGACATGCTGGCATTGGCGGTGTTGGGAGAGATTCTATTGGTGGTGTCAGTTTTTTCTTTTCCATTTATAAATGTGTTCACTCCAACAATTTTATGGAAGCTCTTGCAATTCTTGAAGCCTTGCGAAGGGGGTTTTCTCTTGGTTGACATAGGATTATTTGTGAGTCTGACTCTAAAATTGTGGTTGATATTTTAAACAGTAAAATGGTGGATGAAGTTAATTGGTAGTTGGCCTCTGTAGTCATTCAGATCCTCAAAATGATTGAAGAGTTTGAATTTATATCCTTTGTGCACATTCCAAGGGAATGGAATATGGTTACTAATTACTTGGCCAAAAGGGCTTTTGAGCTGTTGGATCCTTGGAGTATCGATAATTGGGAGAGTCTCCCATATGGGGACTCTCAATGCCTGTGGGAGTTGATCCACAAGAATGTACAGACTTAATGTGGTTTGTTCTTGTTGTATTTTCCAGGTGTCATTCTAGTCTAGTGTTTTTAGCCTGTTTGGCTATTTATTTGAGTCCTGGTTGGAAGTCTAAAAAGGAAGTCTAAAATGATGAGATAATACTTTGTATATAAATAGTAAACATTATATGCTAAAACATGAATTAATATGGGATGTTTTTTTAAAAGATTTTATAAGATATTATATGATTAGGGTGGACAGTAATTGTTAAAGTTTTGGATAAATCCCTACCCCTTGTAGATCATAAATTTAAAAGCAAAATATTTTAGTTAGAGAGAGTTTGAAATAATTAGAGTTTAAAACCTTATATTTAATATTTCAGTTATTTTAGAAGCAAAATGTTTATAAAGTAAAAATTGAAAAATACTAGACCTTGGATTCCTAAATTTTAAAGCCTTAAATGCTTTGATTATAGATGCCTAGACACTTTAAAAAAAAATATTTTAACTACACTTAGAATGTACACCCTTCAATGGTAGAGCTATAAAATATTTAACACTAGCTAGGACGATGAACAATAAATATATTTGTTAAAACCTAGACAGTTTGAACTTTAAACATAAATGCTTTGAGTATCTTTGGAATGTACACCCTTAGATGGTAGATTTGTAAAGTACTTAACTCTAGCTAGGATGATGAACCTTTGGATATAAAAAATAATTTTCCAAACATAAATTATGAGTTTTAATTTGAGATAAGGAGCATAGCTTATGAGTTTTGATTTGAGATAAGGAGCATATATCATCAATGAACGGTTATAAACCTATGATCTTAAGACCTTAATGATTATGACAACTAAAAGTGAAACTATAAACCTAGTTGTAGATAACATTGTAATTTGATAGTTTGTTAGATTGTAAACCTTAAAAACTTTGATGCAAAGCATCTTAATCCTCTAGGATATTATAGTGGTGTTTGATTGTAAACATTTAAAAGGGACATGTAAGTACTATAATCACTAGCCAAAGTTTAAGCCTTCAAATCATAGGTACTCGTACAATAATCACTCACTTTGTATTTGCAATTATATAACTATAGTCTCTAAGTTTTTTTTTATAGTCTTGATAGTGTCATGGACAAATCCCTAAACCTTGTAGATATAACCTTAAAAGATAAATCTTATAATAGTATCCATAGAAAAAGAAAGAACAAAATAACTACATTTTAAAACCTTCTTAGGGTGTTTGATTGTAAACCTTAAAACTAGATGCAAAACACCTTAATCCTTTAAGATGTTATGGTGATGTGTTTGATTGTAAAGGGCCATGTAAGTCTTATAATCAGCAACTAGGACCTAAGCCTTTAAATCATAGATATTCATACAACTATAATCACTCACTCTTTATTTTTAATCATATAACTATAATCACTAACTTTGGGTTTTTAACTCTAGAGTCTTGAATGCCCCTGAACCTCTATAGTCTTGATGTTCTAAAACTATGACATAGGTTAGGTACTTCATGGTCTAAGTTAAAGACATGATATAAAGTGCATAGATCTAGGGGTCTAAGGATCCTAATATTTACAAGATTTTAAAGATATCTACAACCTAGGTCTTTTCGGATGTAAGGTCTAATGCTTTCGAAGTCCAAGGCATCCAAGGGCAAAGTCTAAAATTAGGTTATGGTTAGGGTAAACTTTATAGTAGAAAGTATAGAGTTAGGCAAAGTCTTTAAAGGTTTTAGGTTGTAGGATCTTAGAATATGAGGACTTCTACTACTAGAATCTATGGTATAACATTCTAAGTTTTAAGATGTAAAAGACCAAGGTTTTTTTTAATTAAGAGATGATGTTTTAGAGGATAGTATTCTAAGCATTTTGTATTTTAATACCATAAGTAGAAATATGTAAATACTAACTTCAATTTTCATTTGATTATTTAAACAATAGATGTGCTAATGTATCTTTAATTATCCTATTTTTAATTTGAAATCAATGTTTAAGCATATATTTAATTTCTATTTGTAAGATAACCTCTTGTATCACATGTAATATATTTTTATACTAATAAGTGAGTGCTTAGGGATGTCATGAATTGAGAAGATACATATAAATATAGTATTAAATGTTGGTATCAACGGAGTAACTCTTACTTCTAATATGATACGTAGGGTGGATGATATAGTAGGTCTATTAATGGATATACAAAACAAGTTATAAGTAATAGAAGAATATTGAAGAAGGGTCTTTGTACCAAGAGAATATGTTAATAATGAAAAAAAGCATAATATGAAAGGAATAAATTAGTCCATAGAGATGAAGAAGCGTTAAATACAATCAATAACAATTGTTTCAAGACCATTGTGAAACTAAAAAAGATACTAATATGGAAGTACCAAGCTATGTGAGCATGATAAATCTAGAAGATCATAATAATTGTATTACAAATATGGAAGGGTATTTTGGACTAATGAAGTTTAATATTTTAGGAATATGAAGATTGCATAAAGTAAGCTAAAATGACATGTTACCGTATGGTATACAAAAGTGTAGATTTAGTGAAATAGCAAGGGTAAATAAAATTACAAGATGGTATAGATGCTTACCAAGTTGAAAGGAAAATTTCTTCTTCTTGATTACCAACTCTAACCTATTGAAGAAGCTTCAAACTCTAAAAGGAGTTGAGTGTGCAAGACTACATGGAGGAGTTTTATTTGAAGTTCACTAAGAAAATATGGCAAGATGTGCCAATGGACTACAACCAAATATCTAATATGACATCAACATGGTAAGATTATATAGTGGAATAATCCTACCAATTTTCTCAAATACATTAGAAATCCTTACGAGAATGAGACTTCCAATTGGTCTACTTTTTATGAAGTAGATTCTTAGTTTGCAAATTCTACCAAGATCTTCATGTGGGTAAGCATGTCTTTAATTTCTATTTGTATGATAGCCTTCTCTATCACATGGGACTTATTTTTGTACTAAGTAGTGAGTGCTCATAAATAATTTAGAAAGTGCACTTTAGCAAAATAATAGGTCACAGTTATTTTATTTTGAAGAGATAAAGCTTTACATATGATAGTAGACATTTAAATTATTTTTGATGTAACGTTGATCTAGAAAGTGATGGCCAATGATGGTCAATATTGATGAAATCAAACTTTGTATATGCACAATACTAGATAATTATATCTTAAAACATGAATTAAATGGATGTTTAGGTTTTAGAAGATATTAGGATATGTGTTTTTTTTATATGCTATCTTAATCTTGGGATAAATTAAGATTGTATTATAAACTATTTACTAAGATGAGTTAATTTTTATATGCTTTTTTTTATGTAATTATATGTGAAAACTTGGAATTATATGTGAAAACTTGTACGAAGAGTAGTGGAGAATTTTTAATTTTAAATATTTTCATGGTCTAGAATGTGATGGGCAATGTTGATGATTTAAAGCTTTATATACACATAATAAACATTACACTAAGAGCAATGTTTATGAGATAAATATATTTATATTACAATTAAAAATTTATACCAAGGTTAGAGAATGGCTAATTTTGACCAGTTCTATGTACATATTCTATGCAAATGAATAAACTGTTATTCATTTTGACCAAAAAAAACATTGTCTAAAGCAAGCATTATGGTTTAATGTTTAACTATCATAATTTAATTTTAAGGTCTAGGGATCAAGGTTTTAAGGTATGCGATAATAAACTAAGGAAATACACTTTTAAAGTTTAAATATTTACAATTTAAAGGTTTAGGATTTAGATTTTGATGTCATAAAGTTTTTAAGGATTTAAGCTTTATTAAGATGGTATATATATGATCAAGGGAGATAAAAGGATGTGATTTAGATGTATAGTTTTTAATGTTTTAAGTTGTAAATGTTCTACTTATTTGAGTTGAATAAATAACTTCAAGCTCTTGAGGGTTTAATTCATGAAGGTTTTAATTGTTCCTATATTTTAGAGTTTGGATTTTACATCAAAGGTTCTAGGGCATCATGAGCATGTATTTTATAATAATTAATAAGAACAAATTAATTTTATATGTATTTTTGTATGAGTTCCAATTAAGTCTATGATTTTTTGGTTCATGAAATGGCTTAAATACTTTTTTTTAGCTATAAGTTTTAAGGATATACGATTAAAGTCTACATTATTTCCTTTGTTTAGGATTATATTTTGTATGGAAAAATATGATTATGCAGTTTTTAAATATAAATTTTTGAATTTTGGTATCCCAACGTTATGATATTGACGTAACCACGGAGAGCGCACCCTTTTAGCTAGGTGTACTGATCTATACCATCACAAAAGCACAAAGATCCACACAAATGCATAAATTGAAAAAAGAAAGCCAACGTATGCAAAGTTTCTTATATTAATCTTTAAAGGATATTGGATTACAAAAATGCCCTCTTAGGTTCACTCGAAAGATGATACAGGTGTTACAATTGCCAATGCCCTCAATAGGGTAGGCGCACTTATTGTGCTCCGGTGATTACTCACAAACTGCCTTGGGGTAGAGCTAACCCCCTTCTCCACGATGTGGAAGGATTATGATATAGGCTCCTTTTTGCACTTGTCTCTATATGAACAAGAAACAACAACACATGATTACAAAGATTGATAGCCTCTCGTGATGAGGCCCTTTAAATAAATATGCATGTAAATACCATTAAACTAGTAAAGCAAGAAAGCATAAAGAAAGACTTTAAGCTATTCTAATTACATAAAGAATTATGCTAAAACATACAAGACATGAACAAGCAAATGATGAGTAAATCAAATATCAAATTAGAAGCAATGAAGCACATAAAAGATCCATTGTACTCCTAATTAATGCAATGCATGAAATGTCTAATTTCCTACGGTCAAAGTTTTCCTAAGATGTAATTAAACCTATAAAAAGACTAAAATGACTAATCTATGCAATCAAAAGCAAAGTAAGTAAGGTGATCATTAACCTATTGCAAACCATAGCTATGAGGGGTGGTATGCATTGTGAACCATAGCTGACAGCCGTGGTTTGACCTCTGATGGGTTTGCCCTCATAATTATTGGCAGTGGGCTTGACCTCCTTGTCCGAATTGATGTTCAAGGGTCGCCTTTATCGTCCTTTGATAGATTTGGTGATCAAATCACTGTGAAGGGCCTTCGTTTGCCCTAATTTGTGTTTCTTGATCTTCCTAAGCACCTAGGGAATCCATGGATAATTGGTATTTATATGGATAGTGAGGGCTCTCAAATGCATAAATTCGGTATGCAGTTTGACAGGGCTTCACTGCTCTCTTAATTAGTTAGATCTTGCTCGATAATTTGCCAGTGCTTCGCTATGCAAATAATCTCTCCTTTTTTCATCCCCTTGGAGGGGGGAATTTATAGCATGCCCCTAGGGCTAGGGGTGGCTTCATGGAGAATCCAAGACCAAGAAGGTTGGTTAGGATAGTTGGGATGGAAGCCTTTGGAATATTTCGTCCTCCAACTACCTCCTTCTAGATCTCTTGGTTGTTCTAACCAATTTGGATCAGATGGAAGGTCTAACTGAACTCTAGTTCAGACCGTAGGTCATAGCTACGGTCCAGACTGCAAACCACAGGTGTCAACCATGGTTCATACTAGATATCATAGGTCTAGGCTACGGTTCAGACTGCTTAGGCCAGAATGCCTAAATTGAGTGGTTAGAACCATTGCTCTATCTTGGAGTCTATCCAAGATCCTTCATATGGTTTTGTAGGATCTCCATATGATTAGTCACCCTCAACATGCTGTGTTTTAGGTGTCCACAAATTCCCCTTTTGAGATGCACTATGAGATCGAACAACGTTGAGCAAAATAGACCTCCTAAAATGATGTCACAGGTTCTATGATGATCATTAGTATGATCAACATTAGATGCCCTAGGTCCAACAAAAGGACGTGCATCCTAGAATCATTACTTCCAACGTGGGAAGGCTTACATTTGAAAATTTTGCACTCGTCATCAGACATTCGGGTAGCTTTGGTGCTATAATAGGAGTTAGGCCTATATAACCGAAGGATGAGAGCTACAAAATAAATTTCATATTTGCTATTTACCCCAAGTAGAGGGAGAAACTTATGATAGCTGTTAGCAATGATTCGTAAGGACGGATGCAATTTTGAAAAGATCAAGGGATCTACGATCTTCAGGATATTTTATTGATTTTGATTATGACATGAAATTATGACTACCCCCTCAAGCGATGAGTCGATGAGGGTAATGACAATGTCTGAAGTGATGAAATTGCTTGACCATAATGAATGATCCTGAACAAATTTAGATTTAAGACATTGAATGCCTTGGCTAGGCCTAGTTCAGCTTATGATTACAATGCTTAGTAGTATTTACACATATCTATCTCATGGAGCAGTCAGGCTATGATAGTCATCTTAGGGAGTCAAAATAATACAAATTCAAGAAGACTTGTGTTGAATCATATTGTCGATGATTTGCTAAAAAGATGTCATAAAAGAAATGACAATTTTACCCCAAATGTCCTTATTGTGATTTACTCATCTTGTCGGATTGCATGGAGTGCAAGTCGCTGCAACCACCAATTTTATAGGATAAATCACTAAATACGAGGTGCATTTGGTTTTTCATTGTTTGATTTTTTTGGTTTAATTTGGCATTTATTGGATTGATCTTAGTTCTTGTAACATCACCAAATTTGCAATTTTGATCATGTATTTTTATTTTTATCCACTGGGAGTCATTAATTTACCTTTTCAAACCTTCCCATGGTGGGTTTTTAGTGCATTTATTGCTAGTTGCGGACCGTAGGTACGGTCTACGGTTTACATTTCCAAATTTTGGGGACCGTAGATCAGACCTGCAGGTGAAAAACCCTAGTTTTGAAATTGCAGGTTTTAGCTACGGTCTGTAGAGACTAGGAGGACCTATAAATTGAATTCTCAGTTGAAATTTTTCATTATTTTCTTACAAACCTTAGCAAATCGAGAGCTCTGAGAGAGAGAGAACATTACCTGATACGAAACACTATCAAACTCGACCACATTTACACTTGTCTTTCTTGATGATGGATCCTAATCAACCATCGACTAGCTGGGGGTAGGGTGTGGGCAAGGTAACTCAAAACCGAGACCTCAAACTCAATATTAGTAAAATGAACCACACTTAAGAAATGCAGAAATTGAACCCCATTAGACTGCTGGTAATGAACCCCACTAATCTAGGTTAGCTTAGAATTTAACCTTTATGCTTCAGTGGTCTAGGAGGGTACCTAAGATAGGTGCCACTCCTAAACCATAGTTGGTAGCTGTAGTTCCCAGTTGGCAAATTGGGAACTGCAGGTTTCAGCTGCAGTTCCCAATTTCCAAAATGGGGACCGCAAGTTGCAGCTGCAGTTCCCAATTTGCAAATTGGGGATCGCAAGTTGCAGTTGCAGTTTGTGATTGCTATTTTTTTAAGAGATTTTTAGTTTTATTTAGCTCTGCTTAGCTATATTTAGCTTACATTATGTTTTTTTTTCGCTTTTTTGTTGAAAAGTTAAATTTTTAGAGCACGAGAGCATGACCTAATGAAGACTTTCCATGAGGACTTATCAAATGACGACCGAGCATGGTTTCAAGTCATCGGGTTAAGTTACATCATGGATCTACCCACCATTAGGGTAGATCAAGCCTATATGACTGCATTGGCCCAACACTGGAATGCATGGACCAACACATTTCACATTCCTCCTAGTGAGATGACCATCACCCTGGAGGATGTCTATAGGATCTTCAGGATCCCTATCGATGGTGAGGCTATCATTTCCTCTACCTACATGGAAAAAGATGCTTTTTTTTTGCCATATTCAGTGATCATATCATGGTATCATAGGATGATGCAGACCATGGAAGGGTGCACATCGATGACTGGTACTAGGATGATGTCTTCTCTGTTTGAGAGGCCCTCTTTATGCATTTCATCATTCATATTGTCCTTCTAGACTCCTCGAGTGTGAGGATTCCCTAGAACATGTTGGCCCATACTTGGAGGGTGCTTCAGAGCTCGACGGAGGAGCCACTACTACTAGCCTGGAGGATCACCTTACTATGCCAGCTCTATAGGGAGCTATACCAGATTATGGAGCGAAGTCGTAAGGGCATCAGTTGTAGCCTGTTGCTACAGATATGGGGGTGGCAACACATCCAGATCGAGCATATTTTGGATCTACCTCTACGCATCACTACCCTAGATGATGATCATTAGTGTTATGTCACCTACTGGCCTCATGTTGAGGAGGGTATCCACAACATATCTCATGCTGGGGACACGAAGCATTACATCATCAGCTTTGCAGCACTTGGACCGAGGCACGTCATTTGACGCCCCTAAATGTATTGCCCTACATGTCCAGAGGTGGACGAGTGGCTAAAATAGGCCTACTAAGATATATGGATTACTTGGCATAAGCCAGAGGTCCGAGAGTATCAATTTTTCTCTCATGTCTTGTGATAGTTTGGCCTGGTGCAGGACCTACCAGATATGCCCCCAAGGTACAGACGCTTGGCTCTAGAGAGGGATCTCCCAGTGATAGTTCCTCCACCATTGGGAGATGCACCTGATGACTTCCAGGAGTCAGGGGTTGAGATAGCTGGGACCATGACTGACTATGACGAGTGGTGGTCTCTATTTAGATGGCATAGGATAGGGCCTCTGGGCCAAGAGCCAGTAGAGGTAGAGGCAGAGGTAGATCCTAATGGGCATAGGGTGCGCTAGTGTATTGAGGGTGGTTGGGGTGCAAAGGCTACTGTTGAGGACCTATCAAAGATCGACCTTGAGGAGGATGCTCCAAAGGAGGGTGAGGTCCCTCCTTACAGTGTAGAGGGATGGTTGTTGGCACAACTTGCAGAGTCAAATTGGGCACTTTCATACTCAGCAGCAGGAGAGAGATACTACCATCACCACTCTAGAGATGAAGGTATCTGACAGGGAGTGGTTATTGACTAAGGTGTAGGGCCCGATACAGGAGCTCATGACTCGAGCTACTGATGTAGAGGCCTAGGTGCAGAGACTACAAACTGCCTTGGAGTTAGCACAAGTGCAACAGATTGCAGTAGAGGTAGAGCGAGATCTCGCATGAGCAGTGAGGGGGGATATGCCACCTCCTAAGGCTATTAAGGGGCCTCCTATGATACCAACAGTAGGTACAATAACTACATAGGATCTAACTATTAAGGTGACGTGACTACGCGATATGGTCAGGAGGACCAATGAGATGCATGCAACCTAGCTTGCTCACATTGATTAGCTAGTTGGCTACATAGATATGCACGAGCTATAGGTTCATGAGGATCCATTTGCATTAGAGTCTCAACATACTAGGTCTAGGAACTCAGGTCAGTCAATAGTGAGCTCGAGTCACAAGACTCATAGGATTGAGAGGACGCACAAGTCCTCTAGTACACACATGGTGAGGTTGTAAGCCAAGACTAGAGATCTAGAGTAGACGTCAAAGACCTCCAGTTAGAGGACTAGCCTACTGCAATTACCAATTTATCATGTGCTAGGTGCATTAAGCTTTGGAGGTAGGCAAGATCCACTGTAGGATCCACCATAGGTGCCAAGTCAGCCAAGAGAGAAGGCTCTAGAGCATAGTGTAGAGGGAGGCGACGAGAGCTCCAGTACATGGGGAGCAACCTATATCTGGGTTATAGCAGCTGTCGGCTATAGTTTAGATGTTCTTATTTTATGTGTAAGGTCGAGGACCTAAACAATTGTAGCCTACAGGAATTTTGTACTCCCTATGTACTCATTTGGACACACATATATATGATATGATATTTCATGGCTCATTATGTGTACATGTTTATTTATTATTTTTGATTTTATGTTTATTTGATGCACATGGATGCAATGCTTATTTAAATGCTATGTTTATATGATGCAATGTATGGATGTCATGTACTAGATAGCTATTCTACTTTATTATGATGATATGCAATGATCTAGATGAGTACATGTGCGACATATGATGTATGTAGATGGATGTGATGTTTATTCTTAACGCATATTTATTTTTTCTTTGTGGGCATGCATATATTTTATGCAATTTATGATATGCTATGCAATGTATGGTAATACATTATGTATAGAATCGTAATCTAATGGAAATGAACCTATATGCTTTAATCACTTAAAACATAAGGAATGAATGTAAACTGTGCATATCAATTTTTAAAATATGACACCATAGAATGTACAACAATCATGCTTTGGGATTTTTATAGTGCTTTTGATTCACTATGTCACTTTACATATTGAACTTGAAATTTGTACTTTTTGTTGCACTTTGTAACTTGGGATTTAACTTTTGTGACTTTGGGATTTATAGGGGAAATTCTTGTCCTTTTTCCAAAGTACACCCTTATAGACCGACTATTTGCAAGATAAGCAGGTCGTGAAACCTATATCTCTAGATACCTAAGAATTTTGTCTCAGCTTTCATCCTCTCTCGTCTTAGTAGGATTTTGTAGACACCAAAACAAAACCAATATGATTATGTGGCTACAAACACTGATTAAAGTGACATACATAGCCCATAGGGCAGCCCCCAAAGGTTCAACAGTGGTCCTAACCACTACCACAATAGTTTTGGAAGGTCAGAGGTCAATTTGGCACCTTTTCAGCACTTTTCTCCCTACTTGTCTCACCCTGGGATGATTATAAACTGGTATTCATCCCACCCTGGGACGATTAGCAGCATTCGCTCTAGGGTGGGGTGAATAGCAGGTTTGACTGGCAAAATTCAAACCTCGACATGTCTGCCACTTAACTGCAACTTCAGGACATGCAATTGCAAGGAACGGCTTCAAATCAGAGAGAGAGACTTCAGTCATGCATGCCTTGATTTTTGAGGCCTCATGCAAGGAGACTCTAAATCAAGGAAGAATATTTTCTCCCAAAATAGGACCAGCAACTCAAGTGGCACCCTCGCATGTGCATTCAAAGAGAGAGACCCTAGGTCTATAAATTGGTGAGTCTTCTCACCCCAAAGAATAGAATAGAGAGGAGAATTTGGAGCAATGAAGTGCTACCAAATTACATCCTCACCCATCATTTGTGCTTTTACATCCTTGATCTCTCTTTTGGAAGGGAGGTTATTGGGTGATTATTGGAAGCGCAATCCAGACCCAAACCCAAAAATTTGGCCACAATACCCCACCAAATTTTCCAACACAACCCCATAAGAGGTTTTGGACCCATTCCAAGTGGATTGGTGCCGAAAATGAGTCCCAAACGGTGGGCGTCCTGCCCCCGGGTGCCCCCCACACTATTGCAATTCTAATCACCCCACCCCAGAGTGATTAGAAATATGTGGTAGATTTCCATAATTTTTCGTTTGCATTTGATTCTAGGTCATTTACATATGCTGTCATTTAAATTTCATGTGATTCTGACAAGTTTTTATCATGCTTTTGTTATTTCCCGCTTTCACTAACATGTAGGGATCATCATCATATTATGGGTGATAGAGGCTGAATTGGAAAAATTTTACCATCTGGGTCGTCCCAAAAAACCCCGTTTTACGTAAACCCAACTTTGAAAGTGATTTGGAGGCCTCTGTATTGGACATTTAGGAGGTGGATTTCGGACAGGTTATGACAGTCCTAATCGTCTCACCCTAGAGAGATTAGAAATATGTGCAATATTTCTAGATTGTTCCTTTTGCAGTGGCTCCCTTGTAATGTTTTATTGCTTTTGTCAAATTTTCAGCTCATTCTGATATGTTTCAGTTATCATTTTAATCATTTTATGAATGCACTGACCGTAGGCCTTGGGGATTGCATGTTTCTCTCCATTTGTAGGTGTTACTAATCCTTTTATATTTCTCTAAACATAGGATATCAACACCAGATGGGTAGAAAGGAACCATAGACATATTCACACAAGCAACGATGACATTTGGTCTACCCATTTTACATGTGGGCACGCGAAAGAAAGCGAATCAATTCGTGGTGTAATAGAGCTCTACTTAACGCTCCTAGTCCCCAAAAGGGAGGAGACGTATTGTAACCTAATTTTAAAGAAAATTAATAAAAAGGGTTGTACTCGACATTTTTTTTCTATCTTGTTTCAATTCATTGATGTTTCTCTCCTTTCATGCTGTAGAAACCAAAACAACACCAATCTGATTATGTGGCTACAAAAACTGATCGAAGTGACATACATAGCCCCTAGGGCAGCCCCCAGAGGTTAAAAAGTGGTCCTAACCACTCCCACAATAGTTTTGGAAGGTCAAAGGTCAATTTGGCACCTTTTTAGCACTTTTCTCCCTACTCATCCCACCCCGGGATGATTACAAACTGGTATTTGTCCCACCCTGGGATGATTAGCAGTATTCGATCTAGGGTGGGGCGAATAGCAGGTTTGATTGGCAAAAGTCAAACCTTGATAGGTCCGCCACTTAACTACAAATTCAGGACATGCAATTGTGAGGAACGGATTCAAATCATAGAGAGAGACTTCAATCATGCATGCCTTGATTTTGGAGGCCTCATGCAAGGAGACTCTAAATAAGTGAAGAATATTTTCTCCCAAAATAGGACCAGCAACTCAAGTGGCTCCCTTGCACGCACATTAAAAGAGAGATACCCTAGGTCTATAAATTGGTGAATCTTCTCACCCCACAAAGGAGTACAAAGATGAGCATTTGGAGCAACGAAGTGCTACCAAATTACATCCTTACCCATCATTTGTGCTTTTACATCCTTGATCTCTCTTTTGGAAGGGAGGTTATTGGGTGATTATTGGAAGTGCAATCCAGAACCGAAACTAAATATTTGGCCACAATACCCCACCAAATTTTCTAACACAACCCCATAAGGGGTTTTGGACCCATCCCAAGTGGATTGGTTTCGAAACTGAGTCCCAAACGATGAGCGTCCTGCCCCGGGTGCCCCTCGCACTATTGCAGTTCTAATCGCCCCACCCTAGAGTGATTAGAAATATATGGTAGATTTCCCTAATTTTTCTTTTGTATTTTATTCTAGGTCACTTACATATGCTGTCATTTAAATTTTATGTGATTCTGACAAGTTTTGATCATGCTTTTGTTATTTCCCGCTTTTACTAACATGTAGGGGGCATCATCATATTATAGGTGATAGAGTCCAAATTGGAAAAATCCAACCATCTGGGTCATCCCTAAATACCCCATTTTACCTAACCCCAACTTTTCAGGTGATTTGGAGGCATCTAGACAAGAAATTTAGGAGGTGGATTTTAGATAGGTTATGATAGTCCTAATCGTCCCACCCTAGAGCAATTAGAAATCTGTTCAAGATTTCTAGACTGTTCCTTTTGTAGCGGCTTCCTGGTAATTTTTTATTGCTTCTGTCAAATTTTTAGCTCATTCTGATATGTTTTAGTTATCATTTTTAATAATTTTATGCATGCACTGACCGCAGGCCTTGGGGATCGCATGTTTCTCTCCATCTGCAGGTGCTACTAATCCTTTTCTGTTTCTCTGAACATAGGATATCAACACCATAGGGGCAGCAAGGAATCAAATACATATTCATGCAAGCGGCGATGACGTTTTGGAACACCCATTTTACATGTGGGAACACGTAAGAAAGCGTATCAATATGTGGTGTAATAGAGCCCTACTTAACGCTCCTAGTCCCAAAAAGGGAGGAGACGTATTATAACCCGATTTTAAAGAAAATTAATAAAAAGGGCTATAATCGACATTTGCTTTCTATATTGTTTCAATTCGTTTATGTTTCTCTCCTTTCATGCATTTCAGTTCGTAGGACTTAGCATTACGTTTTCCTTTTGCATACATCACACTTGGCATTTTTGTTTTGTTTTCGTATCCTAGGGCTTTCAGTGGTGATCACGATGGGACCTTGTCCCTTTATTTTGAGATCAAAATTTTGATCAAAAGTTATGTGTTTTTTTGCTTACAGGTGTCAATATTTCAAGCACTGGACTGCTTCTCATTCCACCCTATGACGAATATAGAGCTAGAATTCATGTCACACAGGGACAAATAGGAATTCATTTCACCCTGTGATGAATATAGATCTATTATTCATCTCACCCTGGGATGAATAGCTCTCTATGCAATTTTAGAGCAGAAACTCAGAGGCATCCGGTTTAGGCAGAGAAGAGGTAGGGGTTTTGAGCATCCTCTGTCATTTTTTGTTTTCTGTCTCTATTATTTCTTGTTTCTTTGCTTGCATAGGAGAGTTTACTGCATGTTTTTATTTCTTTTCACAAATAAAAAGAACCCCACACACCACGTGGTAATTTAAAACACCAAGGAGTTGGTCATAAAACCCCAACCCTTGATCAAGACCAACGATGGATTTCATCACCACCTTGGCTTGAAATATTGCATACATAACCCTGATCGTGATTGTTGCTAGACGTAAATCTTGATGAAATCTGACCAAGTGTAGCTGGGGTGATTCCTAGCACATGAGGATAAGTCTTCTATGGTAGGTGTAAAAATAGAGCGATTCGCCTTTTGTACCGCCTATGTTCCATGTACTGTTCTGCTCTCACATACCAATAGTCTCCCTCACATAAGGGCGGGTATATAGAGAGGTTCGGTATAATGGCCTGACAATGGTATATTGAAGGGGTGACCATTTTTGGGAGATATAAGAGCCCTCATATTGCATATACAACAAAAATTTCTTTACAAGGTTTTCAAAACAAACATCAAAACACACTGAACCAGATTTAGGGCACACTTTTAATCCATAAACAAGATAATAATTGCTCTGATTGTGTGTTTCCATTTTGTTTAGTGTAGCATAAAAAATCATAAAGAAGATAAAAATGTACACATATTTAGAAAAACATCACCATGGTGTACACCCGTAGCCGAGCCCAATCACGGGCAGAAGCTATGAAAAGTGTACAAAGGGGGACAAGTCGCCTTTGATATAGTCTTGAGGACTTGGTCATACCGCCTTGGTGGCCTGACCCACAAGATAGTCCACATCATGCCATTACATAATGGGACTATAGAGGCACCCCTTTGAGGGGCACTCCCACTCAACATAGACCCTTTCAGGAGGAGGTCATACATGTGGCACTCAACATAGACAGGAGGGCTCCCTTAGATGCTCGTTATGAGTGGCCACCACGCAATGAAGCTCTAGAGCAACATAGGGTCCATAATGAGGGGCCACATGATTACACCATCCCTCCTTTATCCCTTATTATTGTCAGAAACAATAGGCCAAATCCAGAGCACAAAGCTCTTTAGATAGGGCAAGCCAATTCTGCCTGCCCCTTTCACACATACGAAAGGGAGTATGAGGAAGACCACTACATTCCTCAGGGGCAATACACAGTGTGGGAGCAATGCTCCTTCATGCCTGCTATGTATCAAGATCACCCAATAAGGCTAGAACCTCAGGTGAATGCTGCTAACCTCGATAGAGGAAAGCAACCCATAGGGATCTCGGATCACCACGATCGAGATAGACATGTAGGAGAGGCATCTAGGCTTCCTAAACACAAGATGATGGAACAAATTGACTTGGCATTTGCCAAACATGTCTCTCGCCAAGCACAAATCACGCAGCTCAAGCAAGACCAACAACAGTTAGAGCACCTATATCGCCTTAGCAAAGAGCGCATTTGACGTCAGACAGATGAATTGCTCCAAAAACCTATGCCTGAGAGGGTCCCAACCCCTCGCGTGCATAAGATAGAATTGTATGAGAGACACAACCCCTTGGTGTGAGACAGGTCTCCGTGAACTTATCAAATATTACCTCCAAGACCTCCTAGACCTGAGCGGGAGGCCACTCCCATAAACAATGATGGGCACCCTCTGCAGGCACCCATCCATGTTTATAGGTCTCACCTAGGAACTCCTCAAGAATCCTATGAGGAGTATGAGCAAGAATAATATCAGGCTAAAATGCCCTACCAAGGTAGGGGGGATGTTGTCCGGCTAACCCTCCATAGGCCTCAAGTTACCCACAACCCACAACAGGAGCAAACCAAGGAGGAAGAGATCAAATCCTTCGATGCATATAAAGCGCTACTAGAGAATTTAAAGTCTGTGGAGATCAAGACTTCTGGGTCCCAAAAGCCCACTTTACACTAGCTCCGTAGTCACCCTGTGCATCCATCAGTGCCAGCACCCCCATACCTTGAACACTTTAAACTGCCCCAGTTGGCACTTTTTAGAGGGTAGGAGGATGCCCAAGAGCACATGACTAGATTCCTGAGCCAATGCTTTGGCATTCAGGACAATGATGCTTTGCTGCTAAGAACATTTATAACCACGTTCGTAGGCCCTGCCTCAGATTGGTTCACTCAGTTGCCAAAACATAGCATCAGTAACTTGGATCAGCTAGTGGATGCATTCCTTGAATGCTTTGCCTTCAACACTAAGAAAAAGGTGTCACTAAGTGACCTAGCTAGCCTCAAGTAGTATGAGGAAGAAACCATGGCGGCCTATAGAAATTGGTGGAGGACGTTGCTTTCAAAGCTACCCTACCTCCCTCCCATGTTCGACCTGACCCAAATGTTCTCAAAGAGCTGTTTGAGATTGATCTCCGTGCTATTATAGCTGCAACAATATGCCATTCTTGAGGAAGCCCTGGCGCAAGCCAGAATCATTGAGGAGATCAAGATACAGGATGGCAAGATTGCCAAGCCAAAGAAGAAAGAGTGGCCTAAAAATGCCAAAATAGGGACCATGCAATTGAAACCCGCTACGGTCAATCAGGTTGCTATAAACATGTCGAAGCCTGCACAAGCAACACAGCCCTCACAGGCTAACTATCAGGCAGTTCCTCTTGACAGCTATGAGAAGTAAAATCATCGACAAGAGCAAATTCAGCAATGTCACCCTAGGCAATAGTTCACACCCTTCATTGAGTCTAAAGACTCCTTGTTTGATCATTTGTCCACGGAAAACTTGATACACCTACCATAAAGTCGACCCATAGACCCCAATGCGCCAAAACCTAAGGGCTATAGGGAATACTTGTACTATAGATTTCATAGGTAGAAAGGACATGACCTTTACGCATGTTGGAAGTTCAAGAGCTTCATGAAAGACCTAATAGATAACAAGACGCTGGTAGTGGACAACCTTGTAGTGCCAAACAACCAATATATGGGAGTCTTCAAAGACCCCCTGCCTGCCCATGATACACAGGCAAAGACCCTTCAAGTCAATGAGGTGACACAGAATTTCCCCATGTAGGGGTATGTAGGGATGATAAGCATAGTGACTAGGAACAAGAGGTACCCAGGAGCTGCCCCTACGGTGGCCACAAGAGAGGTTCCATCAATGTCACAACCTCAACAACACCCTCTACAACCTCCCCCGCCTAGACTAGTGGCCATGATTCAGACTAGAGTTACCCAAAGTTTAAGGACCATGTCGGCTAGGCTCTCCATCTACGAGCTCATTCAACAATCATCGCCCCATCGAGAGGCTCTAATGGGTATATTAAAATCCATCGAGCTGCAACCCCATGAAGCAAACTCTTTCAACAACTTTGTGGGACACGTAAAATAATGTACAGAACTAGTCATTACCTTTAGAGAGGAAGAACTAAAATCGATGACTGGTGATGTGGCGGATCCACCCCTGCACGTCATTGCGTGGGTCAACAGGATTCTGTATAAGAGGGTGTTGGTGGACACTGGCTTGTCTAGTAATATAATTACAACAACAAAATTGAAACACCTCAAGTTGCCGACATCTCACATCGTGGCCTCCACCTATACTCTTCAAGCATTCAATGATGCAATATGCTCGACGGTTGGCACAATTTTCCTACCCATCCAAGTGGGACAAAAGACTATTCATACGTTGTGCCACATCTTGGAAGGTGAGATGGCCTATAATATCTTGTGGAGTGGCCTTGGATCAGGGACATCAAGTGTGTCCCTTCAATAGCTCATCAATTCTTAAAGTACACATTTGAATGGCAGGTTCATGTTGTCCTGACAGACTTATAGCCCTTCAAGTATTGCAATACGATGCAACTGATGTCGCAGTTGACCCTTCCATCAACACATTTAATTTTTAGTTGAATCCATCTAACCAGGGTTCGATTCTGCATGCATCCCCATTGTTAAGTCCATCAAATCCCTAGTCGGGTCAATCTTCATCATCTGGTCCTTCACCAACAATGCCACCTACGATGGCCACACCAAAGGACAAGGGGATGAAACCCCTAGAAGAGGCACCACCCTCAGTCTCAACCATCTCTATCAAAGATATGCCTAGCTGAATGGAAGTCGAGATGCCTAGTTCACCCTACATGGAGTGGACCCAAGAAGAACTCCCATTACCTCCCCCTCCCATTCCTTGTTTTACCATTTGTCCACGGTATACTTGATACACCTACCATAAAGTCAACCCATAGACCCCAATGCGCCAAAACCTAAGGGCTATAGGGAAGACTTGTACTGTAGATTTCATAGGCAGAAAGGACATGACCTTTACACATGTTGGAAGTTCAAGAACTTCATGCAAGACCTAATAGACAACAAGACGCTGGCAATGGACAACCCCGTAGCACCAAACAACCAACAGATGGGAGTATTAAAAGACCCCTTGCCTGCCCATGATACGCAGGCAAAGACCCTTCAAGTCAATGAGGTGACACATAATTGCCCCATGGTGGGGTATGTAGGGATGATAAGCATAGTGACTAGGAACAAGAGGTACCCAGGAGCTGCCCCCGCGGTGGCCACAGGAGAGGTTCCATCAACATCACAACCTCTACAGCACCCTACGCAACCTCCCCTGCCTAGACCAGTGGCCATGATTTAGACTAGACTTACCCAAAGTTTAAGGACCACATTGGCTAGGCTCTCCATCTACGAGCTCATTCAACAATCATCGCCCCATCGGGAGGCTCTAATGGAGATATTAAAATCCATCGAGCTGTAGCCCCATGAAGTAAAATATTTCAACAACTTTGTGGGATATGTAAAACAATGTACAAAACCAGTCTTCACATTTAGAGAAGATGAGCTGAAATTAGTGACTGGTGATATGGCAGATCCACCCCTGCACGTCATTGCGCAGGTCAACAGGATTTCGTACAAGAGGGTGTTGGTGGACACTGGTTCGTCCAGTAATATAATTACAACAACAACATTGAAACACCTGAAGTTGCCAACATCTCACATCGTGGCCTCCACCTATACTCTTCAAGCATTCAATGATGCGATATGCTCGACGGTTGGCACAATTGTCCTGTCCATCCAAGTGGGACAAAATACTATTCCTACGTTGTGCCACATATTGGAAGGTGAGATGGCCTATAATATCTTGTTGGGCCGACCTTGGATCAGGGACATGAAGTGTATCCCTTCAATAGCTCATCAGTGCTTAAAGTACACATTTGAAGGGTAGGTGCATATAGTCTCGATAGACTTAGAGCATTTCAAGTATTGCAATACGATGCAACTAATGTTGTAATTGACCCTTCCATCGACACATTTGGATTTTTAATTGAATTCATCTAAACAGGGTCCAATTTCGCATGCATCCCCACTATTAAGTCCATCAAATCACCAGTTGGGTCCATCATCATCAGCTGGTCCTTCACCAACAACGCCACCTATGGTGGCAACAATGAAGGACAAGGTCAAGACACCCCTAGAAGAGGCACCACCATTAGTCTCAACCATATCTATCGAAGAGATGCCTAGTCGAATAGAAGTCAAGATGCATAGTTCACCCTACATGGAGTGGACTCAAGAAGAACTCCCATTCCCTCCATCTCCACCGCCAATGATCACCATTGAGATGGCCAATACAGGCCTATGGGAGTATCTAGTGCGGAACATTGTAGCAACACCCGCACTTGAGTCCATGTAGGACATGGGGAGACCTCGCATCCCCATCGAAACTGTGGTTCCTCTAGGCTACCCACCCAATCAGATAAACTTTGTTTATGGGGGCCTTGATAATGGCATTGAACCTTACATGCAAGAAGAAGAAGATGAAGAGCCCTTTGCTAAGGACGTCAACTATTTGTCCAACCCAAACTTCGCTTTGAGATATCTTGGCCAATGTAATTGGCATGGATATGGGTTTGGCAGGTATGAGCAAGGAGTGCACGTTCTTTGCCAACCAAGATATCAAATGCCATATGACAAGTCAGGAGTAGGGTTCAACCACCCCCTGCCCCTGGACATCTTGGTAGAGAACATGCAAGGCCTAGGGATAGGAAACAAGGATGGGTTGGCATTAGATCCATATGCCAATCCTAACACAACGTACACATTAAGGGATTATCTCCCATTGCTAACAACCAACCTTGTTGACCTTAACAACCCTTTCCCTTTGATCAAGAAAGAAGAAAGGTCGAGGACCCACCTACAAGAGGGATATAGACAAGGCCAAGAAGGGTCTTCAGAAGACGAGTCAGAGTATAAGGTAGCGCCTTGGGATCCTTTCAAGTCTGATAGCAATCATTCACAAGTGACCCCCATGGATGATTATCAAGATAGCTTCATGACAATGTTCCCTTTGGATGCTCCAATCGAGCAAGTGCCACCTCAAGAGAAGCAAGTCCCCCAATAGAGAGCGAAACAACCTCGATGGGACCACATTAATTTGCTCAAGCAGGACGAGCCTCACATGTTGCAAATAGTTGTTGGATCCAATGAAGGCCTATGGATCTCTGATAGTGATTATGAATATGAGACTGATATGGCATATCTCAATCATATGCGACAATAGAAATACCCTGTGGACATAAACAACATGTTTGAACAACTACACGTGGGGCCAAGACATAGGTGGCACCTCAAATAGGTGCAGTTATACCAATTACTGCACCCGCCACTTCATGAATACAAAGAGCGCCTTCCGCCCAGAGACCCTATGCAGTTATACCAATTATTGCACCCGCAACTTCATGAATACAAAGAGCGCCTTCCACCCAGAGACCCTATAGAGCCATTAGTGCCAAGGGCAGACCCTATCCTTTTATCCATACATAGGGCCGATCCATTTGTGCTAGTACCCACAGAGCCAAATTCGGAGCACAAAGATCACCTAGGATGTCTGAGTAACCACACCCATGGTAATGGAGACCAAAATCATCTCATCAACGTGATCTCCATTGACTTAACCACCCCCATCCATAACCCAGTTGACCCAAAATAGTCATTGCATCTAGACCTAGATGCTATAGACTGGGATCGTGCTGACACACCACCATACCCATCGAAGTACTGGCCTTATGGTGGGATGTTCCATTTCACCCCAGGACAAAATCAGGATGTCTTCCATGCTGAAGAGGAACACGATGTTTCGAACATAGATCTAAATTCAGCAAATGATATCCACCTGATCCCAACTCCACACCAGTTGGAGGATGGGTCCCACATGTCAGTTGAAGAGACGTCTGACGCAGACATCGGCTCTGATCCAATGGATTTGCAAATCATCAAGCTGGGGGTAAGTCTATCCCCCAAAGAGCAAGTTGACTACATTGCCCTTCTCAAAGAGAAGAAGGAGGTTTTTGCATGGTCCTACAAAGACATGCCGGGGCTAGACCCACAACTAGTCATGCATAATCTAACGCTTGATCCGACAGTTAAGCCAGTTAAGAAAAAACTACGTAATATGCACCCAACAATAGCCTTAATGGTCAAATATGAGATACAAAAGTTGTTGGATGCATAGTTTGTCATCTACATGGATTACCCACCATGGTTGTCTAACATGGTGCCCATCAAAAAGCCCGACGGGAGGATTCGCATATACACCAATTTTTGAGACTTAAACAAAGTGAGTCCTAAGGATTATTTCTCCTTGCCTAGCATCGACGCATTGGTAGACGTTGCAACGGGCCATGAAATGCTTTCCCTCATGGATGGTTTCTCAGGATAAAATTAGATTCGTATCAATCCCGAGGACCAACTAAAAATGGCATTCACAACACCTTGGGGGACATTTTGTTATAAGGTCATGCCCTTTGGCCTTAAAAATGCTGGCGCCACCTACCAACGTGCCATGACATACATATTCCATGATCACATGCATAAAAATTTGGAAGATTACATGGATGATTTGTTGGCCAAATCTCTTTTGTGCCTAGATCATCTCGATGACTTAAGCAAGATCCTCGATCGCCTCATTGAACATAAAGTCAGATTAAACCCCAAGAAGTGCGTATTTGGCATCACATCTGGAAAGCTCTTGGGTTTCATAGTCTCCAAACAAGGAATCTAGGTAGATCCACATAAATTCAAGGCAATCCTTGAAATGCTTCCCCCAACTACCATCAAGCATCTCAGAATCCTGTAGGGAAAGGTCGCATCAATCAAGCGCTTCATAGCACAGCTATCTGACAAGTGCTGACCCATGAATAAATTATTGCACAAGGGGGTAGCATTTCACTGGGATGACGAGTGCTAGTCAGCCTTTGATGACATCAAATAATACTTGGCTTTGCCACCAGTATTAGCACCACCTAGACCAGGAGTGTCATTCTACTTATACATCTCAGCAACTGATGTGGCACTGGACACCATGCTATCCCAAAAAAATGAACTACACAAAGAACAAGCTACTTACTATCTTAGCCACACCTTGGTCAGTTATGAACTTAACTATGCATATATCAAAAAGCTATACTTGGTAGTGGTGTTTGCTACCAAAAAGCTATGCCACTACATGCTGAGAGCAATACGACGTATGTTGTGTCTAAGGAGAATCCATTATGGTACATGATGAGTCATACTTATCATAGTAGCCGCACGACAAAATGGATCATGCTATTGACAAAGTTTGACATCGAATTCATTGGATAGAAGTCCAACAAAGGTCAAGTCATCGCCGAACAACTAGTAGAGGCTCCTCTCGAAGATGATCAACCTCTGACCGTAGAGTTGCCAGATGATGGGGTCTTCCATGTCTCAAAATTGCCAATTTCTGATGAGCTTGAGTCACAGGCCAACATAACCCTATTCTTCGACCGTTCTAAATGTGAGAAAGAGGGTGGCACAAGAATTGTATTATTCACACCACAAGGGGCTCCAATGCATCTATAATTTAAATTAGATTTCCTGTGCACCAACAATAATGTCGAATATGAATCCTTGGTCATAGGTCTTCAGAGAACAATCACCATGAACATAAAACGCTTGAACATATTTAGTGATTTGTTGTTAATTGTTAACCAAGTAAAAGGGGTATTCCAATGTAAATGCTCAGTTCTGTAGGCCTACAAAGCCCTTATGGACAAATTCTTGGCAAATATTGAATGGTACGACATCAAGGCACTCCCTCGATCATCGAATCATTTTGTGGACACTATGGCCTCCTTGGGGTCACTAATATCGCAAGACCCTTATGGTGAAATGACAACCATTCAAGTTAGAACATTATCACAATTCGTGATGGAACATGCAAGCTCTGAACTAATGCTAGGCATCCACCTGATCCAGATTGAACCATCTCAAGATAAGTTCTCTCGAATCCTTGATTGTTTGAATCACGCCGACTAGGGGTCCTTGTTATCCCCAACCCCTCTTAATAGCAACACCATGCTGTTATTACAAGTTCTTTCCCACTCAGCTTTTGCTAGGGATGAAATCCAAAAGGGATTGGCCATTCATACCATTGAGGTTTCTGATCAGCAGGATTGGTACACACCCATAAGATATTACCTCAAGTTAGGTAACCTCCCACTTGGATTGACACACGCCACAAAAATATCATTTAAACAAAAAGTGGAAAAACATGTCTTGCTAGGAGACATTTTGTACCGTCAGAGCTATGAAGGGATCCTCCTCCATTGCTTGGACTAGTAGGAGTCCTCTTGGGTGATCAACCAAGCGCACGATGGTACATGCGGTGGCCACTTTAGCGATATGGCTATTGCAAAGGGCATTCTCCACATGGGCTATTATTGGCCATATTTAGAGCGATATTGTTGCACGTATGTAAAGAAGTGCATGAAGTGTCAACACCATGCTAATTTGACACATGTAACTTCTCAGGCCTTGCAACCGATCCAATAAAATTGGCCATTTTGTAGTGGGGCTTAGATCTAATCGAAAAGATCTTGCATTGTCAGGTCATCACACGTTCATCATAACGGCCACAGAGTACTTCACCAAGTGGATGGAAGCAATTCTGCTTACCTCTAGGACTGGAACTCGCATTGCAGAGTTTTTTTTACATAATATCATATGTCATTTTGGTATTCCATCCAAGATCATCTCGGATAATGAGACGTCATTCAAGAACAAAGATGTGCGTGGTTTAACAACAAAGTACAAAATTTAGCACAGTTTTTCAACACCTTATTAGCCACAGGCAAATGGGCAAGCAGAGGCGTCAAACAAAAAGCTAGTTGCTATCCTCAAAAATAAGGTCACAGATAGTCATAAGGATTGGCACATTCAAATATCGCTTGCCCTGTGGGCTTATTACACTAGCATTCGGACGCCCACTGGGGCAACTCCATTTTTGTTGGTGTATGGCTCTGAGGCAGTCATACCTCTCGATTTGGAAATACCTTCCTTGCGCATCTCAATGCAAGAGTTCATCGATGATGACACTACGCGATAGGCTCGGTTAGACCAACTTACGTTGCTCGATGAATGATGCATCAATGCTCTCGAGCATTTACGTATCTATCAAGAGCGACTTAAGAAAGCATACAATATGAAAGTTCACCTGAGGGATTTAAGGTTGGTGACTTGGTATTAAAAGAGAACCAACAAAATTCTAACTTGTCACCCCATCTAAGGGACAAGTTTGCAAAAAAATTGTTAGGTCCCTATGTAATTGACAATAAAATAGGACCTGGAACATACAGGCTTTCCTCTCTTGAAGGAATCAAGGAACTAGAACCCTTGAACATCAGTCCACCTAAAATTCCCCAAAGGTATCCATAAACCCTTTGGTCAAACCAAAATCTCCAAGGGTTCCCACAATTGCTTGGTCAAAACCAAATATTCCAAAGCAAACAAAACAATAAAATAATCAAAAATAACAAAAAAAATGCATCTCAATTTCATGCATACTCATAAACATCAAAATACAAAAATATAATAAACTACATTAGGCATCACATCCATACATGGCATATTTGATGGTCATACATGTCACAAGCACCATAAACTGTAATTAATTTGCAATTCCATCATTTTCCACTTTCAATCCATTTTATAAACACATCCATCAAGAATAACACCATCCACATTTTATCATAGTCAATTGTCTCCTACCAAATTTAGGGTTTTCGCCATTCAGCTGTCTTTAAATTTTAGGCCCAAAATTGTACAAAGTCAGACAGATTTTACAAAGGTAGAGTTTTACTTGGATCATGCCTCGTTACGTAACATCCCTACACAAGTTAAAACACATAAAATAACTCCCAAGTTGTGTGAACACAAGAGAAACCTACAAAGAAGTCTAGGGTACCATAGGTGAAAGGTTACCCTGTTCATCCCCCTGTGCAAATGGTTCAAGAATGTTGAGAATTGACAAAAGGACAAGCTCTTCCCCATCCAATGCACCATAATAAAAAGTGGTTTTCACCACTAACAAAAATCCCAAAACACCTTTGATCCCCGAAGTCGTAAGGATTCGTACTACACGCCCCTGACAAGGATGGGTAGTTGTCCCCAAGGCCTAAAAGGATCAATGCCATTTACAAAAAAAATTCCAACAATCCATCATCAAAAACTTCCAAAACACCTTTTTCCCTCAATGTCGTAAGGATTCGTACTACACACCCCTGACAAGGATGGGTAGTCATCCCCAAGGCTTGAAAGATCAATGCCCTTACATAATAACATCCCCAATCCCATTTGATTCCCAAAGGTCATAAGGATTCGTACTACATGTCCCTAAAAAGGATGGGTAGTCATCCCCAAGGCCAAAAGGATCAAGGCCATTCATAAGCCAAAACCCTACGAAGCTAAAAAAAGCAAAATTAAATAATAGTGGTTATCATCACTATTCAAATCCCTTGCTCAAAAAGAAAAACAAAAAGAGAAAAATAAATAGTGATTTTCATCACTATGTATATGAGCAAGTATCCCAACAAGTTGAGCCATCGAAAGATGCCTGAGCATTAATCCCTGGAATTCTCAGCATTTGAAAAACCATCTAGGTGATCCTCATTACGGGTTTGGTGGACAACCTACCTGACAATCGTGTTATCCTAAATGCATGACGATATGTCTATCACATTAGCTTTACGTGTGAGCAGACCAATGTTTGCATGTGGATGAGCTAGCTTATGGTACCTTAGATTGTCCCGTGGATTAATATTACTAAATACAACAACAGAGTTAGTGGAGCTAATTAGGTGATCCTCAATATAGGTTTGGTTGATAGCCTATCTGGCACTAGCGGTATCCTAACAAATACCACATAAATGAACTCAATTGCACACACAGGGATGTGAAATAACTTGGTCAAACTCAAGTCTGATTTATACCTTGTTCAAAAGTCTTACAAGATAAATGTACAGTCTTGGCTAGTTAGTTAAAACATCTAAGTCTCAGAAAAACCTTAACTACTATGCTAACATAATTATTGTATTCATATTAAATGATAGTCCTATAAGTTCAAGTTTCATCTTTGTCTTGGTTGAGATCCTTTTTCATATAATCTACCATAAATGGTTGTGTTTCCTTCTATTGTATATATAAACACCCAAATATCTTCCAAGAAAATTATTGATGATTTCCAATTCCTTCGCTCTAGAACTTCATCGGACATGCATATAACCAGATCCAAATTGACACAATAATGGGTTCGATTTGAGGATAAAATCCCACTCTCTAGGGCTGAACAAATAATCCTTCCAGACCATGGTTCATTTTTTTATAATCAAAAGCCCTATTTATGTCAGCATGTGAATTAAACTATCTATAGAGTATGATAACTATGTATTAAAATATTATTCTCAATAACTTACATCTTACATATATGAAATTTATAGGAACTTTTATGTCATTATACTATTTATGTAGAACACTAAGGAGCTAATATTTAAGGTATAATTCAATATATTATTGAGATTGGGTTAATTTGAAGAATATAGGAAGCTACCGTTTAAGAATTTTCCTCATGAAGCAATTTTTAAACATTCACTCCCTCAAACACACACACACAAAAAAGAAAGAATAAATGATAAACAAAAAGACTTCAAGATGAATGCAAATATATTCATTTATAGTAGATATTTATAAATGTCATAATTGTCATATTCAGATTCAAGAGAGAATTTTCAAACTGTTTAAGAGATGACAAGAAATATTTTGATCACACATTCTTACATTTTTATTTGTGGTGATGATTTTATTATTAATAAAAATAATATTTTTGGATGATTTGAGATATAAAGCTACATTATTATGAGTCCTTTGAGATGAGAATTTCAAACTCATTTAATTAATATTTAATGTATGTTACTCAATCGTTTCTCAACCTTATATGTTTTGGATATTCTACAACAATTTTAGATGGAGTACTTTAAGTGGCTCATTCTACAAAGATTAATAGCAAAGAAAATATCAATTGCACATGAAATTTAGATGCCCAATTCAATGATCAAGATAAACACCATACACTAAATACATCAATTGAGATGCATAAGTACCTCAATAATCTACATTTAATTTAGTAACCATTGATAGACATAACATTAGGTTGAGTATATGTTAAAATTAACCTTACAAAGTTAAAGCATGGGTTCAAAGATACTCAATTGTCATAGTAAATAAAAATGAATAGTAAAGAAAAATGAATAGCAAAGGAAATAAAAATTGCACGTGAAAATTAGATACCCAAATCACACTAAATACATCAATTGATAAGTACAAGTAACTGAATAAACTACATTTAATTCCATATCCCTTGATAGACATTACATTTAGTTTAATATATGTTAAAATCAACCTTACAAGGTTAAAGCATGGGTTTAGGGATACCATATTAAACCTCATCTACCAATATAAAATTTTATACTATAGACATATAAAGATATAAAAGAAAAAAAAAAATGCATAAAATATAAACCTCAAGGATTGATCAACATGTTGTACAAGACATAACATTAGATTTAGATAGGCATACCATTAGGTTTAGTATATGTTAAAATTAACCTTACAAAGTTAAAGCATGGGTTCAAAGACACTCAATTATCATAGTAAAGAAAAATGAATAGCAAAGGAAATAAAAAGTGCACATGAAATTTAGATACCCAAATCACACTAAATACATCAATTGAGAAGTACAAGTAACTTAATAAATTATATTTAATTCCATATTCCTTGATAGAAATTACATTTAGTTTAATATATGTTAAAATCAACCTTACAGGGTTAAAGCGTGGGTTCACGGATACCATATTAAATATCATATACTAGTATAAAATTTTAAACTATAGACATATAAAGTTAGAAAAGGAAAAAAATGCATAAAATATAAACCTCAAGGATTGATCCACATGTTGTACTAGAATTTTTTCCTTACATTTGAGATAGTTCTATTCCATCAGTTGCTTGAAGCATTATCGATAAATACTTTCAGTAAATTAGTAGCACGAGTTAGTGTATAGAGAAGTAAGATTGTAAATACTAAATTATGAAAATGTTAAAAAACATCAATTCTAATATTAATGCCATAATACTATCTACTGTGTATGATAACCATGTATTATACCATTATTCTCAATAACTTATATCTAACATACGAGAATTGTAATGGAATTTTTATGTCATAAAATTATTTATGCAGTATACTAAGAAGCTGACCTTTTAGTATATTATTGAATATTTATTGATATTGGGTTACTTTGAGGAATATAGGACACTACCATTAAATAAATTGACTTGTAAAGAAATTTCCAAACAATCATCCCTTAAACACACAAAGAAAAAAAGGAATACCTAGTGAATAAAAAAAACTTAAAGATAAAATATTAGATGATCTACAAAACCGTTTTGAAATATTAGATGATCTTGATCAGTGCATGGAGATACTTGAAACGTCGCTACCTGATGCAAATATAACAAGGCCAAATCAAATGTCTCTTCTTGAGGGGGAACTTAAGGAATCAGATCTAGGGGGTTTAAATGAAGAAAAAAGGGCTTTGGATCTAAGTATAGGGTACATGGTTGGGTTTAGCCCTATAAGGGAAACTATTTTGAAAAGTGGTACAGATTTAGTTATGCCCTCTCCTACTCATGCACTGATGCAGTCATCCTTGGACTGCAAAACTCCTACGGTGTTGGGATTACAGCAAAAAATAATTAAAAAATGTTTTTCGGATAAGAATATGAAGGTGGGTCGGAAGAAGGACCAGGATAAAATTAAGTTAATGGGGAAGACTTTGGTGGAGTCAGGCTTGGTGAGAACATTGGACTCACATTTTTATAACCCCCAAAAATGAATATCCTCTCATGGAATGTAAGGGGGTTGAATAGCATCCCCAGACAAAAATTTGTTCGTGATTTGGTTCGTGTGCATTCTCCAAATGTGGTGTTTATTCAGGATACTAAATTGGCTATTGATAGTATGCTCAATAATGCTCCCAATTTGTGGATAAGGGGGTAATGCGAGTGTATTGGTGCATGTGGATATGTTGGTGGCATCACTTATTTATGGTATCCGGTTAAGATATCCCCTCTTATTTGGATTTCCAGCAGATGGTCTATTTCAATGGTTGGGCATGATAATGAATCTGGTGAAATTATCCTACTTACAAATATGTATGCTCCTATTGATTATAATGGTAAAGTGAATTTGTGGAAGCACATTTGTTTTGTGAGAATTTTGGTTCCCCTGTACCCATGGATTTTGGTTGTGGATACTTCAACTCTATCACTTGTCTAGAGGAGAAACATGGTGGGGTGGACTGTCTCGAGCCTTTTTCTTCTATCTTTAGTGCTCATATACAGGGCCTAAAATTGGTTGACATCAAGCCATATAATGGGATATTTACTTGGCACAACCGATTATGTTGCTACAAACACTGATCAAAGTGACATAAATAGCCCCTAGGGCAGCCCCCAGAGGTTAAACAATGGTCCTAACCACTCCCACAATAGTTTTGGAAGGTCAGAGGTCAATTTGGAACCTTTTACTCGTCCCACCCTGGGATGATTACAAACTGGTATTCGTCCCACCCTAGGACGATTAGCAGTATTCGCTCCAGGGTGGGGCAAATAGCAGGTTTGACTGGCAAAAGTCAAACCTTGATAGGTCCACCACTTAACTGCAACTTCAAGACATGCAATTGTGAGGAACAACTTCAAATCAGAGAGAGAGACTTCAGTCATGCATGCCTTGATTTTTGAGGCCTCATGCAAGGAGACTCTAAATCAGGGAAGAATATTTTCTCCCAAAATAGGACCAGCAACTCAAGCGGCACCCTCGCATGCGCATTCAAATAGAGAGACCCTAGGTCTATAAATTGTTGAGTCTTCTCACCCCATAAAGGAGGACAAAGAGGAGCATTTGGAGCAATGAAGTGCTGCCAAATTACATCCTCACCCATCGTTTGTGCTTTTACATCCTTGATCTCTCTTTTGGAAGGGAGGTTATTGGGTGATTATTGGAAGCGCAATCTGGACCCAAACCCGAATATTTAGCCACAATACCCCACAAAATTTTCCAACACAACCCCATAAGAATTTTTGGACCCATCCCAAGTGGATTGGTGCCGAAACCGAGTCCCAAACGATGGGCGTCCTGCCCCCGGGTGCCCCTTGCACTGTTGTAGTTCTAATCACCCCACCCCGGAGTGATTAGAAATCTATGGTATATTTCCTTGATTTTTATTTTGCATTTTATTCTAGGTCACTTACATATGCTATCATTTAAATTTCATGTGATTCTGACAAGTTTTGATCATGCTTTTGTTATTTCTTGCTTTTACTAACATGCAGGGGGCATTATCAGATTCTGGGCTATAGAGGCCGAATTGGCAAAATACGACCATCTGGGTCATCCCAAAATACCCCATTTTACCTAACCCCAAATTTGTAGGTGATTTGGAGGCCTCTGGACTAGACATTTAGGAGATGACTTTCGGACAGGTTATGACAGGCCTAATCATCCCACCCTAGAGCGATTAGAAATATATGCAATATTTTTGGACTGTTCCTTTTGCAGTGGCTTCCTGGTAATGTTTTATTGCTTCTATCAAGTTTTTAGCTCATTCTAATATGTTTTAGTTATCATTTTTAATCATTTTATGCATGCACTGACCATAGGCCTTGGGGATCGCATGTTTCTCTCCATCCGTAGGTGCTACTAATCCTTTTTTGTTTCTCTGAATGTAGGATATCAACACTAGAGGGGCAAAAAGGAATAAAATAAATATTCATGCAAGCGGTAGCGATGTTTTGGTCCACACATTTTACATGTGGGCACGGGAAAGAAAGCGTATCAATCAGTGGTGTAATAGAGCCCTAATTAACGCTCCTAGTCCCAAAAAGGGAGGAGACGTATTGTAACCCAATTTTAAAGAAAATTAATAAAAAGGGTTGTACTCAACACTTGCTTTCTATCTTGTTTCAATTTTTTGATGTTTCTCTCCTTTCATGAATTTCAGTTCGTAAGAATTAGCGTTACATTTTGCTTTTGCATACATCACACTTGGCATTTCCGTTTTGTTTCCGTATCCTCGTGCTTTCACATGCATTTCAGTTCGTAGGACTTAGCATTACATTTTGTTTTTGCATACATCACACTTGGCATTTCCGTTTTGTTTTCATATCCTCATGCTTTCAGTGGCGATCACGGTGGGACTCTATCCCTTGATTTTGAGATCAGACTTTCGATAAAAACTTATGTGTTTTTTTTCTTACAGGTGTCAATATTTCAAGCATTGGACTGCTGCTCGTTCCACCCTATGATGAATATAGAGCTAGAATTCATGTCCCCCAGGGATGAATGGGAATTCGTTTCACCCTATGAAGAATACATATTTGTTATTCGTCTCACCCTAGGACGAATAGCTCTCTGTACAGTTTTAGAGTAGAAACTCAGAGACATCCGATTTGGGCAGAGAAGAGGTAGGGGTTTTGAGCATCCTCTATCATTTTTTATTTTCTATCTCTGTTATTTCTTATTTCTTTGCTTGCATTGGAGATTTTATGACATATTTTTCTTTCTTTGCACAAATAAAAATAACCCCACACACCACGTGGTAATTTAAAACACCAAGGAGTTGGTCGTAAAACCCCAACCCTTGATCAAGACCAACAGTGGATTTCATCACCACCTTGGCTTGAAATATTGCATACATAACCCCGATAATGACTATTGCTAGACGTAAAACCTAATGAAATCTGACCAAGTGTAGCTAGGGTGATTCCCAATGCATGAGGATAAGTATTCTATGGTAGGTGTCAAAACAGAGTGATTCCCCTTCCGTACCGCCTATGTTCCACGTACTATTCTGCTCTCATGTACCAATAGTCTCCCTCACGTAAGGGCGGGTATATAGAGAGGTTTGGTATAATTTCCTGGCAGTGGTATATTGAAGGGGTGACCATTTTTTGGAGATATAGGAGCCCTCATATTGCATATACAACAAAAATATCTTTACAAGGTTTTCAAAACAAACATCGATACACACTGAACCAGATTTAGGGCACACTTTTAATCCATAAACAAGATAATAATTGCTCTGATTGTGTTTTTCCATTTTTTTTAGTGTAGCATAAAAAATCGTAAAGAAGATAAAATCGTACACATATTTAGAAAAACATCACCATGGTGTACACCCGTAGCCGAGCCCAATCATAGGAAAAAGCTGTAAAAAGTGTACAAAGGGGGACAAGTCACCTCCGATATAGTCTTGAGGACTTGGTCATACCGCCTTGGTGGCCTGACCCACAAGATATTCCACATCATGCCATTACATAATGGGACTATAGAGGCACCCCTTTGAGGGGCACTCCCACTCAACATAGACCCTTTCAGGAGGAGGCCATACACGTGGAACTCAACATAGACGGGAGGTCTCCCTTAGATGCTCCTTATGAGTGGCCACTATGTGATGAAGCACTAGAGCAACATAGGGCCCATAAGGAGGGGCCACATGATTATGTCATCCCTCCTTTACCCCTTATTACTATAAAAAACAATAGGCCAAATCCAGAGCACAAGGCTCTTTAGACAGGGCAAGCCAATTCTGCCTGCCCCTTTCACACATATGAAAGGGAGTATGAGGAAGACCACTACATTCCTCAAGAGCAATACACAGTGTGGGAGCAATGCGCCTCCGTGCCTGCTATGTATCAAGATCACCCACTAAGGCCAAAACCTCGGGTGAATTCGCTAACCTCGATAGAGGAATGCAACCCATAGGGATCTCGCATAACCACGACCGAGATAGACATGTAGGAGAGGCATCTAGGATTCCTAGACACAAGAAGATGGAACAAATTGACTTGGCATTTGCCAAACATACCACCCACCAAGTGCAAATCACATAGCTTAGGCAAGACCAACAATAGTTAGAGCACCTTTATCGCCTTAGAAAAGAGCACATTCGACGTCAGATAAAATAATTGCTCTAGAACACTGTGCCTAAGAGGGTCCCAACCCCTTGTGCACATAAGATAGAATTGTATGAGAGGCACAACCCCTTGGTGCGAGACAGGTCTCCGCGACCTTATCAAATATTGCCTCCAAGACCTCCTAGACCTAAGCGAGAGGCCACTCCCAGAAACAACGATGGGCACCCTCCGTGGGACCCACCCATGTTTATAGGTCTCACCCAGGAACTCCTCAAGAAGCCTATGAGGATTATGAGCAAGAAGAAGAGTGGGCTGAAATGCCCTACAAAGGTAGGAGGGATGTTGTATGGCTACCCCTCCATAGGCCTCAAGTTCCTTATAACCCACAGTGGGAGCAAACCAAGGAGGAAGAGATCAAATCCTATGATGCATATAAAGCGCTACTAGAGCGCTTAGAGTCTATGGAGACCAAGACTTCTGGTCCCCAAAAGCCCACTTTATGCCAGCTCCACAGTCACCCTGTGCATCCATCAGTGTCGGCACCCCCATACCCTGAACACTTTAAACTGCCCCAGTTGGCACTCTTTATAGGGGAGGAGGATTCCCAAGAGCACATGACTAGATTCCTGAGCCAATGCTTTGGCATTCAGAATAATGATTCTTTGCTGCTAAGAACATTTATAACCACGTTCGTAGGCCCTACCTTGGATTGGTTCACTCAGTTGCCAAAACATAGCATCCATAACTTGGATCAGCTAGTGGACACGTTCCTCGAACACTTTGCCTTCAACACCAAGAAAAGGGTATCACTAAGCGACCTAGCTAGCCTCAAGCAGTATGAGGAAGAAACCATGGCGGCCTATGGAAATTGGTGGAGGAAATTGCTTTCAAATCTGCCCTACCTCCCTCCCATGTCCGACCTGACCCAAATGTTCTCAAAGAGCTATTTGAGATCGATATCCATGCTATTGTAGCTACAACAATATCCCACTCTTGAGGAATCCCTGGTGCAAGCCAGAATCATTGAGGAGATCAAAATATAGGATGGCGAGATTGCCAAGCCAAAGAAGAAAGAGTGGCCTAAAAACACCAAAATAGGGACCCCGCAATAGAAACCCGCTGTGGTTAATCAGGTTTCTATAAACATGCCTAAGCCTATGCAAGCAACATAGCCCTCACAGGCTAACTATTAGGCAGTTCCTCTTGACAACTATGAGAAGGAAAATCATCGACAAGAGAAAACTCAACAGCGTCACCCTAGGCGATAGTTCACACCCTTCATAGAGTCCAAAGACTCCTTGTTTGACCATTTTTCCATGACAAACTTGATACACCTACCAGAAAGTCGACCCATAGACCCCAACGTGCCAAAAACTAAGGGCTATAGGGAAGACTTGTACTGTAGATTTCATAGGCAGAAAGGACATGACATTTACACATGTTGAAAGTTCAAGAGCTTCGTGCAAGACCTAATAGACAACAAGACGTTGGCAATGGACAACCCCGTAGCACCAAACAACCAATAGATGGGAGTCTTAAAAGACCCCTTGCCTGCCCATGATACGCAGGAAAAGACCCTTCAAGTCAATGAGGTGACACATAATTGCCCCATGCAGGGGTATGTAGGGATGATAATCATAGTGACTAGGAACAAGAGGTACCCAGGAGCTGCCCCCACGGTGGCCACAGGAGAGGTTCCATCAACGTCACAACCTCAACAACACCCTACGCAACCTCCCCCGCCTAGACCAGTGGCCACGATTCGAACTAGACTTACCCAAAGTTTAAGGACCACATTGGCTAGGCTCTCCATCTACGAGCTCATTCAAAAATCATCGCCCCATAGGGAGGCTCTAATGGAGATATTAAAAGCCATCGAGCTGTAGCCCCATGAAGCAAACTCTTTCAACAACTTTGTGGGACATGTAAAACAATGTACAGAACCAGTCATCACCTTTAGAGAAGACGAGCTAAAATTAGTGACTGGTGATATGGTGGATCCACCCCTGCACGTCATTGCATGGGTCAACAGGATTCCGTACAAGAGGGTGTTGGTGGACACTGGCTCATCCAATAATATAATTACAACAACGACATTGAAACACCTAACGTTGCCAGCATCTCACATCGTGGCCTCCACCTATACTCTTCGAGCATTCAATGATGTGATATGCTCGATGGTTGGCACAATTGTCCTATCCATCCAAGTGGGACAAAAGAATATTCCTAGGTTGTGCCACATCTTGGAAGGTGATATGGCCTATAATATCTTGTTGGGCCGACCTTGGATTAGGGACATGAAGTGTGTCCCTTCAATAGCTCATCAGTGCTTAAAGTACACATTTGAAGGGCAGGTGCATGTAGTCCCGGTAGACTTAGAGCCTTTCAAGTATTGCAATACGGTGTAACTAATGCCGCAATCGACCCTTCCATCGACACATTTGGATTTTTAGTTGAATTCATCTAAACAGGGTCCGATTCCGCATGAATCCCCGCTATTAAGTCCATCAAATCACCAGCCGGGTCCATCATCATCATCTGGTCCTTCACCAACAATGCCACCTACGGTGGCCACACCGAAGGACAATGGAAAGACACCCCTAGAAGATGCACCACCATTAGTCTCAACCATCTCTACCGAAGATATGCCTAGTTGAATGGAAGTCAAGATGCCTAGTTCACCCTACATGGAGTGGACTCAAGAAGAACTCCCATTCCCTCCCCCTCCACCACCAACGATCACCATTGAGATGGAAAATACGGGCCTGGGGGAGTATCTAGTGTGGAACATTGTAGCAACACCCGCACTTGAGTCCATGCAAGACATGGGGAGACCTCACCTCCCCATCGGCACTATGGTTCCTCTAGGCTACCCACCCAATCAGACAAACTTTGTTTATGGGGGCCTTGATAATGGCATTGAACCTTACATGCAAGAAGAAGAAGATGAAGAGCCCTTTGTTGAGGACATCAACTATTTGTCCAACCCAGACTTCGCTTTGAGATATCTTGGCCAATGTAATTGGCATGGATATGGGTTGGGTAGGTATGAGCAAGGAGTGCGTGTTCTTTTCCAACCAAGATATCAAATGCCATACGACAAGTCAAGAGTAGGGTTCAACCACCCCATACCCCTCGACATATTGGTAGAGAACATGCAAGGCCTAGGGATAGGCAATAAGGATGGGTTGGCATTAGATCCATATGCCAATCCTAACACAACATATACATTGGGGGATTACCTCCCATTGCTAACAACCAACCTTGTTGACCTTAAAAACCCTTTCCCTTCGATCGAGAAAGGAGAAAGTTCGAGGACTCACCTACAAGAGGGATATAGACAAGGCCAAGAAGGGTCTTCAGAAGACGAGTCAGAGTATGAGGTAGCGCCTTGGGATCCTTTCGAGTCTGATAGCAATCATTCACAAGTGACCCCCATGGATGATTATCAGGAGAGCTTCATGACAATGTTCCCTTTGGATGCTCCAATCGAGCAAGTGCCACCTCAAGAGAATCAGGTCCTCCCGTAGAGAGCAGAACAACCCTAATGGGACCAGATCAATTTTCTTGAGCAAGATGAGCCTCACATGTCGCAAATAGCTATCAAAGCCAATGAAGGCCTCTGGATCTCTGATAGCGATTATGAAGACGAGACTGAGATGGCATATCTCAATCATATGCAACAACAACAATACCTCATGGACATAGATGACATGTTTGAATAGCTACACATAGGGCCAAGGCATAGGTGGCACCTAAAATAGATGCAGTTGGACCAACTACTACACCCACCACTTCAGGTATACTAAGAAGATCTTTCGCCCGGAGACCCTATAGAGCTATTAGTGCCAAGGGCAGACCCTATCCTTTTATCCGCACATAGGGCCGATCCATTTGTGCCAGTACCCATAGAGCCAGATCCGGAGCACAAAGATCACCTAGGATGTCCAAGTCACCACACCCGTGGTAATGGAGACCAAAATAATTTCATCAACATGATCTCCATTGACTTAACCGCCCCCATCCATAACCCAGCTGACCCAACACGGTCATTGCATCTAGACCTAGATGCTATAGACTAGGATCGCGCTGACACACCACCATCCCCATCAGAGTACTGGCCTTGTGGTGGGATGTTCCATTTCACCCCAGGACAGACTCAGGATGTCTTCCATGCTGAAGAGGAACCCAATGTTCCGAACGTAGATCTAAATTCAGAAAATTATATCCACTTGATCCCAACTCCACACCAGTTGGAGGATGGGTCCCACATGTTAGTTGAAGAGACGACTGACGTAGACATTGGCTCAGATCCAATGAATTCACAAATCATCAAGCTAGGGGTAAGTCTATCCCCCGAAGAGCAAGCCAACTACATTGCCCTTCTCAAAGAGAAGAAGGAGGTTTTTGCATGGTCCTACAAAGACATGTCGGGGCTAGACCCGCAGCTAGTCACGCATAATCTAACACTTGATCCGACAGTCAAGCCAGTTAAGCAAAAACTATGTAAGATGCACCCAATAGTAGCCTTAATGGTCAAATATGAGTTACAAAAGTTGTTGGATGCATAGTTTGTCATCTATGTGGATTACCCACCATGGCTGTCCAACATGGTGCCCATCAAAAAGCCCGACGGGAGGATTCACATATGCACCAATTTTTGAGACTTAAACAAAGCGAGTCCTAAGGATGATTTTCCCTTGCCTAGCATCAACGCATTGGTAGATTCTACAATGGGCCACAAAATTCTTTCCCTCATGGATGGTTTCTCGAGATACAATCAGATTCGTATCAATCCCGAGGACCAACTAAAAATGGCGTTCACAATGCCTTGGGGGACATTTTGTTATAAGGTCATGCCCTTTGGCCTTAAAAATGCTGGTGCCACCTACCAACGTGCCATGACATACATCTTCCATGATCACATGCATAAAAATTTGGAAGATTACATGGATGATTTGTTGGCCAAATATCTTTTGCGTCCAGATCATCTTGATGACTTAAGCAAGATCCTCGATCGCCTCATTGAACATAAAGTCAAATTAAACCCCAAGAAGTGTGTATTTGGCATCACATTTGGAAATCTCTTGGGTTTCATAGTCTCCAAATGAGGAATCAAGGTAGATCCACACAAAGTCAAGGCAATCCTTGAAATGCTTCCTCCAACTACCATCAAGCAGCTCAGAAGCCTACAGGGAAAGGTCGCATCAATCAAGCGCTTCATAGCATAGCTATCTGACAAGTGCCAACCCATGAATAAATTATTGCACAAGGGGGTAGCATTTCACTGGGATGACGAGTGCCAGTCAGCCTTTGATGACATCAAATAATACTTGGCTTCACCACTAGTATTGGCACCACCTAGACCAGGAGTGTCATTCTACTTATACATCTCATCTACTGAGGTGGCACTAGGAGCCATGCTAGCCCAGAAAAATGAACTACACAAAGAATAGGCTAATTACTATCTTAGCCGCACCTTGGTCAATTATGAACTTAACTATGCATATGTCGAAAAGCTATGCTTGGAAGTGGTGTTTGCTAGCAAAAAGCTACACCACTACATGCTGAGAAATACGACGTATGTTGTGTCTAAGGGGAATCCATTACGATACATGATGAGTCATACTTATCATAGTAGCCGCACGATGAAATGGATCATGCTATTGATGGAGTTTGACATCGAATTCATTGGACAAAAGTCCATCAAAGGTCAAGTCATCGCCGATCAACTAGCAGAGGCTCCTCTCAAAGATGATCAGCCTTTGACCGTAGAGCTACCAGATGATGGGGTCTTTCATTTCTTAGAATCACCAGATTTAGATGAGCCTGAGTCACAGGCCGACATAACCCTATTATTCGATGGTTCTAAATGTGAGCAAGGGGGTGGCATGGGAATTGTATTCTTCACACCACAAGGGGCTCCAATGCCTCTATCATTTAAATTAGATTTCCTATGCACCAACAACAATGCCGAATATGAAGCCTTGCTCATAGGTCTTCAAACAACAATCACCATGAACATCAAATGCTTGAACATCTTTGGTGATTCGTTGTTAATTGTTAACCAAGTAAAAGGGGTATTCCAATGTAAATGCCCAGTTCTACAGGCCTACAAAGCCCTTGTGGACAAATTCTTGGTAAATATTGAATGGTATGACATCGAGGCACTCCCTCGATCATCGAATCATTTTATGAACACTATGGCCTCCTTGGGGTCACTAATCTCACAAGACCCTTCTGGTGAAATGACAACCATTCAAGTTAAAAAATTATCGCAATCCGTGATGGAGCATGCAAGATTTGACCTAACACCAGGAATCCACCTGATCCAGATTGAACCATCTCAGGATAAGTTCTCTCGAATCCGTGATTGTCTGAATCATGCTGACTAGGGGTCCTTGTTCTCCTCGACCCCTCTTAATAGCAACACAACACTATTCTTACAAGTTCTTTCCCGCTCAGATTTTGCTAGGGATGAACTCCAAGAGGGATTGGTCGTTCATACCATCAAGGTTTCTGATCAGTAGGATTGGTACACACCCATAAGAGATTACCTCAAGTTAGGTAACCTCCCACTTGGATTGACACACACTACGAAAAGATCATTTAAACAGAAAGCGGAAAAACATGTCTTTCTAGGAGACATTTTGTATCGTCGGAGCTATGAAGGAATCCTCCTCCATTGCTTGGACTAGCAGGAGTCTACTTGGGCGATCACCCAAGCGCATGATGGTACATGCGATGGCCACTTCAGCGGTATGGCCATCGCAAAGTGCATTCTTCGCATGGGCTATTATTGGCCATATTTAGAGTGAGATTGTTGCGCATATGTAAAGAAGTGCGTGAAGTGTCAACACCATGCCAATTTGACACATGTACCTTCTCAGGCCTTGCAACCAATCCAATCGGCTTGGCCATTTTTGTAGTGGGGCTTAGATCTAATCGAAAAGATCTCCCCTACATCATTGGGTCATCACACGTTTATCATAATGGCCACAGAGTACTTCACCAAGTGGGTGGAAGCAATTTCGCTAACCTCTACGATTGGACCCCGCATTACGGAGTTTATTTTGCATAACATCATATATCATTTTGGTATTCCATCCAAGATCATCTCGGATAATGGGACGTCATTCAAGAACAAAGATGTGCGTGCTTTGACAATAAAGTACAAAATTCAGCATAGTTTTTCAACACCTTATTATCCGTAGGCAAATGGGCAAGAAGAGGCATCAAACAAAATTCTAGTTGCCATCCTCAAAAATATGATCATAGATAGTCATAAGGATTGGCACATTCAAATCCCGCTTGCCCTATGGGCTTATCGCACTAGCATTCGGACGCCCACTAGGGCAACTCCATTTTTGCTAGTGTATGGCTCCGAGGCAGTCATGCCTCTCGAGTTGGAAATACCTTCCCTGCGCATCTCAATGCAAGAGTTCATCGATGATGACACTGCACGGCAGACCCGGTTAGACCAACTTACGTTTCTCGATGAATGACATGTCAATGCTCTTGAGCATTTACGTATCTATCAAGAGTGACTTAGGAGAGTGTACAACATGAAAGTTCACCTGAGGGACTTTCAGGTTGGTGACTTGGTCTTAAAAGAGAACCAACAAAATTCTAACTTGTCGCCCCATCTAAGGGACAAGTTCATGGAAAATTGGTTAGGTCCTTATGTAATTGATAGTAAAATAGGACCTGGAACATACCGGATCGCCTCTCTTGAAGGAATCAAGGAACTAGAACCCTTGAACATCATTCATTTGAGGCCATTCCACATTTAGAGAGCCATAGCCCACCCAAAAATCTCCAAGGATTCCAGTAATTGCTTGGTCAAACCCAAAAAGCTCCAAGGATTCTCACAATCGCTTGGTCCACCTAAAATGCCCCAAAGGTATCCATAAACCCTTTGGTCAAACCAAAAGCTCCAAGGATTCCTACAATCGCTTGGTCAAACCAAAAGCTCCAAGGATTCCTACAATCGCTTGGTCAAACCAAAAGCTCCAAGGATTCCTACAATCGCTTGGTCAACCTAAAAAGCTCCAAGGATTTCCGCAATCACTTGGTCAACTTAAAAATGCCCCAAAGGTATCAATAATCCCTTTGGTCACCCTAAACGCTCCAAGGATTCTCACAATCGCTTGGTCCACCTAAAACGCCCCAAAGGTATCCATAAACCCTTTGGTCAAACCAAAAGCTCCAAGGGTTCCCACAATCGCTTGGTCAAAAACAAATATTCAAAAACAAACAAAAAATAAAATCATCAAAAATAACAAAAAAAATTGCATCTCAATTTCATGAATACTCATAAAAATCAAAATACAAAAATATAATAAACTGCATTAGGCATCGCATCCATACATGGCATATTTGCTGGTCATACATGTCACAAGCACCATAGACTGTAATTAATCGACAATTCCATCATTTTCCACTTTCAATCCATTTTATAAACACATCCATCCAGAATAACACCATCCACATTTTAGCATAGTCAGTTGTCTCCTAATGAATTTAGGGTTTTCGCCATTCAGCTGTCTTTAAATTTCTAGCCAAAAACTATACAAAGTCAGACAAATTTTACAAAGGTAGAGTTTTACTTGGATCACGCCTCGTTACGTAACATCCCTACACAAGTTAAAACACATAAAATAACTCCCAAGTTGTGTGAACGCAAGAGAAACCTACAAAGCAGTCTAGGGTACCATAGGTGAAAGGTTAGCCTGTTCATCCCCCTATGCGAATGGTTCAAGAATGCTGAGAATTGACAAAAGGACAAGCTCTTCCCCATCCAATGCACCATAATAAAAAGTGGTTTTCACCACTAACAAAAATCCCAAAACCTCTTTTATCCCCGAAGTCATAAGGATTCGTACTACACCCCTCTGACAAGGATGGGTATTCGTCCCAAATGCCTAAAAGGATAAAAGCCATTTACATACAAAATTCCAAAAATCCATCATCACAAACTTCCATAACACCTTTGGTCCCCAAATTCATAAGGATTCGTACTACACACCCCTGACAAGGATGGGTAGTCATCCCCAAGGCCTGAAAGATCAATGCCCTTACATAATAACATCCCCAATCCCCTTTGGTTCCCAAGGTCGTAAGGATTCGTACTACATGTCCCTGAATAGGATGGGTAGTCATCCCCAAGGCCAAAAGGATCAAGGCCATTCATAAGCCAAAACCTTACGAAGCTCAAAATGCAAAATCAAATAACAGTGGTTATCACCACTATTCAAATCCCTTGCTCAAAAAGAAAAACAAAAAGAGAAAAATAAACAGTGATTTTCATCATTGTGTATGAGAGCAAGTATCCCAAAAATTTGAGCCAATAAAAGATGCCTGTACTTGAATCCCTAGAATTCTTAGCATTCAAAAAATCATCTAGGTGATCCTCATTACGGGTTTGGTGGACAACCTACCTGACAATGGCGGTATCCTAAACGCATGACGATATGTCTATCACATTAGCTTTGCATGTGAGCAGACAAATGTTTGCATGTGGATGAGCTAGCTTATGGTACCTTAGATTGTCCCATGGATTAATCTTACTAAATACAATAATGGAGTTAGTGGAGCTAATTAGGTGATCCTCAGTATAGGTTTGGTTGATAGCCTATCTGGCACTGGTGGTATCCTGACAAATACCACATAAATGAAATCAATTGCACACACAAGGATGTGAAATAACTTGGTCAAACTCAAGTCTGATTTATACCTTATTCAAAAGTCTTGTGAGATAAATGTACAGTCTTGGCTAGTTAGTTAAAACATCTGAGTCTCTGGAAAACCTTAATTACATTCTAAAACAACTATGGTACATTTCATTGCTTATATAACCATCAAAAAAAAAAAAAAATACAAAACCAAAATTATCACATGCAAAGTCATTACACAAACCAATCACATCGTACAGAAAGCCAGTAACTCTTGTAAAGTCTATGGTACCATCAAAAAGTTACCAAAAAATCATTTCATCCATTCCATATGCATACATCATATAATTAGAAATATCGCATTCATAATAACACATGCATACATCATCATAAATAAATGTGCATAAACAAAAAAAATAGAATATATAAATCATGACAAGTGTATAACCAAAAAGAAAAGTCATGTATATATATCATCAAAATGCCCACAGGCTACAACAAGTCGGTCCTCTGACCTAGCAAAACAAAGCAAAAACTCAAAAACCCCCAAGCCTAGGGCGTCGACCACCATGATCACGTAGGATGGGTGCGACGGGAACTACACCCCTTGGTGTGGGTCCTATGTAACCTCTCAGGGCAGCTGCTACTAGCCCCTGCATCACACCCACTAGCGCCCCCCTCATCTAGCCGCCTATGACGAGATGATGTCGACTGCTCAGTATCATTGTCTCTCGTTCGATGTGAAGACCCACCTTCAGGGAGCTCAGGTAACCACCCACCGAGGTGGATAATATCTACCTCCAAATCCATCCTATGTCGAAACCAATCCACCTCTAGCTGAAGGTATGTAGCCACTACATCATCGCACTGCACCAACTAAGTTCGTAGGAGATCCCTCTCCTGCGTAGCATCTGTGTCCCCATCCCATCGGTGGTATGCAACAAATTCGTTCTCCCACTCTACCAACTGAGTCCATAGGAGATCCGTCTCCTGTAAAGCCTCCCCAAGCTCCTCATCTCGTCTCTGAATCAGATCCTCCAGTCGCACTATCTCAGCACGATCCCTCACCTCCACACCCTCCGAGATAGCCTAGTGCATAGGCATATCTAGGAATGCGGGATGCATTGGCTCCCACTGTTCCGGGACGTCCTGTGTATTCGGATGCTCCAAAATCCCAAAATCATCCCCCCTAAAGCTATCAACCTCCACCATGTTTGCATCCTCGAGCGGAGCCCCCCAACCCTCTCCCGATGCCTCTGCATCCTCACCACCTGTTGCTGCCACCTCTGGATCCCCTAGAGGCCCCTCACCTCGCCACCATCACAATGTAAACAACTGGTCGTACTCAACGGTTGCCCTGACATTGTACACATTAGGGAAATCGATCATAGGATCCGACTCCTCACCAAGCGGCTCGATGATTGGCTAGGAAAGAGTCCTCTCGTTGCCCCGATGTCGATAGATCAAGGGCTCACCAGGAAACCCCTGGTGCATCTCAAACTATCATTTCACTCGAATGTACGAGAAGTACTCTTGCTCAGTCCCGTGCTGCCCAATCAGCCATATCCCCCTACACACTCACTAGAGCCACTCTCCAACCTCATGCCAGGCTGGACAGTCCTAGTATGGGCGCCAGAATAGCTCCCCTGGAGCAAGATGAGTGAAGGCATCAACATAGTTCCCTACGACACCTACCTAGTGCTGACTCTACCCCTGTTCCTCAGACCACTACCACAGAGCTGCATACCCTATATCTTTGTCCACCATCTCTACCCAAGTAGTCCATGGAAAACCTGTGGCCACTCCACAGCTATGTGCTACCACCCCCAACACTGCAATAGGTAGCTGCACCCAATCCCCTTCTGCCTTCGATAGCGGACCTCGTACAAATCATCATAAAGCTATGCCAGAATCATCTATCCCCACCTCATAATCAAAGGTGCCTCTATCGGGTACTCAACCAATATAAACACTACCTGCAGTAGGTTCCATGGGAACCTCACTCTCGAGGAGTCAGGCAGTAGCATGTTGGAGATGAGGGTCATCAGTAATGCATGCCTCACCCCCAACATGCCCCTCCCTAGCCACCACCGCACCAAGATACCGACAATTAGGAAATATCCCTCTGCCCGCTCCACTGGGCTATCCACCCCCATCTCCACCCCATGCCTGAATCATCGTGTCAGCACAACCGTCCTTTGATCACGCGGTGTAGTCCGAATCAGCAGCCCGTCTATCAGAATCCATAGAATTTGATAGACATCCTCCAGAGTCACTGATGAGGGCTGGAAATGCCTCAATCATAACATGTTTTGAACACTAAAAATGCCTATAAACTCTTATGTTTTATCTGATATGTTAGTTAAGTTGATTCAATATGTTGTATATTAACCATTTTGCATGATCAATGTATTTGAAATATTATATGCTGATTTTACAGCTTTTTGCATAGTTTTGTGTTCTTTTTGCTATGATTTGCTACAATGGGATATGCTTAGAATAATAGCAGTATTTCACTAATCATTTTTTTATTTGTCTCAAGCATTTATTTCACCTAAATCTGGCAACAGTACAAGCAAACTGTTACTGTGCAGCAAAAACTGGTCTTTCCGATGTAAATTCCAGCCAGCTGTCCATAAATAGCAAGGCATGGAATTCACATGAGAAAAGGGATGAAGACCATTGGAATTTGATCTTAGGAGATAACCCACCTGAGAGATATAGAAGAAATCACTGGAAAAGCATACATTTGTTCATTCCGAAGTATCTTTGGAATGAACAGATATCTTTGGAATGAGAGAACACAGCATCTTCGAAATGAGTAGATCTTCGGAATGAAGAATGCAGTATCTTCGAAATGAGTGGATCTTCAGAATGAAGCATGCAGTATCTTCAGAATGAGTGATCTTCAAAATGAGAATGCAGTATCTTCGGAATGAGCGATCTTCGGAATGAGAACTGCATTGTCTTCGAAATGAAGCCACTTATCTTCGGAATGAAGAACAAAATGTGTTTTTGACCTGTTGACCGATTTTTGAAGCTGGAAAAATGGAAATAAATGTTGGAAAAGGTAAAGAGAAAGATATTCCATCTATCTTTGCCATCATTTCTGACAAAATTCATCATTAAGGGAAAGATCAAGTTTTAGTCCTCTTCTAGGATAAAACCAAAATTTGTTGCAACATTGTAGGATTAGATCTTTTGAGATATTCTTTGTTTGTAATTAGATCATAGGATAGCTATAAATATTGCTTCCATTCAGGTTGAGCCTAGTAGGTAGTAAAGGAGGTAGAAAATAGTGAGAAAAGAGTAAGGAAGCTAGCAAAAAATACAGAGTATAGGTAGAAATTGACTGTTACAGTCCTGTAACAGTTTTTTAGCAGAATTATTGTAATCATGTCTTCTAATCAATAAAGTGCACCAGTTCTATTTCATATTTCTTGTAAATGAGTGTTATTAAGATTTATAAAGAGAGAGAGACTTACACCTTATTATAGACAAAGAGGCTGGCCACTTCTAGACCTATGAGGAGGACTAACAAGCAGGTTTTTATTCTGATTTTGCTGCAGCAGAATGAGTTGTAGAACTTGTTATTTCAATTGCTTGTAAATAGTTGACAATATTTGCAGTATTAGTTTATTTATGCTTAAATCAACCTTGTGCTTAATTTTTTAGTTGCAATATTACTTTCAGCAAAGCTTCCACTTTATTTCAGACTGTTATTTCTAGAATTTACTATTTTTTAGCAATTTCCTGCATTTTATGTTTTGCTGTCAAATCCTGCACAGAAGATTGACAACCTTCTGTTATAGAACTTTGACAGTTTTTATTTCCACATTAGATATAGAATTTCATTACTGCAAAAGTAATTAGATTTCCTTTCTGCAATTAGGATCATAATTTTAATTCTGCAACTGTTATTTTTGCAATATAATTAGGTCTCATTCTGTAATTGTAATTAGGACTTCATTTCTGCATTTAATGATTAGTTTCCAATTTTGTAACTTAGATTAAGATTTAATTCATGTAATTTAGAGATAGGAATGTTCCAAAACCCCCCACACAACCGGTTCCACCAATAAGAATTGTTGCTCTAGATTGACCTAAGTTATAGCTATTTCACATCTTCTTTCATAGATAGCCTTGTACACTGCCCTGGATTGACAGATTCATTGAGAATTAATGATGGTATAATGACTACACATCATTTTGGCACCATTATCAGGGAATAGTGTTGTCAGAAGAAAACAAACAGTCTAATAGCTATAATCATACTAAACTGTGAACATTCAGGTTAAAATCTAAATATAATAGCTGAGGAAGATAACAACTATTGACTTAATTTATGTCATTTAGGAGTAAACATGAATGAGTAAGTCTAGGGATGAAAAAGGTAGAAATACCCCAAAGGATCCCTGGCTTGTCCCATTAAGGAGATCTTCATGCCTAAGGGGTGAATCACCTGTGTTTGAATTACCAAAAATATTGATAGAAAAATCACCAGTCTCACCATCACTAGAACATTATGAGATAGGAAAATCACTAATTTTATCATCATCATAATATCCTAAGAAAGACAATTCATTAGACTCATCATCAACAGAGAGGCTTGGACCTCTTGAGAGAACAATTTGGGAAGCTTTAACTTCTCCCAACAAACAGGAAACTATGGCGGAAGGAGGCAATATAGATGGCCAACATGGCTATGTTCATAATGAAGGAGATGAACAGGATATACTCCAACCATCTAGAACATTTGAATATCCTATTCATCTGAATCCAACACAAAACTCTCCCATGAAAACCATTTCACCTTCAGTACTTCCAACCTTCCGAGGTGTTGTATCTAAAGATCCTGACCAATTTTTGTTTGAATTCAAGGTAGTGTGTCAGACCTATGATTATATAAATGACAATCAGAAACTTAAGGTTTTTCCCTCAACTCTCAAGGATTCAGCATTGCACTAGTTCATGAGCTTAGAGCCAAATTCTATAAGAACCTGGGATCAAATGGAGACTGTCTTTTTAGACAAATATCAAGAATATTGCCATGTAAGGAATATAAAAGATGAGTTATTCAGAATCAAGCAGGAAGATGATGAGACCTTGGAATATTATCTTGATAGGTTCTCCTTTGTTCAAAGGAGATGTGGACTTGTAGAACCAGAATTATGTAAAACCATATTTTTGAGAAGATTGCAAGATGAATCCAGAGAAGTTTTGGATTTGATGGAAAAAGGGGATGTAACCACTCTCAGTAATGAGGAAATTATGGATATCTATAGGAATTACTCTCACACTAAGCAGAGAAGAAGAAAAAGCCACACAAATGGCACTGATGTAAAGGACCTGATAGAGGAACTTGCAAATTTCAAAACTGATATTCTAGTGCACTTAAACACTACTTTGGGAGAAATGTCTGCAAAAGCAAAAAACATAGAACATTTGGCAATTTATTGCCCAAGATGTAGAAATAAACATGCTTTGCAGGAATTTCCTTTGAATAAAACATCTATCTCAGCCATTTGTAGTATTTGTTCAAAAAGGCATTCAACTGATCAATGCCAACTGCTACCACAACTCAAAACTGTGTTAGAAAACCAGACTGAGGAACTCAACTATATTGGACCAAAGCAAGGGGGAAATTTTTCTCAATATTAAAATCCCCCTCGTTTTCCTACAAATTGGGGGCATAATCCTGGTACTATGCCTTAGGGACAATCAGAACCACCCCAACGTCCTTGGAATTATCCTCAATGGACAAATTCCCAAGAATGGCCACAATCAAATTGGAGTAACCCAGCCTGGAATCAGAATCAAAACAACCCCTCATGGAATCAAAACAACCCATATTGAAATCAAAACAATCCAGCTTGGAATCAAAATCAGACTAATCCACATTGGATGCAAAACCAACCACAGTGGAATCAACAATACCAGTCCTATCCAAGGCAGCAAAGGAATCAAGGTCAAACTCAGCATTTGTTGCCTGCACCTAATCAAAATTTTCAAGAAAAACAATAGCAAACATAGCAAGTGAAACAACCTCAATTGCCAGCTCAGCCTAGTCACTAATCCAAACAGTGTGAGACAGACACCTCCTGTCTATGTGGTTGAAGCTGAAGAAAATGTTGAAATTAATGTTCTTGATTGTAGTAACATCCAACTTCGTTCAGGGAAAGTTGTACCTGAACCAGTTTCAATTGAAATCAAAGAAAATGAAGAGCAAGAATCATCAAAACTAGAGAAAGTCCAATCAACAATAAAAATAGAAAAATTGGAACCAACAATAGAGAAAGAGACACAAGTAGAACAATTACCAAGGATAATTCCATATCCTGAAAGACTTAATGCAATACCAAAAAATTTTGAGTCAGAATTGGTCAAAGAACTCAAAAAGTTGACTATATCATTGCCCTTATTGCAAGCCATTATGGAAATACCGGATATTAACGAGTACTATCCAAAATTTGTGCATTAAAAGAGCAGGAAGAAAGAAGAAAGCATTTCCCAAGGCTATGCGAGGTTGAAGGAAAGATAGCTAATCTCTTATCTGGAAAACTACTACCTCCAAAGTATAGTGATCCAGGAAGCCCAGTTATCACAGTCACCATAGGTTCAGTACCAATATCAAATGTTTTAGTGGATCTAGGAGCTGCAATAAATGTCATGACCAAGGATACAATGGAACAATTACAGCTCAAACATCTTAGCCCCATATTTACAGTTTTAGAAATGGCTAATAGGTCAGTTGCAAAACCTGAAGGAATCATTGAAGATGTCCCTATAGAAGTTTCTTATTGGGAATTCCCTGTAGATTTTTTGGTTTTACAGCTAAGAAATTTAGCACATGGATATCCCATTATTTTGGGAAGACCTTGGCTTGCAACCGCAGCAGCCTTCATTGACTGTAGATCTGGAAATATGGCCATTTCAAATGGTATTGATCTAAAACAAATTTCTTTATATCCTCCTACAAAACCATCTAGCAAAATTTCAGGTCAGTTATGGTTTTCTGACTTAGATGAGGAACCAGAAGAGGTCATTTCTACACTAGCTACCTTAGTAGTAAGAGAACATACAGAAGACCTCAGTGAAATAGAAAACTTAGAAAATGAAACAATCTTGATGAATTTTCTGCATGAACAAGGTTTAGAAGGGGAAGCAACAAATATCCAACAGTTGATAAGTAATGAGGAGAATCAAAAATCTGAAGATGAACCATCTATGCTATCACACGAAAACTCTGTTTCACTACCACATGGATGGCACCATCATCTGATTTTTCCTTCTCACTATTCCATACAAGATATGCTTCCATTAAGTAGCAATAAAATAGAAACTGCTTCTTTTCTCCCATCTTAGCAATGTCCTCTTAATCCCTTAATCACCAGATATGAAGGAGTGAATTCAGTCTTTCTAAATACAAAACAAATAGAAGTCCAGCCAGGCAAATTTTTGAACATCTACAGCCAGCTTACTAGGGAAGAGGAAGAAAAAATGATAGTTGTTTTGCAGAAGCATGTTCATGCTTTTGCTTGGAACTACAAAGATATGTCAGGAGTTCATCCTAATATATGTACCCATAGAATCTATACTGAAGAAGTCAAGCCAGTCAGAAAACCTCAAAGAAGATTGAATCATGCCTTCAGAGATATTGTGAAGAAGAAATTGAAAAAACTCCTGGAAGTAGGATTCATTTACCCAATTTCTGATAGCCAATGGGTTTCTCCATTGGTAATAGTTCCTAAGAAAAATGGAAAAATGAGAGTATGTGTAGACTATAGAGAGTTGAATAAGGTGACATACAAAGACCATTTTCCATTACCTTTCATAGATCAGTTGTTAGATACTCTTGCTGGAAAAAGATACTTTTGTTTTCTTGATGGATTTAGTGGATATAATCAAATTCAGATTGCACCTGAAGATAAAGAGAAGACAACTTTTACATGTCCATGGGGAACATTTGCATATAGGGTTTTACCTTTTGGTTTGTGTAATGCCCCAACAACTTTTTAGTGAGCAGTCCTAGCAAATTTTACTGATCTGACCACCAAAAGTGTTGAAATATACATGGATGATTTCATAGTATGTGGACAAACTTTTGATTTTACATTGGAAAATCTTGATAAAGTCTTAACTCGCTGTGAAACATACCACTTATCCTTAAATCCAGATAAATGCTTCATGATGATGAAGGAAGGGATAGTTCTTGGTCATCACATCTCTCCTGAAGGGATCCAAGTTGATCCAAAGAAGGTTGAAATTATCAAGAATCTCCTTCCTCCTAAAAATCAGACTAATGTCAGAAGCTTCCTAGGACACATTGGTTTTTACCATAGGTTCATTACCAACTTTAGTACAATAGCCAGTCCTATGTTTGCCATATTGACTAAAGATTCTGAATTCTCCTGGACTGCAAAGTGTCAAGAAGCATTTGAAGCTCTGAAAGAGAAATTGATAACTCCACCTGTGCTCGAGAGGACCTAATTGGACATTACCATTTCACATACAGACTGATGCCTCCAATACAGCAATTGGAGTAGCATTAGGACAAATTGACAATGGTGAACACTATACCATCTACAACATTAGCAAGAACTTGATAGGAGTCGAGAAAAATTATACAACAACTAAGAAGGAATTCCTAGCAGTAATTTATGCCATCAACAAATTCAAGCATTACATCACAGGTTATCAAATATTTATTCACACAGATCATACAACCATTAAATATTTGATGAGTAAACCTATGGTAAGTGCAAGAATTATTCGTTGGTTGCTGTTGCTACAAGAATTTGATATCACTATAATCAACAAACCAGGAAAAGCTAATGTTGTGTCAAATTTCTTGTCCAGGTTGCAGAATACAGATGAAGGGGAATTAGTTGATGACACTTTTCCTGATGAAAAACTATTTGCTATATCAGTCCAATCACCTTGGTTTGCAGATATAGCCAATTATTTGGTCACATGGAAAGTTCCTCCACATTTTACTTCAAAATAGAAAAAATAATTGATCAAACAGAGTTCTTATTTTGAATGGATTAAGGGTATGCTTTTTAAATGCAGTCCTGACCATGTGTTACGTAGGTGCATCCGAAAGGATGAAGTGTATGATATCCTTAGAGCTTGTCATGATGAACCCTCAGGTGGACACTATTCCATAAAAAGCACAGTTAGAAAAATCTTGGGGATAGGATATTATTGGCCATCTCTTCACAAGGATGTGAAAAAGTACATCAGGCATTGTGATGCATGCCAAAGAATGGGGAAACCCACTCATACAAATGAGATGCCATCGCAGCCTCAAATGGTTTTAGAACCATTTGAGAGGTTGGGGCTTGATTTTGTAGGACCTATTGATCCACCTTCTCAAGGAAAGGTGCATATTCTAGTATGCACTGATTACCTGACAAAGTGGGTAGAGGTGTGTGCTTTCAAACATGCTCGTGAAGAGAAGGTCGTTGATTTCTTGTATACTCGGATTTTTCAGAGATTTGGAGCTCCACGGTCTATCACCACAGACCAAGGACCCCAATTTGCATCCAAAGTCATAAAATCATTTACAGAATTGTATGAACTCAAACATAGTAAATCATCACCTTACCACCCACAAGCAAATGGCCAGGTTGAAGTAACAAATAGGGAACTAGAACGCATCTTGACAAAAACAGTAGCTTTTCATAGGAGAAATTGGCTAGATAAATTACCTGAAGTAGTTTGGGCCTACAATACTACTTGGAAGTCCACTACTAGATTCACACCTTATGAACTAGTCTTTGGTAAAAAGCCTCTCTTACCTATTGAATTTGAGATACTAACATTGCACACAGCATTGGAAATTGGAATTGAATTGTCGTAGGCATAGACAGACAGGATTCTGTAGTTGAATGCATTGGATGAACTTAGATTGGATGCTCTGCACCAAACTAAGGTAATTCAAGAGCAGAGGAAGCTGTGGCATGACAGTCACATTTAGTAGAGGAAACTTCAACAAGGAGATTGGGCTTTACTGTTTGATTCTCAATACAAAGACTTCCCTGGAAAACTGAGAACTAGATGGTTGGGACCTTACTAGATTAAGGAGGTATTTAACAACGGAGCAGCTCGTTTATCCACTATTGATGGGTCATGAAGAAAGTTGGTAGTGAATGGACATCGCCTCAGGGTATACCTTACACCTCTGACTAAAGAATAATTCTTGCAACAACTTGATAGTTTGGATACACAACAGGTGGAAGAGATTCCCTCTTCCACTTCAAAACAATCAACATGATCAGTGGATTTCAAGAAAAAATAGAAAATACAAAAAAAAAAAATAGAAAACAAAAAGATGAATAAATTCTGAGTATGAATTCCTTCATGGGCATGGTTTCAGGGGAAATCATGAAATTCCTTCATGGGCATAGTCAGGATCAAGAAAAAAAAAAAAAAGAGAAAAGGAGAGGTAAAAAAATATATAAAAAAAAGGGTAAATCAAGAAAAAAGAAGAGAGAAAAATGAATAACTCAGTAGTGAAAACCTTTTATTAAGGCACTACTAGGTTGGTATGTATGAAAACTAGTTTTATGGCATGCATAACCTTGAGAAATTTTTGAACCATCATTGTACAAATTCACCAAGTGCACTTGTTTTGAAATGTTGCAGAAAATCTTAGCAGAATATCAACAAAAGCAGTCATTCTTCAAAACTGGCATTAACTATTTTTTCAGGTATATATTTCTTACATTTCTTCATTGTAAAATGATTGGTATATAGTATGTGACAATTAACCATTAACATAAAAGGTATTCATAAGAGTTGGCATACTTTTGAAAATGAAAATATTGATTTTTGCCTAATCTTCATAACAAGAATGCCAAAAATAGTGCCTGTTGTATTATCTTTGGAATGAAATTGTCTTCGGAATGACATCAAAATGAATGTTGCACTTTGTCTTCAGAAAGAAACTTTGTCTTCGAAATGACAATTTGTCTTCAAAATGAAACTTGGTCTTCGAAATGATGACTTGCTGCATCATCTTCGAAATGAAGATCTATCTTCGGAATGAAGATCTGTCTTCGGAATGAAGATCTATCTTTGGAATGAGGATCTGTCTTCGGAATGAGGGTCTGTCTTCGGAATGACGATTTACCTTCACAATACTGCCTGATCTTCGGAATGAAGATCTGTCTTTGGAATGAAAATTTTGCAAAGAAGATTTGTCTTCGGAATGAAGACCTATCTTCGGAATGAAGTCATAATCTTCGGAATGAGGATTTGTCTTTGGAATGAAGACTTGTCTTTGAAATGAGGTCATAATCTTCAAAATGAAATTTTGTCTGCGCAATAAGTTATAATCTTCGGAAAGAGCATTTCCACGTGGCATCCAAGAAGACAAGGTATGACAAAATTAAAAAAATTTTAGTTGCATGCGATGAAGGAACACGTGTCAGTCAGCACATGGTTTGTTTTTGCACTCATTGGAAATACGGAGGACGTGACCAACCATATACCATCAGTTTTTAATGCCAATAAACATGCACGTGAGAATCTACAAAACTAATGAGGTGGATCTGATGACAAGGACATCCATGCAATTATCAATGAACAGGTGTACAGTGCAAAAGTAGAAATGTGTGCCACCTTTCTTTTTGAAGACGTGTTTATGAAGTACAGTGCACAGGTTACAGTTCATTTTGAAGAAGAAGACGAGAAATAGGGCAACGAAGGTTTCAAACTAAAACTCTACAAATCTGCAACAGAAAACAACCAGAGATCCAGCAGAAGAATAGCAACCATAGTATACATTTTTTTAAACAAAGAAGATGGGGCAAAAGATCAGAATAGAACTTGTAGATACCACTTACCTCTGAGAAAATATAGCAGTTGTGTAGATTTTTGAAGATGGAGGATTTATGCCATTTTTGGATAAATTCAATGGGTCTTCTAAATATTTGGCTGGCATGTTCGCCCATACGTTCAGAAACAACCGAGAACATGTTAATGACATGACTATTGAGGTAAGCCCTAAAATTTTAAGTCAGATTACAGAGCTACCATTAGAAGGGATTTAAATTTCTAGATCTGGAAAAAACACATTGGCAAATGTAGTTAATCAGTTTGTAGAAGAAAATTATAGAGAACCAGAGTACTTAACCCATAACAACACATGCAAAGGGTTAACAAAGGCCAGCCTGCAGGAACCCTGGGATGAAGTAGCCACTTGGGTAATTAAATTTTTAACCTGTGAAGGGCAGTATGTGTTGTTGTCAGGGCATCATCTATGAATTTTGAACCATCTCAGACATGGTGGGCAACAACTAGAAGTTAGGGTAAATATTCCCCTGTATCTATATCAAGAGTTAAAGAACATGGCAAAGAGATATCAGGAGGGTAAAGGAAGCCTTCGCCATCATGGCCTCATCAAATTAGTTTGCCAACACCATTTTAGAGGAAACCCTAGGAGTTTTGATATGTTTTACTCTACCCTAAATGATGTCATTTTTGGAGATGAAAGTGAGGAAGAAGAAGAACCAAATGCTGCTGATGTTGCTGTAGAAGAGGAAACAGCTGCTGCAGAAAATGTTGCAGAAGATGCTATAGAAGAAACTGCAGAAGGTGCCCCTGAAGCTGTTACAGAACTACACCCCACAACAGCAGTAGAAAACCTTGCTCCTAAACCCTCAACTTCACGAGCTAAGAAACAAAAGAGAAGAGGATCTAGAACTGGAAGCAGAATAGAAAAATAAAAGAAGGTTTGTTTTGCTGAAGTTGCAACTGATTTGTCAGAACAAAGAAGTGAAGCACTTAACCAAACAGAGGCGAAAAAAACAATGGAAATAGAGGCATCTGAAACTGACCCCATGACCCCTGTTGTCACCAAAAAATAGAGCAAAAAGAAGAAGTTTGCATCTGGAACTAGGAGGTCTACAAGAATCCATTTGAAAGAAACTGCAAAATAGGTCATGGAGGAAGAAGATAGACCAAGCAGCCCAGATGTCACAGAGATACAACCAAAGATCTGAAAACTTTCCAAAATTCTCTGAAAAGATAGCTAAGAAAGAAACTAAGCAGGATGGTTTGGAGGAGGCTACAGTTCAACAGGCTACAGATATGGTGGATACCCTTATATCCAGTCTCACAGAGCCTCCTCAACAAGAACAAATTGTTGCAGAAGAAGAGGAAATATTGGTTGATTAGCTAACTACAACTAATTTATCTACATCAGCTTCTGAAGCAGAAACAGAAGTGGAAGACATCACAGAGCAGCTGAGGGCAGCAAGGAGTGTTGTCAAAACACAAACCAGATGGATTTCAAAGAAAGAAAGCATCATTGAGATGCAAGAAAGAAAAATTGTAGAGCTTCAGCAGGAAGTGGCAAGAATTGAGAAAACTACTATCACAATCTAAAAAATAGCCAGCTATATCCAATGATGAAGACAATTTGGCTCAATTACTTTTGGGTCTATCAAGGACAAATGATGCAGACATAGGAGTTCATCCTGAAACAACACTCCATTCTAAAGAAGTGCCTGTTCATTCTAAAGCAACACCATCTTATTCTGAAGCATTGCCTTCTTGTTCTGAAGATGCTTCAAAAATGATAAAGAGCATAGTAGAGGATGTTGAAGATGAGCCACCAACACAAGAACAGTCCCAGTAGCAAGAATATATTCAAGTAAGTACTCCTATTGATGTCCTTGCATTTCAACTTGTTACACTTCCAGTAGAAACAATAGATAAAGAGGTAAAAGTAGAAATACTATTTGATGACAACCCCATAGAAATAACAAATAAGGGGGTGCAAGTAGAGTTATTGACAGATGAAAAGCTAGTGGAAGTGGCAGAAAAAGGAGTTCAGATAAATCTATTGCCTAGGATCCCCCCTGTAGTAAGACCACCTAATACTGTGTCTCTAGAGCAGTATAATGCAGACATAGCTAGCTGGATGATTAGATATGAGTAGCTTGCCACTAAAACTGAAAAGTTCAAATTGGAAGCAAAACAGCTAGAAGCCAAGGACACAAAAATTTAGGCATTGAAAGAAAAGGTGTCTGACTTATGCCAAATTGCTGAATTTTTAGTCCAATTTAGACGACCAGCCAGATTTTACAACCTTATTTTGAAGGAAAAATACCTCATATGGCAGGTCATGAGGATTACTTCAAACCTTCCATATAAATTGGACACTATTGAATATTTTCTGGAGGCATATTTTGACAGTCCTTTTGAGCAGAAAAATCTCCTATGTGAACTGTTTTTACACAGTTTCTTCATTCCAGAGGAAGTTGACTCTCATCCTCAAATCTACATTGGAGATGTTCATTTGAGAGCATTTATGTCTACTTTGCAGAATCAACTTTACTAGGATCAAGAGAAAAAGTAGAATAAAGTGATTGAAACAAGGGCTGAGTTGTTAGTCAGAGCAATCCAGCCAAATCACCTAGTTATCACCAAGTAGCACTTCTCAATGATGAATAGGGATGATATTAAGAGAATGTACTTGAACAATTTGAGGGACTGTGTGGCCAGATTTAACAATTTCTGTGATCATAATTTCTTCCCAGCATTATCGGTATGCAGAGACAGATGGAATGAAATTTCCATGTATTTGAGGAAAAGAGAACCTATCTCCCCCATAAATTTAGAATGGTCCAGAAGAAGAGCAGAAGGTGTAGTCCAGCTGATTCAGATCATGCAACATAACTGGATAGGTCTCAGGTTTAGGCCTTCGACCATCATTACTCTAGTTCCATTCTACTTTGAGGAAGATGCCCAACCTGATGAACAATTTGAAGACTGGCTCACAAAAATTTAGGAAAACAGTGGGTATTACATAGGCAAGAAATTATTCTACAGGTCATGGAATATAAACATGGACATATGTGATTCCATAGCCCAACAGAATGCATGAGGGCATGCATTAATATAAGTTGGGGGGAAAATGATGAGGCCTGGAAATGCCTCAATCATAACATGTTTTGAAAACTAAAAATGCCTATAAACTCTTATGTTTTATTTGATATTTTAGTTAAGTTGATTCAATATGTTGTATATTAACCATTTTGCATGATCAATGTATTTGAAATATTATATGCTGATTTTACAACTTTTTGTATAGTTTTGTGTTCTTTTTGCTATGATTTGCTACAATGGGACATGCTTAGAATAATAGCAGCATTTCACTAATCATGTTTTGATTTGTCTCAAGCATTTATTTCACCTAAATCCGGCAACAATACAAGCAAACTGTTGCTGTGTAGCAAAAACTGGTCTTTCCCATATAAATTCTAGCCAGCTATCCATAAATAGCAAGGCATGGAATTCACATGAGGAAAGGGATTAAGACCATTGGAATTTGATCTTAGGAGATAAACCACTTGAGAGATGCAAACGAAATCATTGGAAAAGCATACATTTGTTCATTCTAAAGTATCTTTGGAATGAACATATATCTTGGGAATGAGAGAACATAGCATCTTCGGAATGAGCGGATCTTCGGAATGAAGAATGCAGTATCTTCGAAATGAGCGGATCTTCGGAATGAAGCATGCAGTATCTTCGTAATGAGTGATCTTAGAAATGATAATGCAGTATCTTTGGAATGAGCGATCTTCGAAATGAGAACTGCATTGTCTTCGGAATGAAGCCACTTATCTTCGGAATGAAGAACAGAATGTGTTTTTGACCTGTTGACCGATTTTTGAAGCTAGAAAAAGGGAAATAAAGGTTGGAAAAGGTAAAGGGAAAGATATTCCATTTGTCATTGTCGTCATTGTCGACCAAAGTCATCATTATGGGAAAGATCAAGTTTTAGTCCTCTTCTAGGATAAAACTAGAATTTGTTGCAGCATTGTAGGATTAGATCTTTTGAGATATTCTTTGTTTGTAATCAGATCATAGGATAGCTATAAATATTGCTCCCATTTAGGTTGAGCCTAGTAGGTAGTAAATGAGGTAGAAAATAGTGAGAAAATAGTAAGAAAGCTAGAAAAAAATATAGAGTATAGGTAGAAATTGACTGTTACAGTCCTATAACAAATTTTCAATAGAATTATTGTAATCATGTTTTCTAATCAATAAAGTGCACCAGTTATATTTCATATTGCTTGTAAATGAGTGTGATTAAGATTTAGAAAGAGAGAGAGACTTACACCTTCTTCTGGACAAAGAGGCTGTGTTACAATCACAATGACACTGAGAGGGGGGGTGAATCAGTGTGTTCTTTAAAAACTTAAAAGCAATTTAGACTTTTAAATAAACTATAGCAGATTAAAATAGAAATAATAAAAGTACTAAGAGCATCACACATAACACGACATTTTAATGAGGTTCACCGATGTGGCTACTCCTCAAAAATACTGCTTGGACTACCATCCAAATCCAGTCAAATGCAAAGCTACAACTTTACATAATCATTCACCAACACCAACTGGTAAGAGGCACCAACCTCTAAATTTTATCTACTACAACAGAATGGAGCACCAACTCTAATTTTTCCAGCACCAACTGGAAAGAGGCACCAACCCCTTTTTCAAGCTACAACTTGAAGATAATAATAAAAATTGTAGAATGTAAACTTTCACCTTAATTATCGTGATCTGCTATTTTTCTGTGATTTGCTGCTTGTCGGCATTCGATCTATCTTCGTGAAAAATGATTCGCACTTTTTCAACCACTCCTCTATATCTCTCCGCGTTCTCTCTCGCAACTTCATAGAAATATTACTTCTACGACCAGACTACTTGTCATTTCACACTTGAAACACGACTTCTGCATACTGCGTTCTTATCTTCTCTTTGCACCACTCACTATGCTGCACCTTCCATGAAATCTCACTTCTACCATCTGCGTATTTTTGCCTCGAACTTTAAACACGCCATCTGCATATCGCTCTCTTTGTTCTCGATCAGTCGATACGCACTCACTCACTATCTCATCGCTGTGATCTCTTTTCTCTAACTCCAAAGAACTATCACCGACTTACACTCTGTACACACGAACTTCATTCGCATATATGGCATCACGCCCACCACTTAACCTTGCAACAGTCCCACCTTTTTATAGAATAGAATATCCCATCAAAACATTCTCAAACACGTCGGCTGCAACCCTAATTAGGTCAATATGAAACCCTAGAATTTTTCGGTTGCTTAACCTTGCTTTGTCGACGAGGAAACCCTAATTGATCCGTTGCAAAACCCTAGCAACGTCGGCTTTGAAAACAAGCCGGTGAACGACTTTAATTTAATTTTGAAATATTAATTTAAATTTTAAATAAATAAATAAAATATAAACTGGATATTTAAAATTAAATATCTTCATCATCGGAGCACCTTTTTCAACAAAACGAAGAGCTAACTTGGGTTTTAAGAAAAACCCATTTCAAAACTATCGACCATGGATTTAAACAAAACCTATAATTTAGTCTGCCTTGGTTTTCACAAAAAACCCTTCCGCTCTTTGACATCAATGACAACATCAACACTTGAGCAAGGGCAATGTACCCAAGGTACCCAAAATTGCCAACAATCTCCCCCTTTGTCATTGATGGCAACCCTTTACTAAAAACACATCTTCAAGAGCCAAAACTGAAATCAATCTCTTTGAATTTTTGCTCCCCCTGACTTGAAGCTTTCCTCTTCACTTGAAGCTCTCCCCCTTACTCATCTCTCCCCCTTTGTCATCAATGGCAAAGGGCCACCTTTGGGGCTCGAAACTAAGAATGAGCCTCTTAGATTAGTCCCTCCCCCACCTCCTGATGAGGTGATTAATTCTGGGGTGGGAGTAAAACTCCCATTAGGCACTGATCAACATCAATGTTTATAACTTCCTTGCCAGGTCTTCTCTTGAACTCTTTGACCATATTCTTGTTCCTGTCATTATTCTGATCCTTGGACCTGATCATGCCACTGTTCCTGTTCCTATATCTTGGAATTTCAACTCTGCACTATCTGACAGTGTGAATTTTATTGTTGCACTTATAACAAGTATTAGTGTTGTTTCTTTTAGGCATACCTGTTCTTTGAATCCACATGTTCTGACTAAGCCAGTTTTGACTAAACCTATTTTGACCAAGCCTGTTAGTGTGATGTTCTTTTGTTTTAAACAAAACTCTAGTCTGTTTACCCTTCTGACATGAAGCACACATACTATTTGTAGGTTTTTTAATGATTAGAATATCTCTCACTGCTTGTTTAGCGCTAATTCTTACCATATTATCAAAACTTATGTGTCCAAGCCTCTTATGCCACAACCAATTCTCTTCTTCTTGTCCCATGAAGCACATACCTTCTGAAAACTCTGAGAGTGTGTACAGATTGCCAGACATCCTTGAGCCGGTTGCTATTAATTTCCTGTTGTTTATTTTTCCGACTTCACAACCATGCTTCTTGAAAACTACTTCATGTCCTTTGTCACAGATTTGACTCACATTCAATAGATTATGTTTCAAACCATCCACATATAAAACTTCCTCTGACTTGATCTTTCCTTCACTAATTTTGACTGTTCCTTTACCTATTATTTTGGCTCCGTCATTGTTGCCGAATTTTATAGAACCACCCTCATACTTTTGTAGATTTTTGAATTTCTGTTTGTCACCTGTCATATGACTTGAGCAACCACTATCAAGAATCCAAGGAACATGTTTATTCTGAGCTCTAAAAGCCGTCTCGCACTATTAAAGAATCTTGTTCTTTCTCGAGATGCTTCTTTTTGTTTCCATTATGTTTTAAGCGTGGTATTGGGTTCTAGTTCGTGACTTCCCCTTTTTAGAATTTTGCACATATCCTTCAGTATAAATTCTATTTTGTTTTGCTCTATACAGTTGAAATTTGCTTTCATGAGGTTGATATGAAACAGACATACTACGATAATTTCTGACAATATGACCAAAGTTGTGACACTTAAAACACTCTACTGCATAACTCATTAAAGGAGCAAACAAATTCCTACTAGTGAAACTTCTTGGACCTACGTTGTATTTGCAGTCAACAATTTTATGCCCATAAACATTACACTTGAAACAAAAACCATAGAAATAATGATTAAACCTGAAAGATGGTCTTGGTTTTCACAAAAAACCCTTCCGCTCTTTGACATCAATGACAACATCAACACTTGAGCAAGGGCAATGTACCCAAGGTACCCAAAATTGCCAACAGTGGCCACTTCCAGACCTAGGAGGAGGACTAACAAGCAGGTTTTTATTCTGATTTTGCTACAGCAGAATGAGTTGTAGAACTTGTTATTTCAATTGCTTGTAAAAAGTTGACAATATTTGCAATCTTAGTTTATTTATGCTTAAATCAACCTTGTGCTTAATTTTTTAGTTACAATCTTACTTTTAGCAAAGCTTCCACTTTATTTCAGACTGTTATTTCTAGAATTTACTATTTTTCAGCAATTTCCTGCATTTTATGTTTTGCTGTCAAATCCTTCATAGAAGATTGACAACCTTACATTACTGGAACTTTGACAGCTTTTATTTCCACATTAAATCTAGATTTTCATTATTGCAAAAGTAATTATATTTCCTTTCTGCAATTAGGATCAGAATTTCAATTACGCAATCGTTATTTCGCAATATAATTAGGTCTCATTCCGCAATTGTAATTAGGACTTCATTTCTGTAGTTAATGATTAGTTTCCAATTCCGCAACTTAGATTAAGATTTAATTCATACAATTTAGAGATAGGAATGTTCCAAAACCCCCCACAAAACCGGTTCCACCAATAAGACTTGTTGCTCTAGATTGACCTAAGTTATAGCTGTTTCACTTCTTCTTCCGCAGATAGTCTTGTACACTGCCCTGGATTGACAAATTCATTGAGAATTAATGATGGTATAACGACTACGCATCAGTCACTATCATCTCCCCTATTGGGAGATGAAAGGTATTGATCCGAGGATCCCACAAGTTGATCAGGGCCGTTAGATAGGCCCGATCCCCCACCACAGGCTCTAGCCGCATCACCTGCTGGGCTCAAGCCACTCCCAGTCATCCATAGTCAGCACCTCCCGCACTTTAGAAAAAACTATAGGCACACGATACTGGCTCTTTACAACCTACAATAGAAAACAAAACAAAAACATTAAAACATGACAAAATACACAAAACAGTTAACCTAGGGTCTTCATCCTAGTCTACACTGACTAAAATACAACAAAACAATTAACCTAGGGTTTTCATTCTAGTCTAAACTGACAAAAAAAACAAAATACAACAAAAAAGTTAACCTAGGGTTTTCACATTAGTCTAAATTGACAAAAAAAAAATACACAAACAGTTAACCTAGGGTTTTCATCCTAGTCTAAACTAACAAAAAAATAAAACAAAATAACAACTAGGGTTTCTAACTCTAGTTAAAAAAAAATAAAAATTTACCCTAGGGTTTTCATTTTACTGTCACACTAAAAAATACAACACACAAAAAAGTTTCAGTTCCTAAGGTTTAACATTCGTTTAAAACTAATAAACAATAGAAAACAACATAAACACATTTTTTTATGCTAAGTTTTCAATCTTAGTTTAGACTAGGGTTTTCTTTTTTTAGCTTACAACAAAAAAAACAAAAACACGGTTTTAACTAGGGTTTCGATCATAGTTCTAAAAAATCACTACAAAACATAAATTCACACAAAAATAACAAACATTTAACTAGGGTTTTCATTTTTAAATCGAAAAAAAAATACAAAAGAGGAAAAAGAATTGCGGTTTTAAACTGTAACCCAAACCAAACAAAATGCAGAGGAAAATAAATTACCGGTCTCGCTTCGGCTTCGCTGATTGATGATGCAGAAAATTTGATAGCGCTCCGCTACGTGAACGTGACCTTCTCCTCACAGTTCTCAAACGCCAGGAAAAACAAATGCAAATGAGCCCAAAACCTAGTTTTAGTCCTTAAATAGGCTTTTTAGGCCTTTAATAATTCCCCCCTGGGACGAGCACTCTAGTTAGCACTCTTACCACCTTGGGAATATTACTAAACTGGTATTCGTCCAACCCAGGGACGATTACAGAGCAAGAAATTCAAAAACAGCAAAAACTGCACCAAAATGCACAAAAAATAGCAATAAACTTTCCAATCAAAGGGGCCTTTGCGCCTATGATTCTTGGCATGCAAAATAGACATAGGGATCAAAAATCCTCACTATCATACTCCCTAATAAGGTTATAATATCCGGAAAACTCCACGGGAGGACAAATTTTCAAGAATTTCATCCCCAAACGACGTCCCAAAAAAGGTCAAAACCCACCCAAAAATAGCAATAAAATTGCCAAACAAAGGCACCTTTGTGCTTGACATTACTGGCATACCAAACAAACATTGGGGTCAAAAATTGTCACTATCTTACTCCCTAAGAAGGCTACCATAGCCGGACCACTCCACGGGAGGATGGATTTTTAACAATTTTAGCTCCAAAATGGGTCACAAAAAGGGTCCAAACCCACCAAAAATAGGTCAAAATGTTCAGAAACTGCATAGGCATTCAACTCAAAACAACTGAATGCACCCTTACCTAAGTCATCTTGGGTCAAGTGACTCATCACTTTTCTCATGTCGGTCATTCCCTCATTGATTCGTCGCTTGAGGGGGTAGTCACACTTAGTTACCAATCAACAAAAACACACCCAATCAAGGGAATGACACACATTCAAAGGATCATTGACAAAGACAATCACACTCCTACTTGGGATAGAAAACAAGCAATAATCACAAGTTGATCAAACACTTGGAATTCTAGAATCATGAATTCAAGGTTCCCACGGACAAAAGGTTGTGCCCTTTTCCTATTCATTACTGAACAATGTCCAAGATCAAGTAACACCTTACTGAAAAAGGTTAACACTTTAATTAAGCTCCTTAGCTCGTCAGAAGCAAGGATTCAAGAATGAGTATCCTTTCCATACTTGGGGAATCAAAATTTGGTTAGGTTACTGAGAAACCCTAATAATTAGTGCTTTGGTTATCTATTTTTTCTCAGCGCTGCACCTTGCACAACGCTTCCCAAAAAGGGGCATTTGTAGACACCAAAATAGCACCAATCCAATTATGTGGCTACAAACACTGATCGAAGTGACATACACAGCCCCTAGGGCAGCCCCTAGAGGTTCAAAAGTGGTCCTAACCACTCCCATAATAGTTTTGGAAGGTCAGAGTTTAATTTAGCACTTTTTTAGCACTTTGCTCCCTACTCATCTCACCCCGGGACAATTACAAACTGGTATTCGTGCCACCCTGGGACGATTAGCAGCATTCGCTCCAGGGTGGGAAGAATAGCAGGTTTGACTAGAAAAAGTCAAACCTCGACATGTTTGCCACTTAAATGGAACTTCAAGACATGCAATTGTGAGGAACGACTTCAAATCAGAGAGAGAGACTTCAGTCATGCATGCCTTGATTTTGGAGGTCTCATGCAAGGAGACTCTAAATTAGGGAAGAATATTTTCTCCAAAAATAGGACCAGCAACTCAAGTGGCGTCCTCGCATGCACATTCAAAGAGAGAGACCCTAGGTCTATAAATTGGTGAGTCTTCTCACCCCAAAGAAGAGAACAGAGAGGAGAATTTGGAGCAACGAAGTGCTGCCAAATTACATCCTCACCCATCATTTGTGCTTTTACATCCTTGATCTCTATTTTGGAAGGGAGGTTATTGGGTGATTATTGGAAGCACAATCCAGAACCAAACCCAAACATTTAGCCAGAATACCCCACCAAATTTGTCGACACAACCCCATAAGAGGTTTTGGACCCATCCCAAGTGGATTGGTGCCAAAATTGAGTCCCAAACGGTGGGTGCCCCCCGCACTGTTGCAGTTCTAATCGCCCCACCCCAGAGCGATTAGAAATATATGGTAGATTTACCTAATTTTTCTTTTGCATTTGATTCTAGGTCACTTACATATGCTGTCATTTAAATTTCATGTGATTTTGACAAGTTTTGATCATGCTTTTGTTATTTCTCGCTTTCACTAACATGCAGGGAGCATCATCAGATTATGGACGATAGAGGCTGAATTGGAAAAATACGACCATTTCGGTCATCCCAAAATACCCTATTTTACCTAACACCAACTTTGCAGGTGATTTGGAGGCCTCTGGAATGGACATTTAGGAGGTGGCTTTTGGACAGGTTATGATAGTCCTAATCGTCCCACCCCAGAGCTATTAGAAATTTGTGCAATATTTCTTGACTGTTCCTCTTGCAGTGGCTCCTTGGTAATGTTTTATTTATTCTGTCAAATTTTTAGCTCATTTTGATATGTTTCAGTTATCATTTTAATCATTTTATGCATGCACTGACCATAGGCCTTGGGGATCACATGTTTCTCTCCATCCGCAGGTGCTACTAATGCTTTTCTATTTCTCTGAACGTAGGATATCGACACCAGAGGGACAGCAAGGAAACATAGACATATTCATGCAAGTGGCGGTGACATTTGGTCCACCCATTTTACATGTGGGCACGCGAAAGAAAGCGTATCAATCTGTGGTGTAATAGAGCCCTACTTAACGCTCCTAGTACCCAAAAGGGAGGAGATGTTTTGTAACTTTATTTTAAAGCAAATTAATAAAAAGGGCTATACTCGACATTTGATTTCTATCTTGTTTCAATTCATTGATGTTTCTCTCATTTCATGCATTTCAGTTCGTAAGACTTAGCGTTACGTTTTGCTTTTGCATACATGCACTTGACATTTTCGTTTTGTTTCCGTATCATCATGCTTTCAGATTTTATATTGTTTTTCTTAGTGATGGGATTCTGATATGTTGAAGCACTATCCCAACTAATGACCTTGTCTATAATAGCAAAGCAAGCTTTCTACAATATCTAAAGAACTCACTAGGTATGGCTGAGTGATAGGAAAACTTTAATATACATATATGTTTTTGTGCAACAGGTATCGTGTATGAATGCAATGAATTATGATAAATACAAGGGTGCATGGTTGTCATACAAACATGTGACTGTTTGTAAAATTTTGATAAACACATTACACTCTACTATGGAATGCAATGGATTACAAATACCTAAATGCAATATGATGATGTGAATGCATGTGTGAATGCAAATGAAAATGCAAAATGTAAATGCAAATGTTTTTGGATTTTAAGCTTTATCAAATTTTTTTGGACTTTTATACATTTTTCTTGATTTTTATAGATTTTTGAGCTTTCATATTCGACCAAATGACGAGTACATGTCCTTGGAGATTTTTAGGGTTTACCAAACAATTTTTAGAAATCCTTGGAGCCTTTTGAATTGACCAAAGGTTTTACAGCTGCCTTTGGAACCTTTTTAGCTGACCAAACTTTCAACAAGAGGGCATGGAGCCTTTTGGGATGACCGAGAAGCTATAGGAACTCTCGAAGCCTTTGGGTTGACCAAGTGATCTTTGGAAATCCTTGGTGCCTTTTCTTGACCAAGCTTCTTAATCAGAGAGCTTGGGGCCTTTTGGGATGACCGAGAAGCTATAGGAACTCTCGGAGCCTTTGGGTTGACCAAACGATCTTTGGAAATCCTTGGTGCCTTTTCTTGACCAAGCTTCTTAATCTGAGAGCTTGGGGCCTTTTGGGATGACCGAGCAGTTGAGATAAAACCCTCAGGGCTTTTGGGTTGACCAAAGGCTTAGAAATGCCTTTGGTGCCTTTACTACACTCTAAAGCATAGAACTCCTTAAGATGGATGATATTGAGAGGCTCAAACTCTTCTACACCCTTTAGCAATGTTAGGTGATAGGTTCCTAGACCAATGTTTTTAGATATGATGTAAGGCCCTAGCTAATTAGCCACGAATTTGTCTTGCATGTCAGGCGATAAATTCAAGTTCTATTGGTTCTCTTTCAGCACATGATCCCCAACTTCAAAGTCTCTCTGGTTGAATTTGATATTGTAAGCTTTTTTTAATTGCTCTTGATAAATGCGAAGATGCTCGAGGGCATTCACATGATGTTCATAAAGCAACGTCAATTGATTGAGGTGAGCTTACCGTGCTGTGTCATCATCGATGAACTCTTTTAGTGCGACGCACAACATTGGAATTTCCAACTCCAAGGACATAATGGCCTCAGTGCCATATACTAGTGAAAACGACGTTGCCCCAATAGGCATCAGAATCCTAGTCCTATAAGCCCATAATGCAAGGGGCAGCTATATATGCCAATCCTTGTGCTGTTCTTGCACTATATTTTTCAAGATGGCTACCACGGTCTTGTTTGAGGCCTCAGCTTGCCTGTTTGCTTGCGGATAATATGGAGTTGTAAAACTATGTTTAATGCTGTATTTAGACGTTAAAGCCCGCATAGTTTTGTTCTTAAAAGAAGTTCCATTATCAAAAATTATTTTGGATGGTATCCCAAAATGACATATGATATGCTTGAGAATAAATTCTACGATGCGAGCTCCAGTGGTCGTTGTAAGGGGAATGGCTTCCACCCACTTTGTAAAATACTCAGTAGCCATGATAATGAATGTATGTCAGCATAACGATGGAGGGGAAATCTTGCCAATCAGAAATAGTCCCCACTGAGCAAATGGCCAAGCCGCCTGAATGGACTGTAAGGCCTGCGATGGAAAGTGTGTAAGATTAGCATGATGCTTCCACGACAATCATGTTGATTGACTCTTTGTTATCAAAGGCTGCACGCTCCGCTGCTGGGTATGAGAGTGTTCTAACATGGATGGTAGTAAAGTCAGCTGATGGATTTTGAGGGATCAAGGACCCCAAATATGCCATGGTTTCTACGAACCTATTTGATGAACTAGGGATTACCTCAATGTCATACCATTCAAATTTAGCCAGATAAGTGGCAACAAAATATTTGTAGGCTTTTAGTACGGGACATCGATACTGAAAGAGCCCCTTAACCTGGTTAACTATGAGTAGAGAATCGCCAAAAATGTTCAATATTTTAATACCCATTACGATGGCTGTGTGGAGGCCCAAAAGTAGGGCTTCATACTCAACATTATTATTGATGCACGAAAAGTCTAGCTTGAATGACAAGGGTATTGGAGCTCCTTGTGGCATGAAAAACACTATTCCTGCACTGCCCCCTTGCTCACACTTCGAATCGTCGAACAACAATGTAATGCCATCATTATTCTTTGGTTCCTCAGATTTGGGAGCTTCAGATATTATGAAAACTTCATCATCTGGAAGCTCAATGGTTAGAGGCCTACTATTGGACAGTGGTGCCTCAGCCAGTTGATCAGCTATGACTTGTCCCTTGATGGACTTTTGGTTGATGAATTGCAAATCAAATTCTATCAATAGCATGATCCACTTTGTAGTACATGTGTTATGATATGTCTTGCTCATCATGTACTACAAAGGATTATGTTTTGATATAACATATGTTGTATGACTTAGCATGTAATGTCGCAATTTCTTGGTAGCGAACACTACTGCTAAACAAATTTTTTCAACATATGCATATCCTAACTCATAACTCACCAAGGTGTGACTGATGTAATATACGACTTGCTCTTTGCCTTGCACATTCTTTTGGGCTAACATGGTCCCCAATGTAAAGTCGGTTGCCAATACATATAGTAGAAAAGACTCATCTGGCCTTGGTGGAGCTAGTACTGGCAGTGTTGCCAGGTATTGCTTAATCTCAAAAAAGGTTGATTGGCAGTCCTTGTCCCAATAAAATGGGACCCCCTTGTGTAGCAGTCGATTTATGGGTCGACACTTATCCAATAATTGAGTGATGAATTGCTTTATGGATGCCACTTTGCCCTGAAGGCTTCTTAGTTCTTTGATATTAGTGGGAGGACGCATCTCTAAAATAGTCATGACCTTTACTGGATCTACTTCGATGTCTCATTTAGAAATGATGAATCCCAAGATTTTAGGCAATTGTGCTCTATAAAGCGATCGAAGACCTTCCTTAAGACCTCCGCATGCTCTGCTCACAACAACGACTTAGCTAGTAAGTTATCGATATAATCTTCTATGATTTTATGCATGTAGTCATGAAATATATGTCTTACCCCACTGATATGTGGCACCAGCATTTTTAAGATCGAATGGCATAAATTTGTAGAAAAATATCCCCCATGCCGTTATGAACACGGTTTTATGTTGATATTTGAGTTTAATAGGAATTTGGTTGTATCCAGAAAAACCGTCCATTAGAGAGAGCATTTCATGACCTGTAGTGGGGTCTACCAGAGCATCGATATTTGGCAACAAAAATTAATCTTTGGGTGTTGCCTTGTTGAGATCTCTAAAATCCATACAAATATGGACTTTTCCATCTGGCTTTCCTATGGGCACCATATTGGACACCCATTTTGGATAGTCGATGGAGATGATGAACTCTACATCCAACAGCTTTTGTAACTCGTCTTTCACCATTAAGGCTACTGTTGGATGCATTTTTTTGAGTTTTTTCTTGATTGGCTTCTTCGACAGATCTAGCGATAGGTTATGAGTAACCAATTTCAGATCTAGACCCGAAATGTCTTTGTAAGTCCAAGCAAAGATATCAGGTCTCTCTTTCAGTAGAGGGATGATGCTATCACGCTCATCCATAGTGAGACTATCTCCAAATCTAACCTTATTTGGATTGGTGGGATATTTACTGATATCCACATCGAAGGTTTTCTCTACCGACATATGTGATCCCTCCTCAAGTTGGTGAGGCATAGGAATCAGATGGATGTCATCAAATGGGTTCACATGTTCCTCTCAGGAAGCATACTTGGCATGACAAACATCATGAGCATAGCCTGGCATGAAATGAAATGGTTGCAACATTTCTTCATTAGGGAAGAAATATTCATGCCAGACCGACGAGTCAGCACGATCCCAATAGATAGCATCCATGTTTAGATGCAATGGTTTGGATGGATCTGCTGGATTGCAGAGTGGGGTGGTCAAATCAATGAGACCATATTTATGGAATGGAATTGATCTCCGAGACCACACGGACAAAACCATATCCCTTAAGCGTAGCTTTCATACCCAAGATCTGGTTTGGACGATATGGGCACAAATGGATCCTCTCTGTGGGATGTTTGTATAACTGGATCATCCCTATGCACTGGCTATAAAATGGGATCTCTCAGCTCAAGGAGCTTCATGTATGTAGGCAGATCAAAAAAGAGTTCTTGATACCTATCTTCGAACTCTCTTCTTTCCATCAGGCTACGATGGATATTGATCTCGCGACACAAACCTGCAGCTATAATAGGTGGGGGACCTCTAGGTGGAGGCCTATTACGTAAGTGGTGAGGTACCAAATAGGCCATCTCCATCGAGTCCTCATCATCACTGTACAAATACAATCCATCACTTCCCCCCTCTTCTAAGGAGCGATTTTGCAGATGTGGTCCCATGTATCTGATTATGCGGTCGCTATCATCACTATCTGGATAAATCCGATAGAACGATCATATATATGATACTATCATGTAAACTAGAGCCACTCTTTCCTTAGAGTGTTTAGTATTGGGAGGGACTTCATCCATAACATGCTTCGATTCCCTAGGCAATAGATATTGTGAATACATGAGCCTGGAATCGATCCTCTCATCTACATCATAGTGGTCACTACCATGAATGGGCCACTCTATTGTGTCCATGCACAGTGGGATATTATATGGGTGAGGATTTAAGCAAGCCTCCTCTATTTCATCTTCACAATCAGTATCAACTATGAAGCGCTCGTTCGTATCTTCCACTTGTTCCATAGGTAGTAGATGGCGTATAAACGTAAAAACTAGAAAAATCAGCTTGATTTACTCCTCATATTGATCATCATTTGAGGATTCATCTACATAATAACTAGGTCCACTCATTTCAGAGGTGGACTTCTCTCCATCATCATCGCAAAGATCTCCTAACTTGAGATCACCTACAGTAGTGGGGTTATGCCCCTGCATATCAGTGTCATTGGTGGCACCATGGATTTGGTTACCCAAGTTGTCTTTGGGGTTGTCCTCTAAGGGCCCGTCATGGTATGAATCATGTGGTCCTATGGTAACAAACGATACCATCTGGCGAGTCCTCCAATAGCTGGAAGGATTAGGGTGATATGGATTAAAACCCACATCGTCCCCTAGACTCAAGTACATGCGATCTAAGTCTGCAACAAGCAGATCATCATGACCCCATACTTGTAACCCTAACCCAAACTTATAAGTAGCTAACTGATAATGAGGTTCAAGCGGGGTTCTACGTCTCTATTCGAAAAGACCAAGGCCGTGTCCATGCCAATGATATGACTCAAAAATGTGCATGGCGTATTTTGGGTTAGACAGATAGCGCACATTCACAGCGAATGCCTCGTCATCGTCTTCATATATGAACATTCTGGTGGGTTATTGATCTAGCCCTACGTAGATAAATTTTGTTTGGTTGGGTGGCTCACCCAATGACACTATAGATCCAATCGAAAATCGATGGGCGTGCGGTCGACCCATATCTTGTGCAGTTTTAAGGATAGGTCCAAAAGTAACATTTTGCACAATATATTCACCTAACCCTGTACTATCTAGATGAATGGCCACCTACGATGTAGATGACCCTACTGAAGGTGTAGGTGAAGTAGGCTGAGGTACCTCCTCGACTTTGTATTTAGGTTCTTCCACATCCATGGGAGTGGAAGTCTCATTGGTGACTGGTTCGGGCATATGATTTTCCACTTTCTCACCTAAATGCATGAGATTTCGAAAGGAAGAAACTACTAAGATATAATGAAAACAAAACTTTTGAATCAACCAAATATAAAGGAGAAAAGCAGGGGCACAACCCTTTTGTATTAATTTCATTCGGTTACAATACATCTCCTGCATTTTCAGGGGCTAGGAGTGTTAGTCTATCTTGGTTACGATCATGATTAATATCTCTTCTTTTTGCATGCCCACATGCCAAGTGGGCGGGCCAACGTATTGTCGTCGCTGGTGTTAATGAGTCTTTGCTTACTGCTGCTTACCCTACGTTCAGAGACACAAGAAAGTCGTTAGTAGCACCTGCAATAAAGGGACAAAGCGTTTGTCTTTAAGAAGTAATGAAAAATGCATGTGAAGGATTGTTTAAATGCATGAATGAAACAACCCTACGTAAACTACAACTTTTATAGAGAACAGAAAACAGCATGCATTCGAAAATAGCATGTATTCGAAAACATAAAACGTAAACTGTTATTTTAACATATTCAAAAACATCATATATTATAAAACGTAAACTGTCATTAAAACAGTCGACCGATTCTACACGGCTGTAGTCTCTACTGCCGAGCATCACCAAAAGGCTGTTGCCTATAACTACTTGCTGCATATATATGTTAAACTAATCACTGCAGCCTGCTACTTTGACAGAGAACCCAACATCTAAAAAGACGCGATAGTATTTGACATGCGGCTCTTTGAACGTTATAATGTATAATATATTTGAGATACGTGATTAAATACAGAATGAGCCAAAGCCGCAATAGCACGATGATATATATTCGCTAAACTATTTAAATATGACAATACGTGACATATATTTCCTAAACTCCATGTTGTAAACTATGAAAAAAGCACACAGTAAAACACAAGATAAACGTGTGATACAAAATGAATTGAAATGAAGCTAGCAAAAGGTGTGGGGTGCCCAAGCGGGCCGCCCTCGTTAGAACTTAGTTTTGATGCCAATCCACTAGGGATGGGTTCGAAATCTAAGACTGTGGTGTTGTCGGCAAATTAATGGGATATAGTGATCCAATGTCTGGTTTGAAGGTCAAACTCACACTTCTGAAACCACCCACCAACCTCTCTTGTGAAAGAGATTCTGGATGTGAAGAAGGTAAAGTCTAAACTGATGCAATCGGGTCTTCAAATGAACAGCACTTCGTTGTGTTCACTCCAAAAATCTTCTTTTTCTTACATTGCATTGAGCTAGTTTTTATAGAGGATTTCACCTCTAAAACATTAATGTCAAACCCTAAATCTGCAGGGGCCGCTAAGATTTGACCCTTGTCAGGTGATTTATGAGACATGGCTCACACTGAGATTATCGCTAGGAACTCATGTCAGTAGTTATGAGGCATGGCTTCAGATCGGATTTGCTGTTGAAACTGCTCTTCTCATTAATGCAGTTGGTGAAGTCCATCGTTCTACAGACCCACGGGGTCTCTTTTTAAAAAAATGATATGTAGTGATGCCACATGGCGGCCATGCCTTCCACGTGGCGACCATGCTGAAGTCCGTCTCTGATTGATGCCTTTGAATGCTTTTGCTTTAAGCGCAAAATGTCGAAGTGTCACGATATCGCGACGTCGCGATATCGCGACACTTCGGCAGAGGTTCCCCCTTTGGGCCTTAGGTGTCGCGATATCGCGACGTCGTGATATCGCGACACCCTCGACCGAAGCTCCCTTCGGGCCTTAGGTGTTGCGATATCGCGACATCGCGATATCGCGACATCTAAGGCCAAGGCTCCCCTTTGGGCCTTAGGTGTCACGATTTCACGACGCGCAAAATCACGACATCTAAGGCCAAGGCTCCCCTTTGGGCCTTAGGTGTCGCGATTTCGTGACGAGCAAAATCATGACATCTAAGGCCAAGGCTCCCCTTTGGGCCTTAGGTGTCACGATTTCACGACGCACAAAATCGTGACATCTAAGGCCAAGGTTCCCCTTTGGGCCTTAGGTGTCGCGATTTTGCGACGCACGAAATCACGACATCTAAGGCCAAGGCTCCCCTTTGGGCCTTAGGTGTCATGATTTTGTGACACACGAAATCGTGACATCTAAGGCCAAGGTTCCCCTTTGGGCCTTAGGCGTCGCGATTTCGCGACGTCTAAGGCCAAGGTTCCCCTTTGATTAAGGCTTGCCTGCATTTGAAGTTTGCTTAAGATTTGTTCTCGCTTAAGGCCTAAAGTTTAAAGTTTTTCTTTTGATTAAAGGCTTGCTTTTGAATTTGTTTTAACGAAGGCTTGTTAAAGCGACCAACTTTGCTCTGCTCATTTTCTGACCTTCTAAACTGCTGTGTGAGTGGCTAGGACCACTGTTTGACCTCTAAGGGCTGCCTTGAAAGCTGTGTATGTCAATGCGATCAGTGTTTGTAGTCACTTAATTAGATTGGTGTTGTTTTGGTGTCTACAGATGCCCCTTTTTGGGAAGCGCTGCGGGTGACGCAGTGCTGAGCAAAAATAAATGACCAAAGCACTAATGATTAGGGTTTCTTGGTAACCTAACCAACTTTTGATGTCCCAAGTATGGAAAGGGCATGCATTCTTGAATCCTTGCTTTTGATGAGCTAAGGAATTTGATTTCAAGTGTTAACCTATTTTGGTGAGGTGTGACTTGAGCTGGACATTGATCAGTCATGATTAGGCAAAGGGCGTAACCTTTTGTCCACAGGGGAAACCTTGTGTTCATGCTTCGGGAATGCCAAGTGTTTGATCAATTTAATGATTGCTTGTTTATTGCCCCAAGCAGGAGCATGATTGTCTTTGTCAATTATTCTTTGAATGCATGTCATTGCCTTGATTGGGTGTGTGCTTGTTGATTGGTGACTAAGTGTGACTACCCCCTCAAGCGACGAATCGATGAGGGAATGACCTTCATGAGAAAAGCGACGAGTCGCTTGACCCAAGATGACTTAGGTTAGGGTGCCTTTAGATGTTTTACCGTTTTAAGCACGTGCAATTTCCCAACATTTTGGACCTATTTTTGGTGGGTGTTAACCCTGTTGGTGATGCCATAGTGGGGTGAAATTATCAAGAACCTGTCTTCCCGTGGAGGGTCCGGCTATGGTAGCATTCTTGGGGAAGTAGGAGAGTGACAATTTGAGCCCCGACATCGATTTTTTTATTCCAAGAGGTTAAGTGCAAGAGCACTTGTGTCTGGAAATGCTTATTGCAATGTTTTTGTGTTGCATTTTTGTGATGTTTTGGCTGTTTTGATTTTCTTTCTTTGTGTATATGTCATGATATTATGGTATGCATAATGATTGATGTTGATGAATGCATGCTACTTTATATTGATGGATGCATATGGGATGATGAATGCAAATGTATGTGATATGCAGAAATGAAATGGATGGATGGACTCTGTGGTGTTTGGCTATGGCACCATAGACTGTTTAGAACTCTATTATTTTGTTTTTTAGGCGATTGCTGTGATGCACGACTTTGTATGTATACATGTGGTTTGTTCTTTTTTTTGTATTTTTTGATGGTATTGTAAGGATGAAAAGTAGCGCAGTTGGTTTAGAAATGTAGCCAAGGTTTTCTAAGACTCAGACGGTTTTAACTTACTAGCCATGACTGTACTTTATCTTACAAGACTTTTGAACAAGGTATGAATCGAACTTGTTTTTGACCAAGTTATTTCACATCCCTGTGTGTGCAATTGAGTTCATTTATGTGGTATTTGTCAGGATACCGCCAGTTCCAGATGGGCTTTCAACCGAACCTGTCTCGAGGATCACCTAATTAGCTCCACTAACTCCTTTGTTGTATTTAGTTAGATTAGTCTGCGGTGTTATCCAGGATACCATAAGCTAGCTCATCCTTATGCAAATATTGGTCTGTACATACGCAACACAAATGTGACAGACATATCGTCATGCGGGTAGGATACCACCATTGCCAAATAGGCTATCAACCAAACCTGTAATGAGGATCACCTAGATGGTTTTTCGAATGCTAAGAATTCCAGGGATTCAAGTTTAGGATGTTTGTGGGCTGAATGATTTAGAGAGTTGCTCGTCTATATAGTGATGAAAATCACTGTTTATTTTCTATTAATTCTTTTTGAGCAAGGATTTTGAATAGTGGCGATGACCACTGTTATTTGATTTTGTGTTTTGAGTATTGTGAATGGTTTTGATCCTTTTAGGTCTTGGGGATGACTACCCATCCTGGTTAGGGGCGGATAGTATGAATCCTTACGACGTTGGGGACCAAGGGGATGATGGAGGTTATGGAGTAAGGGCATTGATCTGTTAGGCCTTGGGGATGACTACCCATCCTGGTTAGGGGCGGATAGTACGAATCCTTACAACTTGGAGACCAAAGGTAAATGGAAAGTGTTAGGATGATGATTTGTTGGAATTTTGTTTGTGAACGGTGTTGATCCTTTTAGGTCTTGGGGATGACTACCCATCCTTGGCAGGGACGTGTAGTACAAATCCTTACAACTTTGGGAATCAACTATGATTGGGATTTAGTAGTGGTGAAAACCACTGTATTTGGAGGTGAATGGATAGGAAAGATCTCGTCCTTTTGTCAATTCTCAGCATTCTAGAACCATTCGCACGGGGGGATGAACAAGATAACCGTTTCACTTATGGTGACCTGGATGACTGTGCATGTTTCATCTTTCGTTCACACAACTTGGGAATTTTTATGTGTTTTAATTTGTGTTGGGATGTTACGTAACAAGGTGTATTTCAAGTGTAACTCTACCTCCATAAAATCTGTCTGACTTGATACATTACATGGCTAAAGAGAAAAATGATAACTGAATCATGAAAACTCTTGATACATTAAAAGACCACTGAATTTAGTATGGTAAAAGCAATGCATGGTGTTTTTGTTGTTTTTTTAAAATGGAACAGTGTGGAACAAGATGGACTAGTAGAACCATGATAGCCTATGGTGCCTTTGACCTATATGACCACAAATATGCAATGTATGGATGCAATGCTTTAATGCAGCTGTGTATTTTTGCATTTTTTTGATGGATTGATTTTTGTGAATATGAAGATGAAGCGCGAGAAGAACTCTCTATTGATGAATTTGAGTATGCCTAGAAATGAGATGCAAATTTTTGTTGTTTTTTGATGATTTTTGTTGTTTTTGAATTTTCTTGATTTTTGACCAAGCGATTATGGAAATCCTTGGAGCATTTTGGGATTGACCAAGTGATTGCAGGAATCCTTGGAGCCTTTTGGGATTGACCAAGCGATTGCAAGAATCCTTGGAGCCTTTTGGGATTGACCAAGCGATTTCAAGAATCCTTGGAGCATTTTGGGATTTGACCAAGCGATTGCAAGAATCCTTGGAGCATTTTGGGATTTGACCAAGCGATTGCAAGAATCCTTGGAGCCTTTTGGGATTGACCAAGTGATTTTATGGATCCTTGGAGCATTTTTGGGTTTTGACCAAGCGATTTTATGGATCCTTGGAGCATTTTGGGATTGACCAAGCGATTGCAAGAATCCTTGGAGCCTTTTGGGATTGACCAAGCAATTTTGACAATCCTTGGAGCCTTTTGGGATGACCAAGTGATTGCGATAATCCTTGGAGCTTTTGGGGTGACCAAGTGATTGCGATAATCCTTGGAGCTTTTGGGGTGACCAAGCGATTGCGAGAATCCTTGGAGCTTTTGGGGTGACCAAGCGATTACGAGAATCCTTGGAGCTTTTTTTTGGGTTTGGACTATGGCTCTTTAGGGGATAGAGGTACCCCTAGCTTGATGGTATTTGCACTCCGGATTTGGCTCTGGAGGGATTGGCACGAATGGATCAGCCCTATGCACGGATAGGAGGACAGGGTCTACCCCTGGCACTGATGTTGCTATGAGGTCTCTAGGTTGAAATTGATCTTTGTGTGCCCAAAGTGTCGGATGTAATGCTTGGTCCCACTGCGGTGAGTTAACGCGCCACTCATGCCCTAGTATTATGTTTATATGTTGACATGCTTCATCGATATTTATAGGATGTCGATGCTGTCACATGTGATTGTTGTGGGCTGTCTCTGTTTCATCTTCACCTTCGACCAGTGAGTATAGCTCATCAAAATCTAGAGATTCTAAGACATGGAGGACTGCATCATAAGGTAGCCCTATGTTTAAAGTTTGATCCTCTTTGAAAGGAGCCTCATGTAAGTTGGGCCTTGGGAGCTCCAAAATCTTGGTCTCTACCAACCCTAAGTGCTCTAGTGCTTTGCATGTATCGAGAGATTTGAGCTCCTCCTCTTTGGTTGGTTCTTGTTGAGAAAATTGGGGCTTATGGACGGGTGGCCAGATAGCACCCCCCATGCCTTGGTAGGGCAGTTCATCCCGCTCTTCTTTTCGATCAGATTCCTTAGAAGCTTCGTGATGAATTTCTAAGGGTGGTTCATAAACCTGGGTGGATTTCTGAGGAAGGCACCCGTCATTGGTTATAGGAGCGGCCTCCCGCTCATGTCCTTCAGGAATCAGGAGGGTAGCCTCCTGCTCCTGTCTAGGAGGTGTTGGGGGTAGCATTTGATGAGGTCGCGATGACCTGTCTCGCCCCCATGGGTTCTGCCCCTCAAAATGTTTTGTCTTATGTGTGTGAGGGGTTGGAGTCTTCTCTTGCATAGTGTGTTGGAACAACTCATCCTTCTGGTGCTGAAGGTGCTCTTTATTTAGAAGATACCATTGCTCTAACTGTTGTCATTCTAGCTCAAGTTGCGTGAGTTGCATTCGGTGTGCGAAATGCTTGACAAATTCTAAGATAGTTGGTCTCACCGCCTCATGTTTAGAAGGCCTAGATGCCTCTCCTAGATATCTATCTTGGTCATAGGGATCCAAGATATCTATAGGCAGCCTCCCTCTATTGGGGGTAGCAGCATTTATCCGAGGCTCTGGCATCAGTGTGTGACCATGATATTTAGCAGGTGCGGAGGCGTATTGCTCTCGCGACGTATATTGTTTTTGATGAAGGTAAGGGTCTTCCTTGTGCTCTCTTTCATAAGTGAAAAGGGGACGGGTGGAGTTGGCCCGCCCCGCCTGAGAAGCCTTGTGCTCTGGATTTGTCTTTGTAGTCCTGACAACTAGAGGGGGTGAAGGAGGGATAGTGTAATGATGTGGTTCCTCCCGTTGAACCCTATGTTGACCTAGCGCTTCATCGCGCGATGACCGCTCATAGCGAGCATATAAGGGAGCTCTCCTATGACTATACCCCTCATGGAAGGGTGTGTGCTGAGTGTTATGCTGAACATGAGTGCTCCTTGAAGAGGTGCCCCTATAGTCCCGTTCCGTCGGGGCATGGAGGGGACTGCTTTGTGTGTCAGGCCGCCAAGGTGGTATGACCAAATCCTTGGGGCTATACCGGAGGTGACTTGTGCCTCCTCTTTGTGCACCTTTCACAGCATCCGCCCTTGATTGGGCTTGGCTACGGGTGCACACCATTGTGGTGCTTCTCTACTAGCTAAGCAGATTTTTATCTCATTTATGATGATTTTTCTTTTTGTTTACACTAAACAGAAATGAACACACTCATACACAAACCGTGATTATCTCTTTTAAGGATTAAATAGTGCGTCCTAAACTGGTTTAGTGCATTTTGATGTTTTGTTTTGTTTTTGCAAGTTTTGAAGAACATTTAAATGCATAATGTTGGCTCATATGACTCCCATAAATGGTCGCCCCTTCAATATACCATTGTCGGATCGATATACCAACCTCTCTATATACCCGCCCTTACGAGAGGGAAACTATAGGTACGTGAGAGCAGATGGTACGTGGAACATAGGCGGTACAAAAGGGGGGATTGTCCTGTTAATGACACCTACCATAGAAGACTTATCCTAGCGTGCATGGGAATCACCCCAGCAACACTCGGTCAGCTTTCATTAGGATTTATGCCTAACAACAGTGACAATCGGGGAAATGTATGCAAAGCTAAGCCAAGGTGGTGATGAACCCACCGTTGGTCTTGCTCAAGGGCTGGGGTTTTACGACCAGCTCCTTGGTTTAATTTTACCATGTGAAGTGTGTGTGGTTCATTTGATTTAATAAAAATGAAACGAGCAGCAAAAAGAAACTTTCCCTATGCTATACAAACACTACTAACCGAAAAACAGCAAGTAGAAAAATAATTTTTTTTTTTAATAAAGAAAGAAAAATTTATGGAAAATTTCTCTACCTTTCTTTAATAATAAAAAAAAAATGAACGTAAAAAAAAAATTTAAACAAATAAAATACACAGAAATGTCACAACAGAAAATGACATAGACAGTTAGAAACCGTTACCTCTTTTCTGCCCGGACTTGCTGTTTCTGACCTTCGGCTTAAGAAAGGTACTTGTTAAGCACAAAACACAGCAAATCTGATTAGTTTCTGTGATTTAAAAATTTGGGAACGGTCCCACCGTGATCGCCACTGAATGCATGAGATTTCGGAAGGAAGAAACTACTAAGATATAATGAAAACAAAACTTTTGAATCAACCAAATATAAAGGAGAAAAGTAGGGGCACAGCCCTTTTGTATTAATTTCATTCGGTTACAATACATCTCCTGACTTTTCAGGGGCTAGGAGTGTTAGTCTGTCTTGGTTATGATCATGATTAATATCTCTTCTTTCCGCATGCCCACATGCCAAGTGGGCGGGCCAACGTATTGCCATCGCTGGTGTTAATGAGTCTTCGCTTACTGTTGCTTACCCTACGTTCAGAGACACAAGAAAGTCGTTAGTAGCACCTGCAATAAAGGGACAAAGCGTTTGTCTTTAAGAAGTAATGAAAAATGCATGTGAAGGATTGTTTAAATGCGTGAATGAAACAACCCTACGTAAACTGCAACTTTTACAGAGAACAGAAAACAACATGCATTAGAAAACAGCATGTATTCGAAAACATAAAACATAAACTGTTATTTTAACATATTCGAAAACAACATACATTATAAAATGTAAACTGTCATTAAAACAATCGGTCGATTCTACACGGATGTAGTCTCTACTGCCGAGCATCACCAAAAGGCTGTTGCCTATAACTACTTGCTGCATATATATGTTAAACTAATCACTACGGCCTGCTACTTTGATAGAGAACCCAACATCTAAAAAGACGCGATAGTATTTGACATGCGGCTCTTTGAATGTTAGAATATAATGTATAATATATTTGAGATACGTGATTAAATACAGAATGAGCCAAAGCCGCAATAGCACGATGATATATATTTGCTAAACTATTTAAATATGACAATACGTGACATATATTTCCTAAACTCCATGTTGTAAACTATGAAAACAGCACACAGTAAAGCACAAGATAAACGTGTGATACAGAATGAATCGAAATGAAGCTAGCAAAAGGCGTGGGGTGCCCAAGTGGGCCGCCCTTGTTAGAACTTAGTTTCGACGCCAATCCACTAGGGATGGGTTTGAAATCTAAGACTGTGGTGTTGTCGGCAAATTAATGGGATATAGTGATCTAATGTCTGGTTTGAAGGTTAGACTCACACTTTTGAAAATCACCCACCAACCTCTCTTGTGAAAGAGATTCTGGATGTGAAGAAGGTAAAGTCTAAACTGATGCAATCGAGTCTTCAAATGAACAGCACTTCATTGTGTTCACTCCAAAAATCTTATTTTTCTTACATTGCATTGAGCTAGTTTTTATAGAGGATTTCGCCTCTAAAACATTAATGTCAAACCCTAAATCCATAGTGGTCGCTGATATTTGACCCTTGTCAGGTGATTTATCAGACATAGCTCGCACTGAGATTATCGCTAGGAACTCACGTCAGTAGTTATGAGGCATGGCCTCAGATCGGATTTGCTATTGAAATTGCTCATATCATTAATGCAGTTGGTGAAGTCCACCGTTCTACAGACCCACAGGGTCTCTTTTTAAAAAAATGATATGTAGTGACGCGACGTGGCGGCCATGCCTTCCACGTGGCGACCAGGCTGAAGTCCGTTTCTAATTGATGCCTTTGAATGCTTTTGCTTTAAGCGCAAAATGCCGAAGTGTCACGATATCAGACATCGCAATATCGCGACACTTCGGCCGAGGTTCCCCCTTTGGGCCTTAGGTGTCGCGATATCGCGACACCCTCGACCGAAGCTCCCTTCGGGCCTTAGGTGTCATGATATCGCGACGTCATGATATCGCGACGTCTAAGGCCAAGGCTCCCCTCGGGCCTTAGGTGTCGTGATATCGCAATGTCGCGATATCGCGACATCTAAGGCCAAGGCTCCCCTTTGGGCCTTAGGTGTCACGATTTCACGACATGCGAAATCGTGACATCTAAGGCCAAGGCTCCCCTTTGGGCCTTAGGTGTTGCTATTTTGCGACGCACAAAATCGTGACATCTAAGGCCAAGGTTCCCCTTTGGGCCTTAGGTGTCGTGATTTCGCGATGCACGAAATCGTGACATCTAAGGCCAAGGCTCCCCTTTGGGCCTTAGGTGTCATGATTTCACGACGCACGAAATCACGACATCTAAGGCCAAGGTTCCCCTTTGGGCCTTAGGCATCACGACGTCGCTATTTCACAACGTCTAAGGCCAAGGTTCCCCTTTGGCCCTTAGGTGTCACGATTTTGCGATGCGCAAAATCGTGATGTCGCGATTTCGTGACGTCTAAGGCCAAGGTTCCCCTTTGATTAAGGCTTGCCTACATTTGAAGTTTGCTTAAGATTTGTTCTTGATTAAGGCCTGAAGTTTAAAGTTTTGCTTTTGATTAAAGGCTTGCTTTTGACTTTGTTTTAACGAAGGCTTGTTAAAGTGACCAAATTTGCTCTACTCATTTTCTGACCTTCTAAACTGCTGTGTGAGTGGCTAGGACCACTTTTTGACCTCTAAGGGCTGCCCTGAAAGCTGTGTATGTCAATGCGATCAGTGTTTGTATCACTTAATCAGATTGGTGCTGTTTTGGTGTCTACATCACCCAATTTCACCTTTAGCTTCTCGACTTGCCAATGCGTTGACGATGCAATCAATTTTAGAGAAGTTGCAATTGTATGCTCAGATCTCTGTGATACAGATATCGATGGTTGAGCATGAGTTGTTGGTTTTCCTATTGGAATCTTAGCTGATGAAACATGTCGGATATCCAAGTGCGTGATGGGAGTACAAAACCCTCAGGCAAATCTGCTAGGTTCATGAACTTGATTGGTTCTTCATTCGAAGACACTAAGTGAATCTGTCCCTTGTGAATGTACTTCACACATTGATGCAAGATAGAGGGGATGCAATGCATTTCATGAATCTAAGGCCTTCCAAGAAAAATGTTGTACTACATGGTGCCCTCTATCACATGACACATCACAAAGATGGTCTTGAGTCCCACCTGAATAGGTAGAACAATTGTACCAACCGTCAAGCATAGTGTATCATTAAATACTCTCAACGTAAAGGTGGTAGGCACAATGTGTGATTTGGGTAGCTTGAGATGGCTCAATGCCTTGGTCGTAATTATATTGATATGGTCATAATTATATTGATAGAGGACCCAGTGTCTATCAAGACCCTTTTGAAAGGGATGTGGTTAACACACGCGATAATATGCAGTGATGGGTCAGCTGTAATAGTGGGGACCATCTTCACTTCATGATCGTAAAATTGTATCGTGGGTTCCTGACACTGTTGTACATGTCCCACAAAATTTGTAAATGCATGGGCATCTTGGGACTGTACCTCAATGGACCTTCGAATGTCCATAAGAGTCTCCCTATGTCTAGGGGACTAATGAATAAGCTCATATATTGACAACTTTGTAGGAGTTATCTGTAGGTTCTGAACTAACTTGCTCCTTATGGTCACCATCGATCTAGTTGGTGGGCTTGGAATGTTCTGAGCTAGCCGTTGATCCGACATAGCTTGTATTCTAATGGGAGCACGAGGTTTATTGGGTTGATCATACCTCCCATGTCTAGTAACAACATTGACCATACCTATGAATCCCTGGTTAGGTGGTTCGATTCTCACTTGATTGACCTCACCAACATTATGAGGCACCTCATGATTAGGAAGTGGATTCTTGAAAATCCCCATGTTTCTATTTTTGGGCATCTATGGGTTGCTTGGTACTACCAGCTCTCCTTTTTATATCATGTTCTGCATGATGTTTTTGAAGGACCAACATGTTTCGATGTCGTCGCATTTCGCTCTATGGAATATGTAGAACATATCATCTTGATGCCACTTTGACTTTGGCACATTCGGATCTACTAATTTGACCTCGGGCAATCGTATGGCCTTGGCCTCACACAGTTGATGGAAAATTGAAGTCATCGATTCTATCAAGGGTGTGAATTGGAAAGGTGGGCGCTCTTCTTTATTTTTGTCCTTATAGTTTTTTTTGCATGTCTCATAACGTGCATGAGGAGGTTGGGCCTAATAATTAGGATTTTGTTGTCCCTTGTCTTCTCCTCCGAGATTTAGTACTACTTGATTTATGTGGGCCTGCTTACCTTATTGTTTTGTAGTACTCTTTTTAAGCCCCTCTTTCCTGGTCTTGAGCTTCAAGCTACCTTCTTGCAACTTGATGTCCTCGATCACCCTGGCTTGCACCACAGATTTCTCGAATGTAGGGTACTGTTGTAGCTGCAACAGTAGTGAGATGTGTTTGGCACAACTCTTTGTAAAAATTTGGGTCAATTCGGCCATAGGAATAGGGAATTGTAGCTTTGCCATTATTTTATGCCATCTCTTTTTATATTGCTCAACGGGCTCGTCGTCGCGCTGAGCTAGTACCGCCAAATCAAAAAGGTTGGCCTGTCTCTTGATGCCAAATGAATAGCGTTCAAGAAATGCATCGACCAACTTATCAAAACTAGTAATACTATGTTTCTTCAGTTGGTTGAACCACTCTCAGGCCAGGATGGAAAGTGTCGTAATGAAAGTGCACAACAACAAGGCATCCTAACTCTCTATCTAGAAACAAGCATCCAAAAAACTCGTAACATGTTCTTGTGCATCCTCATCACCCTTGAATTTTTCCAACCTAGGTATATCAAAATGCTCAGGATATGGAGGCGTAGGCACTAAGGGGTCTAGAGGTTCATTGTGTATCTTCCTTAGTGTTGGCTTTTGCATAGCCACGTCCTACCTCTCTATTGCTTTGACCTTATCAGCCAAAACCTCGTACGCCTTAGAAGACAAAAAGTCCTCCCTAAGCTGACGTGGAGGCGGCCTAGGAGGTAATGTCTTCTTTAGGGGAGGTGGAGAACATGGATCTTCCTCCTCCTCAACTTGGTAACTCTCAAGATACCTTTGATCGCATCTGTCTGCATCTATGTGCTCATGCTACCTCTGTCTAAGATCATTGAGTGACGACAGTCACTCCCTCTGTTGGGCACTTACATGAGTATGAGTGTCTCTTCGCTCCTCATGCATATCAGCTAGGGACACAACCCTCCTATGCACATGCTCTCTATGCTCATTGGGAGGGTATAGACTGACCCTACCTAGCCGATACTTCTGCTCTATGTGCTCCTTTTGAGCTAGAATACGCTCCTTGTGCATGCGCTGCTCATATAATCTCTGTCTTAGGAGCCTTTGTGCTTAAATATTTTCATCTTCAATATGCTGCCTCTCTAGGTGAGCATCGTACAATTGATCTTGGAGGAGTTGATGTCTTTTCTCAGACACTATTCTATGTGATCTGTCGATCTGGTCGATGATAGGAGGCCTCTAGTGTGTGTGCTTTGTGCAAGCTACCTTATGGATTTTGTACCCATCAGACAAATGTGTGGACGATGGACATGTGACATGAGGGCGCTTAGAAGCCTCTCCATGCTATCCAATAATCTTGATACAACTACCGTTACGCTCACTCGAAGCATGAGTGGGTGAAGATGTAGGTTTGCAGCCTAGCTGCTGAAGAACACTACCTAGACCATATAACTGTCTAGACCTCCACTTCTCATGCGGTGGTGTTCCATTACCTCCCACCTTTCATATATCAATTGTGATCTTGCATGGTGAGCCATGCATGGGAGTATGGGTGGACCTATGCTCGGAAGCGAGCCTGTCCTCCTACCCTTGAATGGGTAGATATCTGATCCGTATATACTCTAAAAGTGGAGGGTTAGAACCTCCCATGGACCTAGTACGTATGGGAACCAACTTGGTCCCCTGCACAACATATTCCTCGAATGATCTTGTGGATGCATATTTAGTGCGGTCTCGGTAATGGATTTGGGGGAGAGCATCCTCGTGCTGAGAAGCTTCACGCTCTATCCTGTGCCTAAAAGAGTGTACTAAAGCTCCTCTATCGGGGGTATGCTCAATGGGATCTCTCCGTGTTGAGTTGTTGCCTCTAATGTTTGTCGAACGTCGTTCAATTCGCTCATGTGTATGAGGACTTGACACATGCTGCTGTGAACCAGTTGGGGGTTGATCATGGGCATCGGTACAAGACCTTTGCTGATCACCCCGTGTGTTCACCATTTGTGTACCTAACGTCTAGACGTATTTTATTATGCAAACAAAGTATACAAATGATGATTATCTCCTTTTAAATTTTTATTGTGAGCCCTAAACTGTTTGATGTTGTTTTCAGATGTGTTGTATCAGTGTTAGAAACTCTCACGTGTTTTGAAATATTGTTGGATTTTAAACTCAGTTAAATTGGATTTCACCTATATACTCGCACAAGCCAAATATGGTAATGAAGTCCATACTCAACGAAGTAGCATAGGTACTACCAACCCTCACCCAGCACATCGTGCGCATCGATACACCATTTCGAAGAAGAGTGTGTGCTATTTTACATGGATAGGAAAATTCTTGGGTCAGCCTTGGCAACGAGCGGGTCCCGATAATATAATTTCAAATGAGCCAACCAAGTGGTAATGACATCCACTATTGGTCTCAATCAAGTGGGTTGGATGTGAGAGCCCAACGCCACTAATGTTTGAATGGAACATGGTGTGTGGTTCCTTTTACTTTGTGAAAATGACAATTGCATCGAAGAGCATAATGATCATTCCTACATGATATGCATTAAAAGAAAAGAACGTTTCAAATTTAGAAAGAATGCATGCTAATGTCCTATATGATATTTTGATGATGCAATTATAATGACATGGCTGCTGATTAGGCCTCAAGTATACAAACGACATACAATCCTTATCAAGGTCACTGTATTTAGGGGCAGACTGCACTCAGAGGTCCACTATTCCCAACAACGCCTTTCTACTGAATGGAAAATGAAAACAAACTAGGACTTGTTCATTGACCCCTTATATATATATTTTTAGTTCCTAGTTTGCAACGGTTCGATGATTTCTGGAAAGATACAGAGCAAAAAATTCAACATAGAATGTGAAATTGGGACCTACCTCAACTCCTATTCTGGTGCCCACTAGTTTTCTTGTTGTCTGCCTTTTTCTCTGTGAACCGCAGGTCTAATCTATGGGCTGTAGTGGAGACCGTAGGTTACAGTTACAGGCCAAAAAATAACCACAGCTGACAGCTACTGTTAGCACATGTGCAAAGAAAAAGCCAAGAACAAACAAAATTCAGGGCTAAAATTATGGGGTCTTGCCATGATCGCCATCTGACATAATCATGGAGCAAGCACTCTTTTAGCTAGGTGTAATGATATATACCATCACAAAAGCACAAATATCCACACAAATTCATAAATTGAACAAAGAAATCCAACGTATGCAAATTTTCTTATATTAATCTTTAAAGGATCTTAGATTACAAAAATGCCCTCTTAGGGTCACTCGAAAGATGATACAGGTGTTACAATTGCCAATGCCCTCAATAGGGTAGGCATGCTTATTGTGCTCCGGTGATTACTCACAAACTGCCTTGGGGTAGAGCTAACCCCCTTCTCCGTGATGTGGAAGGATTATGATATAGGCTCCTTTTTGCACCTGTCTCTCTATGAACAAGAAACAATAGCACACGATTACAAAGTTTGATAGCCTCTCGTGATGAAGCCCTTTAAATAAATATGCATGTAAATACCATTAAACTAGTAAAGCAAGAAAGCATAAAGAAATACTTTAAGCTATTCTAATTACATCAAGAATTATGCTAAAACATACAAGACATGAACAAGCAAATGATGCGTAAATCAAATATCGAATTAGAAGCATTTTATCTCAATAGTGGACCAAGACAAGAATGGGAGAAACTTACGAGTATACAAGTGGACCTTTATGCTTACCACTGTTGAGGCCTACTATAACTTCAACAGGTAGTTCTTGGGACCTACCCTAAAGCTTATAAAGAGAGAAATGGGTAGACTACCTTGAATGATAAAATATGTTCTACATAATCCCCATGTAGAAGAAGGGGATTGGTTTGTATTGACACAAGGTGTGGTCATCAGGCTATATGGGTTTATCAGGAAGTCATTCTTGCTCCCACTCTATGTCACAAGCTAATTTTTTGCATTGGGATATTGTAGACAGATTGTATACATAAATAAAAAGTTTGGTACAAGCATAGGCATAAAGACCTAGGGCATACTTTATTCAAATTTAAAGGTATAACCCTATCAAAAAATTGATACCATGAAAAAATTACTCAGGTTTTGAGGGACCTAGGGCTGGTAGAGTTACCACAACAATGGAGGTATGACCACATCGATAAATTTGCAAAAAGACTAGAAATTCTAAATAGCGATAAAAGTAAAAAGTTTGAGAAGATAACCAAGGAGCACATAGAGCAATAAAAGAACAACCCTAAAGATGAAGAACTGGAGTGGCATATAAAGAAAATGTAGCCTCTGCCTCCTTGGCATGATTTCTATGAACAAATTTCAGATTATGATCCCAAGAATAATGAAAGTCATTTCTTGGAAGAAAAGACTATTCAAAGGATGTATAAAATCAAGAATTGGATAGAAGCTAAAATACATGCTTGGTGGGTTATGAGATGCAAAACTAACATGACTCCCTCAAGGTATGGTATCAAAAATGATAAAATGTTTTACCTCAAATATGATAGGCACTTAGAGAATTGGAAAAAAACCATTGGAAATAAAATTGCCCTAATTTTTCATAGCATTGGAAAGAAGGAACCACCACAGAAGGTGCTTCTAATAAGACATACACAGAAAAGGAAAAACAATTTTCCAAGTTTCACTAAAGATTACCCTAGTTGCAGCACCTTCCTCCTCTTCTTCAAAGGGAAAAAAATATACACTCAGGAATAGATGGAAAAATATACAAAAACACCTGTCATAATGTAAAAATTGGGTTTCAAAGGAACATGCCTTGGCAAACATGGACAAGGGATTACACAACCTATCCTAATATAGAAGAGACTAAAGAATTTAGCCTTGGTAGCAAGAACTACCAAAAGCAGGAGTTTAAGCTCAGTTGCTCTAGTATTTGTAGCACCAGGTGAAGATACACCTCCTCTGATCAAGGTATCACATGTACAAGCCCAACATTTAGAATCAAAGATAGACTCCGATGAGCTCTCTCTGATCAAAAGATCCAACAGAAAAGTAGAAAGGCATTTGAAGAGAGAACAAAAGAAGGAAAATAAATAAGAAGATGTAGAAGAAGTAGTTTTCCTATAGAAAGGATATAGAGTGCAGTCCTCTCAGTAGTTGGATTTAAGTACCCTTGAGCAAGAGGAGATAGTTTAAAAATAACCAATCATCGGGGAAACACTAAAGCCATAGCAAGTGGCTTCAGGTATGGCAATTTATTCCTCTCTTCTTATTCCTTCTGATAATCCCCCAAAGGAACTCCCTTCCATTTCTAGTGAACAAATTATACAATCCCCTCCCTAACAGCCTCCATCTTCACCTCCACAACATCCTCCATCACCACTATCATCCTAACCACCTACATTTGTTCCAATTGAAATAGTCCACACTTCATCTCCCTCTACTGGGACAACTGTGGCTTTGTCACTCCCATCCACAGTACCAACCCAAGTCACCATGATATCCTCCATAACAATATCTATCGCATCACCCACAAGTGTAGATTACACACTTGTAATAGTACCATTCTCCCCCATTAGTTATTTTCCATTATTGTAGTCCCTTCCCACCTCTTCAATCGACGCTCAGTTTAATGTTACAAAGATCAATAAATTTAAGAAAACCAATAAAAAGTATATGACTGGTAGAATGAGAAATGCACTCATTATTCCAAGAGACCCACTACACAAAAATGGTAGCATTAGATCCAAGCACCATGCAAAGGACTAAAATAAATATCACACCTTTGGTGGATAAAATGGTGGAAGACTCAAACATTAAATATTACCAAGTTGAGATGGTTGTAGAAGACATCACTCAAATCCCAATGCAAGATGATTATGGATATGCAAGAGCTCATATAGAGACCATTTATGTCAATGGGGACTAATTCAAAGAAAAGTGTAAATTATTCGAGGAAACAATCAAAGAGCTTGAAGCAACATTGAGTGAACAAACCAATGTCAAAAAAGCATTGAAGAACGAAGCCAAGAATGGCAAGACAGGTTTCAGGAGATGGCCAATTAAAAACAGGAAGAAAAATATGACAACAAGAAAAATTAGATCCTGACTGAACAACTCAAGGATATCCAGTAGCAACTTTAGGAGGAAAGAACCAAAGCCATGGGATTCTCGAAGGAGAAAGCAAAACATGCAAGAAAATAAATGTTAGAATATATCTTATAAATGAGCCTCAAAGCACATTATGTAATACTCTATCTAAAAGAACTAAAGTCTGTCATTTTAATCTCACTCTTCAATTCCAAGAAAATACTTCATTTATCCCAAGTCTATCATTTTAAACTCACTCTTCATAGCACCTCTAAATTGATCAAACAACATATTATTGTTGCTAGTATAAATTAAATCTTCTACATACAATCAAACTAGTATCATCTCTCCTTCTTATTTGATCTTAATGTAAAGAGGGTGCTCATATGGGCACTTGATGAAGGAATGTTATTGAAAGTATGAGTCAATGCAACTATAAAGTATGAGTCAATATGATTATATCATGCCTTGGGTCCATGCTTTAGCCCATACAAGGATTTATTCAGTTTATACACATTTCCTTCTTATCCTTCCAACTCATAACCTGGTGGTTGGTCTACATAAACCTTTTTTCCAATACTAAATTTAGAAAGGCAGACTTGACATCCATTTGGTAAACTTTCCATTCTTTTTGGGCTACTAATGTTAGAATAATCCTCATTGTGTCAAGTCTTGCTACAAATGCATAGAATTCATGATAGTCAATGCTGAAATTTTGCTAATATCCTTTGGAAACCAACCTTACCTTATGTCTATCAACATCATATTGGGCATTAAACTTCATTTTGTATATCAATTTCACACTGATGATTTTCTTTCCTGCTAAGAGATCCATTAATTTCCAAGTCTGATTGTTTTCTATGGCCTCAATTTCTTCATCCATAGCCTCCACCCATTTTTTATCCTTAATTTCTTCTTCAAATTAAATAGGATCACACTCAATAAATAAGGTAAAATAAAAATGTTATTCATCTTCTATTTCATTTCTTTTTACCTCACATGATGGAAGAAATGGACCTTGTCCTTGTAACTAGCGGTTATTTTGATGAAGAAAAAGATATTTTTCCGACATTGGTACTGCTACTTGAAGTTGAGGGTTGATTTATGCTTTTACCATTCAAGTCTTCTAACTCAATACTTGTTGTCTCCTACTGACCAGTCTTGAAATTCTAGTTTCAAGATTTTCTATGAACTCCACATCTATGCTTATAACTAGCTTCTTTTCAACATGGTTATACAATCTATATGCATTTTACTCTTCACTATACCTAATGAAGATGCATATTCCTACCTTGTCATCTAGTTTTTTTCTCCTCTTTCAAAATATGTGTATATTTTTTGCACCCAAAGACTCTTAAGTGAGCAAAACTTGGCTTTTTTTGTTGCTCCATCCTTCTTGTAGGATCACATCCTTCACACTCTTCTTGGGACACTTGTTCAATAGATAAACTACACATGTCACAACCTTTACCCAAAATTTATTTGACAATGGTTTTACCTTCAACATGCTCCTTGCCATATCTATCATCGTCATGTTATTTCTCTCTAGAACACCATTTATTTTTGTGGTGTGTATCTGGCTATGAACTACCTTTTGATTCTATTTTCTTTGCAAAAAATATGAAATGCATTCGAGATTTACTCACCTTATTTATTTGTTCGTAGAGTCTTCACTTAGTAACTTTGCTTTTCAACCAAATCCTTAAACTCCTTGAATTTACCAAATGCTTCTAAATTTTATTTCAAAAAGTATTTGTTGTTGGAAAATGAGTTGGTTTGCATAGGCCTACATGTGTTTGAATGTACCATCTCCAAAGGTTATGAAGCTCTCCATTATTTTCCTATAGGGAATGAATCCCTATGTTGTTTGTCTACAATGCAACCTTCACATGGTTGATTAGGTTGCTTTATAAGTCATAGTCCTCTTACCATTTTATTTTTATATAACAAGTTCAAGCCATTGAAACTCAAGTGATCAAATCTACGATGCCACAACCATATAGAATTCATTAAAATAGTACTAAATGAGAGAAATATTTCTATTTAAATTTTTAGAGGAAACAATTGGTTCTTTATCATGGCTACATTTGCTATAAGTCTATTCTCATCATTTTTGATGATACAAGATTCATTTTCAAAATACATTGTATGGCCATTTTGGACAAGTTGCCCAATGCTCAATAAATTGTATTTTATCCCAACACATAATAAACATTAGGTATGTGTCTTCATTCACCTTGTCTTGTGCGGATTATAATCCTCCATTTTCCCATGACAGGTACCTTGCTGTTATTTTTCATCTTCACTTTATATTTGATTGTTTCATCTAGTTGTGAGAATATTTCTTTGTTCCCAAACATGTGGTTATTACAAACACTATCAAGATACCAAATATTCTTTTGGCTTTCTTCATCAATATTATAGTTTAATATCAAAGATCCACATGCATCTTTGTTTTCTTCATTCTCATTCTCATTTGTATAGTGGGCTTCTTGCTTGTTTTCCTTAAGTCATTTTCTTTCCACATTCATAATTGTAATGCCCAAATTTCTTACACAAGTAGCATTGGATTTTTATTTGTCATACCTTTGATTTAAGTCTCCTTGTTGCTTTTTGTTGTTGTCTCCTCCTCTTGCTTTATGGAAAGTGTAGTTGCATTCTCCTATGTTAGAGTTATTTATTCTTCCTTCTCTTTCATAACCTCTACCACCTCTATTGTCGTAGTCATGTCATATTCCTTCTTGATAACATGCGACTACTTGCTAAGATTTTTCCTTTTGACTCTGGTCTCTAAATGAGATCTATGTTTTGAATGTGTTCTCCGAGGAGAATCATGTTGTCCAGTTTAGCCTTTGCTCATATGTTTGTAGAGAGCCCATCAACTAATATACTAATAAAGTTGATAAATACTTTGATTCTTCAATATCTATGACAAGTGAGTCAAATCTTGTTGGTAGGATTACTAATACCTTTTCCACAATCCTTTGGTTCTCAATATTCTCCCCATTCATCCTCATCTGATTTATAATATCCATTATGCGGGTAAAGAAGTCACTCATAGACTCAGCTTCATTCATCTATAGGTTTTCAAACTCTCTTCTCAACATCCACAATCTCACCAACTTTACTTTGTTGGTGCCTTAGAAGGAGTTTGCTAAAATTTCCCACACCTGCTTTGACTTGGTTGCTGCTACAATTTTGGGAAAGATAGTCTCCTTGATTGTTTGTATAATGTAAATAGAGCCTTTTGATTCTTCTTTTAGTTTTATTTCAACAAATCTTTCTCAAATTAAGAGAGAGCATTCAATGTTGATGCATTTGTAGGTTTTATATACCCATTCTCCATAAGGTCCCAAAGCTCTTGTGACCTAAATAGGATCTTCATTTGTATGCTCCAGTAATCATAAATTTTATCATTAAATTGTGGGGTTTGTAGTTGCAGTAGACTATTGTTGGATGCAATTATTGCTTTAAAACTCTCATTTATAACAGTGGCTCTGATACCAATTTGAAAAAGACACAATGGAGAGATAAAGCAAAAAAAAAAATATTCTTTATCGAAGCTTTTCAATTATCGAAACTTTTGCCTAAGATAATTTAAATAAAAAAGTACAAGATATAAATAAAATATATTTACTATTAAATCAATAGTTGGTTGTTGCCTTACAATAAAAACTTTTACCAAAGGCAACCCCTCCTTTTGACAATCAAGGGTTTTTATCAAAAGCACCTCTTTCGATGTTCAAAACTTTTTATAATCGAAAGGTTTTACACAAAAACCCCTTAATATTTTTTTTTTCTGTGACCAGGAGTATTTCTTCTCTATAAGTAAAAGTTTTATCAAAAGTTTCTCTTTTTCACATGAAATTTTTTCTTTACACTTTCCAAAACAAACTTCTCCACGCTTTCTTCTACTTCACCAACTCTCTCTTCTCTTCTCCAACAACTCGATTTCTTAATAATAGGTAGTATTATCTTCTTTATTTCTGGTTAAAAAGAATAGAAACAAAGGCATAAGACACAATTTATAGCAATCAAATCAATAATTAAGACACCATTTCTATGGATGATAAGCTTTATAACTTTCTATGAGAGAACATAAATTATGATTTTTTTTTGTCTTTAGATTATAAAGTTACAATCCGCCTAACGTAGTTACTAATAATGCATGAAAAAAAAACAAATGTAACGGAACCGGTTCCTATTGTTTTTTATTCACTGTTATACAGCTCGCTGGTCAAAAGCTATAAATCATTAAAATATATGATATATAATACTATCATGTGTCCTCTGTTGGTGGTATAGGAGTATGTAATTTTTTTGAACGTAGTAGTCTGGTAGCTAATAAAATTTTAAATTGTTTATTTATAATTATTTAACTTATAATTACTATATATATATATATAATAAAAAATAAAAATCTTAATTATTAATTATTATATTCTTAAAAATTATAATTAAATTTTTTTTATTTTAATTTTATTTGAATTAAAAAAATAAATAAAGAAAAAACTAACTTTTGTTTAGCGAATTCTTGTTTAAACTCTTCGACGGTCCTCTTTTTCTTCGACGTTATTTGTTTGGCCAATTATTGTTTCAACCCTCTTTTCCTCCGTCCTCCGAAATTTAAACTTCGTGTTGAAGCAACGTTTCGAGTTGTTGAATCCGTCCAGCATTATATCCCCTATAATTATTCAAGAAATCCACCAATCTAACCTAACTAAAATATGGAGGGCGCAATACATAGGAGCGATGTTGGGTCTGGGGATTTGCCAGAGAACTGTATTTCAACAATTCTGTCACTCACAACGCCAAAGGATGTCTGCAGGCTTGCTGTCGTGTCTGCTTTATGGAGTTGTGTCTCAAATACCGATATGGTGTGGGAGAAGATGCTTCCTTCACAATATCATCATATTCTTTCCAGGGCTGTCGTCCCCCCGGCTTCTCTTCAAGGAAAGAACTTTATTTCAACCTCTGCGATTCAATTCTCATAGACAATGGAACCAAGGTATATATTAGCAATCCGATTTCTCTGTTTTTATAGTTTCTTTTTTTAAAAATGGATTGATATTTCGAGTTTGTGTATATTTAAACAACGCAGAGGATTTGGGTGGAACGGTCTACGGGTCAAATTGGGTGTATGGTATCTGCAAGAAATTTATGCATCAGTTGGGGTGATAACAATCACTATTGGGACTGGGTGTCCAGTGATGACTCCAGGTAAGGATTGTACACCACTCCCCTGTTATTTTCCATCATAGACAAATTTAAGTTCAATAATATATTTGTGGTTCGTCTAGATTCGAGCAACTGGCAAAATTACGTTATGTGTGGTGGTTTGACGTGTCCGGCCGGTTTGATTGCACACTTCTGTCACCGAATACCCACTACCGTGTGTTGTTTATTGTAAAGATGGAAGACACCAGAATATGGTATGGAACACCAATTAATTTTTGTCTTACGACAACAGGGGGCAATCGCATAGAATCTGCTCGATTTTTGGATGATCTGGAAAGGCCAGTTGAAAACATGACTCCTTTGAGGCATGGAGAGAATGGATGGATGGAACTTGTAGCAGGAGAATTCTTTCTGGAAGAGAGTTGTGGAGAAATCGAGGTCGTTATGAAAAACACAGATTGCCACAGAAAGCAAGGTGTTCTGTTGGATGGGGTTAAGATCGAACCCATGCATTAGCTCCGCTCATTGGTGTAAATTGCAATTGTCCCATCTATAATCACATTTTCATTTGATCTTTCGAGTATGATGCCATTAAGCTTTGTTATTCGCTTCCCTTATGAACAACCTTGCTTTTGTGTGATCTAGGTGGAGCCCTTGCGATCCGCCTTGTAATATATGGAAAATATTTTCACGACAGAAGAGAAGGCCGAGAAGAAGAAACGATTGTCTCTCGTTTCGAATTTTCAATGGCGTATTCTGTCTGGTTATTGCTTTCACTTGAATGCTTTTATTTGTTTTTGAGTATTGGGAAAGATAGAGTTTTACACCTCATCACTAAAAGTTATATAGCTCACCGTCCAAAGAAATAACTTTTGACTGTGAGCTGTATAAGAGTGATTTAAAAGAATTCCGTGTGTGGTTGGTTTAGTTTATTGTAAGAATGTCACTGATTCGGGTTCAATTCTTATGGTGGATGTGTATAAGAAGTAGTACTCAATAAATAATAACAAAAAAAATGATTTAAAAAGAAAGAAAAATATAAACCTGTCATGTTTCATGTTTCATCTTTCAGTCTCATCATATTATTAGTAACTATGTTAAGTGGATTTTAACTTTATGTTTTCTCACATAAAGTTATATAGCTCATCATTTATAAAAATGTCATCTTAATTATTGGTTTGATTGTTATAAATTGTGTTTTATGTCTTTTTATTTAATAAAGAGATTAAGAAGAATGATAGATAATGATTTTCCATCTCTATGGCATATATTCACTAATTTTTTTTAAAGATAGTTTTCATTTTATAATACTACATGCGTCCACCAACAATAATTTATAAATTTATTAACATTGGTTATCATAAACACCTTATCAAGTAATTTGAATATTGAAATCAATTATTTAATAAGAATTCGTTACATATACATTCATGTACTACGTTGGGATGAATCTTAATGAATGGATCAAACAAATAATATTGCAATCTCTTGGATGAATTTTTTTCTTATAGATTCATTTACGTTTTTACTAGGCAACATACTCTCTCTCTATTTTTCTCTCTACTTTATAGATTATAGTAGGAAATTTATAGATTATAGTAGGAAGATGTGATATGTCTCCAATAACTATGTTAAAATAGGTTTAAACATGAGATGTAAGATCAAAATATCTTAATATAAGGGATTGTTTAACTCAACACCTTAAGATCCGTCCATAAAGCAATTGGAAGAAAAATTCCTTTACGCACTTATTTAGAGAAAAATATTTTACTTCTCGTTTTGTCTATATCTTCATATCATAGCAAGCTAACCAAAATACCTCTAGGTAAAGCTAACAAAAGTCCTCTTTAGGTAAATCTCTAGCATAGCTATATATATACTTTTTTATTTTTATTTTTTTGAATAAATACTACTTATATTACTAAAAAGAATTCATAATACATTGCAGATACAAATATTACAAAAATCTACTCAAGGACATCCAAAAATTAAATTTATCCTGAGTAGAATAGTCCTTAATGTCTTTCATCATAAGCCTCTTAAACACTCTACATTGATCCTGGATATCAATAACATCCCTAGAAGCAATCTCCAAAGCACTAAGTGATTGATCCTTGAAGACCAAAATACACTTAGCCCTCCATATAGCACACATAGTTATTGTTATAATAGTAGTCCACACACCCAAAAGATACCGAGGACAACCAAAATCATCACCAAACAAAACTATTTTCTAGCTAAATCGATCCCCAAGAATAGGGAAATATGTCTACTCGAGGTTCTTCCAAACTTTCTTTGAATTTTTGCAATTCCAAAAGATATTTTTAACAGTTTCCATCCTTCTATAACTACTGCATTGATCTGAAATCCTCATCCATTTTTTCAATCTAACCTTACAGTGAATACCCTAAAAAATTAATAACCATAAGGAGACGTTGATTTGAACTATGCATATACTTGTACATATTTGTATGTATCTTTTTACATAGCTATACATAATTGTACTATAGTAGTGCCCTCTTACACACATCATGCATCTCTCATATGCCATCATGTCATCATATCCAATCATCTTATCCTAAGTGTATTTAATTGTTCATATTTTATTCGCAAGTTATAATGAGTAATTAATCATTCATCATTCACCAAAATTAACCATAATCACATTTACTAAATATATCATAATTAAATCACATTAAATCATAAATTATCCAATTTTAATCATTTAAATTGTGCATCAATCACATAATCAAATCATTAATTGATCATTAAATATACACATTAAACACATAACATCAAACATCATAACTCGTAACATAATTTGAATTCATAAAATTTGGTAATATATATTTATAACTCAAAGTATATACATCATCTAATGTCAATGTAAACACAAAAATATCATAATCTATAATACCATCCACCCCAACCCTAAAATCTTAGGATAATTAGTTCTAGTAGATAGCTTTGGAAGACCATGTTTGGTTCTCTCATAACTCTTTCTCCCCCTATTGTAGGTAGTAGCATCTTGACTGAGTGCTATGATTGATGAGTCATAGAACTCAAGTGGGTCCATTATTATATGATTTATGATGTTAGGTGCCTATCTATTAGGAAAATTGTATGGTACTTGACTCTATAGTGTCCTAGAAATGCACTCTTGTCCTATAGGTCTTGTTGTATATGTTTCATTTGACCCAAATACGCCTACACCACCTAGCTTTTCTAACTCCTATTGCCATTATTTCTTTTTCCAGCTTTGTATCTTGCTCCATATTTAGAATTTATATAGTCTACAAAATCACCATGACTTGTGCTACTAGTTGGTCCCTCTTTATTGTCATCATTGTGAGAGAGGCTTGCAAGATCTCCACCTACATAGCCAAGGAATTCTTCTCCACCTTGATGATCGATTGAGGTAACTTTCTTAGTCATGTCTTATTGGTCATGCTTGTTAACAAAGCAAGAAATGGTGATCCCACTACTACTTTTATTATAACCTACCCCTAGGTCTCCCTCCACCTCTATGTCTCCTAGTAGTGTTGCTTCATTGATCTTGGAATTTACTACCTTGCCTTGCTCAACCTTTGTCATTACTCTATAGCCTATGCCCCTAATATTATGATCATCCTTGATAAAATTATCGAGTACCACCTCCAATAATCTTGTATAGCCTTACGATTATCATGTTTGTGATCCAAAATTGTTGTATCATCCACGTCCACCTCTACAAAGGAATCTGGGTTAGGTGGCCCATCTAATCCCCTCTAGCACATGAATCTTTAGCATCATATTGAACCTATTGGTATCCCCTTCCTTTGGTCAAATTGGTAGACCACTAAGGAAAAATTATAGAGCTCTCATGCCCTTGTGGTCCCACCAACAATCTAACCTACTTGATGTGAGCTAAATGGTAGGCATTTTCACACTAGCTAGGTTGATATCTATATGGTCCAGGGTTATGCATAGCAGCTATTTATTGCCAAATTGGCTAAAACTAGGATTTTCAAAATTTGGAATTGGCTAATATTTGGGACCCTTGAGTAGGGCCCATTAGCCAAAAATTTATGGGTGCAATTTTTTTTGGTCAATTTGCCCCAATTTTATAATAATTTGACCATTTTAAGTTTAAATTTCCAACATTGCCCCTAATAATAGTGAACCTTCTACATCTTTTTGGAAACTATTCACATGGATTTTGAAACTAATTTGCAAAATTTTTATAAATACATTTTGGGGTCAACCCCTTATGCATAACCCTAATATGGTCATTTATTGCTTGTCTAGCCATTGCTAACATACCCTTATTGTGATTGCTTTGTCCACCCTCAAAATGGAAACCCCACCCATAAGTTGCCAATGCATCCTAATACCAATATAACTTGATAGTTTCAAAATAGTAATGTGCTCTCAGATCCACATTTGGAACAGAGTACACCTACTCAAGCTCTTGAATCCCCTATAATCTATTTGATGTAGTAGTATATGTGCACTAGCATGATAGGATTTTGAGAAAAAAACATTTTCTCATCATGCATAGTTGTCATGACCTCCTTGTATGCCTAGTGGACCATTGTCTTGCTTATATCAGTGATGAGTACTCTAGATACCAAAGCATAAAGGATCATGGTATATCTATCCAAGAAACCCCTAATATACATGACATTATTTTCAATGTTATCTCATACCATTATGAATTTCTCATCCTCAGTCATTCTATCTAGGAACCTAAGTGGTCTTCCTCTCAGTGCACGTTTATCCCCCTAGTGGGAATCCTTAGGATCTACCATACATATTCTAGTGTGATAGTCATATCTCTAGTCAAAAGTAAGAATTTATTTGTCTCCAAATACCATCTCTCTACAAATACTATTAGTAGAACCTAGTCAAACTCTATCTTTGGCATTAGGGCCACATTGTACAACCCCACCATTAGTAGCAGTGCATGATCTATGAATCACAAGAGGACCTAGATGGTTTGAAGTGCATGTGATTGTTGCTTCTTGTACTCCATTGCCTATAGTATCTCCTACACCGAAGCCAAACCACAATAGTCAACAAAACTAGCAAAAGACAACTAAAACTTACAAAAACTATTATGTATGTGCCACCATGATACAAAGACATTTTCAAGGATAAATATGCACCAAGATGTTATATTTTTTATACTAAATGTTGTTAATGCTCCTCATCCTATTATAGGTCCCTTAATGTAGTCAACTTAGTGTGGTGGGCTTGAATGTTGAGGCATCAAAATATAGTTGCTTTTAGTACTCTAGAGCTCCAATATCCTCTTATCTATGGTAAAAATGAATTTATTTTTAATCCCCTAGCCTTTTTACCCTCAACCTTATTGACCATTTTCATTACTTGTCCTTATCCTTTCATTAATGCACCTATGTGGATCATAATCAAGTTGAGTTTCCTTAGTCCAAATTGATTTTTCCTTCAATACTTGAGGGGGCACACTTGGACATGACAATAGTTATATTGCCCATAAATCAAATTTTAACATCACTTCTAAGAAAATAATCAAAGCATTAGTCATATTACATCACTAACCATAAGTAATAGTAAATCTTGTTGTCTCAAAAGTGGGATATATATGCTAATTTTTTATGCATTTGTTATATAATATATGCATAAAAAGGGATAAATGTAGAAATCCATTTTTTGTCACATCTTTAATTGTAAAGCTTGCCAATCTCTTCATCAATTAACTAATTAATTACCCCATGAATCAATCATCCTTGTACCCAAATTTGGAGCTTTTATTTCACTAGAAGCAAAAGTGTTAGGGCACAAGCAAAAGTGTTGCTAGTACTTTCATGTCCTACATAGTGCTTTTGTCAATTTAACTCTTTAACCTTTTTTGCCCAAATTTAAACTTCAACGATCATTTAAGAAAAACATAGTCTTAAAAGGGATGTCAATTCTTTTGAATATCATGCACCAAAACCAAGAAAAATGATTGTTGGTACCTTTCAAGTTTCCCACCATTAATGGATCTGATCACCAAGATCTAATTTATAGCTTCTAATATGAAACACAAATCTAAGAATTGTCATTTTCAATATTCCTCCATTAATTACATCTTGATCCCATTTCAAATTCTTACCCTCTCTAATCCTATCATATTCAATTCAATCCTTCTCCCAATGAGCCATGAAATCCTATAAAACTAGCACTTGGGGTGACAAATTAGGATAATCTTGTAAGACAACAAAATTCTACCAAAATATCTCTAGATTCATATAAGATTCATATTTATGCCATTATTTATTTTACCAAAATTGTATCTTGCTCCATATTTAGACTTTAGATAGTCTACAACATCACCATGAATTGTGCTACTAGTTGGTCCCTCTTTATTGTCATCATTGTGTGAGATACTTGCAATATCTCCACCTACCTAGCCAAGGAATTCTTCTCCACATTTATGATCGATTGAGGTGACTTACTTAGTCATGTCTTATTGGTTATGCTTGTTAACAAAGCAAGCAATGGTGATCCCACTACTAATTTTATTATAACCTACCCCTAGGTCTCCCTCCACCTCTATGCCTCCTAGTAGTGTTGATTCATTAGTCTTGGAATTGACTACCTTGCCTTGCTCAACCTTTGTAATTACTCTATAGACTATACCCCTAATATTATGATCATCCTTGATAGAATGATCCAGTACCACCTCCAATAATCTTGGATAGACTTACGATTATCATGTTTATGATCCAAAATTATTGTATCATCCACGCCCACCTCTACAAAGGAATCTGGGTTAGGTGGCCCATCGAATCCCCTCTCGCACATGAATCTTTAGCATCATATTGAACCAATTGGTACCCCCTTCCTTTGGTCAAATTGGTATACCACTCAGGTAAAATTATGGAGTTCTCATGCCCTTGTGGTCCCACCAACCATCTAACCTACTTGATGTGAGATAAATGGTAGGCATTTTCACACTATCCAGGTTGATATCTATATGGTCCAGGGTTATGCATAGCAGCTATTTATTGCCAAATTCGCTAAAATTAGGATTTTCAAAATTTGAAATTGGTTAATATTTGGGACCCTTGACCAGGGCCCATTAGAAAAAAATTTATGGGTGCAATTTTTTTTGGTCGATTTGCCCCAATTTTATAATAATTTGACCATTTTAAGTTTAAATTTTCAAAATTACCCCTAATAATAGTGAACCTTCTACATTTTTTTGAAAACTATTCACATGGATTTTGAAACTCATTTGCAAAATTTTTATAAATACATTTTTGGGCCAATCCCTTATGCATAACCCTAATATCGTCATTTATTTCTTGTCTAGACATTGCTAACATACCCTTATCGGGATTGCTCTGTCCACCATTGAAATGGAAACCCCACTTATAAGTTATCAATACCTCCTGGTACCAACCTAAATTGATAGTTTCAAAATAGTAATGTGCTCTTAGGTCCACATTTGGAACAAAGTACACCTACTCAATCTCTTGAATCCCCTATAATCTATTTGATGTAGTAGTATATGTGTGCTAGCATGATAGGATTTTGAGCCAAAATAATTTGCTCATCATGCATAGTTGCCATGACCTCCTTGCATGCCTAGTGGACCATTGTATTTCTTATGTCATTGATGAGTACTCTAGATACCAAAGCATAAAGGAGCATGGTCTATATATCCAAGCAGCCCCTAACATACATGAATTTATTGTCAATGCTATCTCATACCATTATGAATTTTTTATCCTCAGTCATTCTCTATAGGAACCTAAGTGGTCTTGCTCTCGGTGCACCTTTATCCTCCTAGTGAGAATCCTTAGGATCTACCATACATCTTCTAGTGTGATAGTCATCTCTATAGTCGATAGTAAGAATTTATTTATCTCCAAATACCATCTCTCTACAAATACTATCAATAGAACCTAGTAAAACTCTATCTTTAGCATTAGGGCCACATTGTACAACCCTATCATTAGTAGCAGTGCATGATCTATGAAGCCCATGAGGACCTAGATGTTTTGAAGTGCATGTGATTGTTGATTCTTGTACTCCATTGCCTATAGTCTATCCTACACCAAAGCCAAACCACAATAGTAAACAAAATTAGCAAAAGACAACTAAAAATTACAAAAACTATTATCTATGTGCCACCATGATACAAAGACATCATAGGGGAACGAAAAAACTGCTCATTTGGGAAACATTTTCAAGGATAAATATGCACCAAGGTGTTAGATTTTTTATACTAAATGGTGTTAATGCTCCTCCTATTATGGGTACCTTAATGTAGTCAGCTTAGTTTGGTGGGCTTGAATGTTGAGCCATCAAAATACAGTTGCTTTTAGGACTCTAGAGCTCCAATATCCTCTTCTCTATGGTAAAAATGAATTTATTTTTAACCCCCTAGCCCTTTTACCCTCAACCTTATTGACCATTTTTCATTACTTGTCCTTATATTTTCATTAATGCACCTATGTGGATCATAATCAAGTTGAGTTTCCTTAGTCCAAATTGATTTTTCATTCAATACTTGAGGGGGCACACTTGGACATGACAATAGTTATGTTGCCCAGAAATCAAATTTTAACATCACTTCTAAGCAAATAATCAAATCATTAGTCATATTACATCACTAACCATAAGTAATAGTAAATATTGTTGTCTCAAAATTGGGATATATATGCTAATGTTTTATGCATTTTTTATATAATAAATGCATAAAAAGGGATAAATATAGACATCTATTTTTAACACATCTTTAATTGTCAAGCTTGCCAATCTCTTCATCAATTAGCTAATTAATCACCCCATGAATCAATCATCCTTGTACGCAAATTTGGAGCATTTATTTCACTAGAAGCAAAAGTATTAGGGCACAAGCAAAAGTGTTGCTAGTACTTTCATGTCCTACATAGTGCTTTTGTCAATTTTAACTTTTTAACCTTTTTTGCCCAAATTTAAACTTCAACGATCATTTAAGCAAAACATAATCTTAAAAGGGATGTCAATTCTTTTGAATGTCATGCATCAAAACCAAGAAAAATTATTGTTGGTACCTTTCAAGTTTCCTGCCATTAATGGATCTGATCACCAAGATCTAATTTATAGTTTCTAATATGAAACACAAATCTAAGAATAGTCATTTTCAATATTCCTCAATTAATTACATCTTGATCCCATTTCAAATTCTTACCCTCTCTAATCCTATCATCTTCAATGCAATCCTTCTTCCAATGAGCCATGACATCCTATAAAACTAGCACTTGGGGTGACCAATTAGGACAATCTTGTAAGACAACAAAATTCTACCAAAATCTCTCTAGATTCATATAAGATTAATCTTTATACATGGCAAGGTTATGTCAAAATATTACAATAATCTCATGGAGGCCATCCTTTAAAGCACACCAAGCTCTCAAGCAATTAAATATCCAAGCATTTAAGCAATTAAGCATCCAATTTCTTCAAGAACTCAATATCCCATCAAGCTCATAAACATTCAATATTTCAAGCTCGAACTCTCAAGTGTCTATAAGCAAACAAAATATCTTTCATCAAGTTTCTATAAACAATGGAAAAAAAACTTAGCATATTATCTTGTGCTCTTCTTTCTTACTTGATTTTGACATGTCCTTGTTTGTAGATTTTATCTCTAATCATATTGTATGTTTATTTGCATTGCATGTTACATTTTCATTTAGCTTAGCATTTCACATTTCCTTATCATTAGTTTACATTTCAAGCATTTAACCTCTTGTTATTTTATAGAGCCTTTGTAATCCCTAGTCAAAGGCCTTCATCATATTAATAATTGAAAGCACGAGGATACGGAAGCAAAAAGGAAAGCGAAGATGCGATGCAAAACCGAACCAAACTTAACGCTAAATCCTAGGAATTTGAAAGTGCATGAAAAGAGGGAAAAGCATGAGCGAATCGAAATGAAACAAATGCAAATAAAGAAGACAACCCTTTTTATTGATATGTTTCACAACTCGGTTACAATGCGCATCCTCCCCTTCCAAGGGCTAGGAGCGTTTAAGTACGCATTCTTGTTACATCCATGGGTGCCCTTCCTTCTTCCACGTGCCCACATGTAAAATGGGCGGACCAAATGTCGTCGCCACTTGCGTTGATGAGTCTTGACTCCTTGCTGCTCCTCCGATGTCCAGACCCTACGTTCAAAGGAATAAGAAATGGTCAATAGCACCTATGGATAAAACAAAGCATGCAATCCCCAAGCCTACGATAAGTGAATGAGAAAAATGAATTAAACTATGACTAAAATGAATCCAAATGCTCTAAAAATTTGACAGGGGCATCAAGACACCACCAGGAGGGCCCTGCAAAAAGAATAGTCGAGAAATTCCTCACCGATTTGAATTCGCTTCGGGGTGGGACGAATTCACCTGCAACAAAATGACGAAAAGGTACTGTCCCAAATGTCCTACCTAGGAAGCTCCAAAAGACCTGCAAACTTGGGGTTAGCTAATTGGGGGTATTTTGGGAAGACCCAGATGGTCAGATTTTCCCAATTTGGCCTCCATCAATGGGAATTTGATGATGCTACCTGTAGATTAGTAGAAGCGAGCAAGGATAGAAACATGATCAAAATTGTTCAAAACGAGACGAAATTTAAATGACAACCTATCTAAGCATCATAGAATTGAATGCAAAAATGAAAGAAAGAAAGTCTACCATAGAATTCCCATCACTCCGAAGGGGGCGATTAGGACTATAGCAGTGTGGGAGGGGGTGCCCATGGGGCAGGCCGCCCACCGTTTGAGGCCTGATTTCGGCACCAATCCACTTGGGATGGGTCCAAAACCTCTTGTGGGGTATTGTCAACAAATTTGGTGGGATATTGTGGCCAAATGTCAGGTTTTGGGCTCAAGATTCGTCCTCCCAATAGTCACCCAATGACCTCCCCTCTAAAGGAGATCAAGGATGTGAAAGGCACAAATCCAAAAGGTGTGAGGTATGAAAATAAAATGACAACACTTCGTTGCTCCAAAATGCTCCTTCTCTGTATATTTTGGGGTGAGGAAACTCACCAATTTATAGACCTGGAGGTCTCTTGAAATGGGCATGCAGAGGTGCCACTTGGCAATCATGCCTTCCTAGGGGGAAGGAGATTCCTCCCTGAATAGGGACTTCATGACTGCCCTTGTAATTGCCTCTAACGCTCGAAAATGCTCACCCATACTCCCATGCGATGAAGGAAGCGTTAAGTGGCGGATCTGAGCTACCATTTGTCAAGATTTGACTTTTTTCCCGTCAAACCTGCAATTCGCCCCACCCTAGAGCGAATCTAGAATTCGTCCCTGGGTGGGGCGAATCCCAGTTTGAATTCGTTCCAGGGTGGAATGGATATTGAGCAAAGTGCCTGAAGGTGCCAAATTGATCTCTGACCTTCCAAAACTATTGTGAGAGTGGTTAGGACCACTGTTTAACCTCTGAGGGCTGCCCTTGGGGCTGTGTGTGTCAATGCGATCAGTTTTTGCAGTCACATAATCGGATTGGTGCTATTTTGGTGTCTATAGATGCCCCTTTTTGGGATGCGCTGTGCATGGCGCAACGTCGAGCAAAAATAGATAACCAAAGCACTAATGATTAGGGTTTCTCAGTAACCTAACCAAATTTTGATGCCCCAAGTATGGAAAGGGCATGCATTCTTGAATCCTTGCTTCTAACGAGTGAAGGAACTTAATTCAAGTGTTAACCTTTTTCGGTGAGGTGTTACTTGATCTTGGACATTGATCAGTCATGAATAGGCAAAGGGTGCAACCTTTTGTCTGTGAGAACCTTGAGTTCATGATTCATGAAATGCCAAGTGATTTGATCAGCTTGTGATTATTGCTTGTTTACTACCCCAAGCAGGGGCGTGATTGTCTTTGTCAATGATTCTTTGAATGCATGCCATTTTCCTTAATTGGGTGTGTACTTGTTGATTGGTGACTAAGTGTGACTACCCCCTCAAGCGACGAATCGATGAGGGAATGACCTTCATGAGAAAAGCGATGAGTCACTTGACCCAAGATGACTTGTGCAAGGGTGCCTTTAGATGTTTTAGCGTTGAACGTGTGTGCAGTTTTCCGACATTTAGACCTATTTTTGGTGGGTGTTAACCCTTTTGGTGACGCTTTTTGGAGCTGAAATTGTCAAAAATCCGTCTTCCCGTGGAGCGGTCCGGCCATGGTGGCCTTCTTAGGGAGTAGGATGGTGACAATTTGTAACCCCAACGTCTATTTTGGATGCCAAGAATGTCAGGCGCGAAGGCGCCTTCGTTCGGCAATGTTATTGCTATTTTTGGGTGGGTTTTGACCCTTTTGGCGACGCCGTTTGGGGATGAAATTCTCGAAGATCCGTCTTCCCGTGGAGTGGTCCGGCTATGGTAGCCTTCTTAGGGAGTAGGATAGTGAGGATTTGTGACCTCGACGTCCGTTTTGCATGCCCAGGATGTCAAGTGCAAAAGCACTTTCATCGGGCAAGTTTATTAGCTGTTTTGGTGCATTTTTGTTCAATTTTTTGTTGTTTTTTGAAATTTTTGTCCTGAATTCATTTTGGGGTGGGACGAATACCAGCTTAGTATTCGTCCCAGGGTGGGACGAGCACTAACCAGAGCGCTCATCCCAGGGAGGAACGAATATAAGCTCAAAAAGCCTATTTAAAGGCCAAAACTAGGGTTTGGGCTCATTTGCATTCGAATTTTCTTACGATTTGGAGCTCTGGGGAGGAGGAGGTTAATTCTACGAAGCGAAGCACTGCCGAATTTCTCCCGACATCATGAGTGCACAGATCGAGCGACGGAGCCGAAGCGAGACCAGTAAGTGCTCCTTAGCGTTATTGCTTTTGTTTGTTATATGTTTTAAAACTGCAAGTTATTTGTTTATTTTTCTTTGTTATGTTGTTTTCAAAATTAAAATTGAAACCCTAAAACTGAGCTAAACACAAACCAAGACTTAGCTTAAAACTAGACAGAAAACGTAGTTTAAACCTAGGTTGAAATTTTATTTTTCTTTTTAAAATGGAACATAAATTTACTTTTCGCTTTACACTAAAGTAAACCCTAGGAAAATTTTGATTTTGCTAAACTAAAACCTTAGGATAAACGGAATGTAAAACCCTAGTTTTTTAGGTTGAACTTGTCAGTTTTAAAACGTAGGTGAAAACCCTAGGTTAAAAACTGTTATTTTAATTTTGTTTTGTTTGTGCAGACTTTGTCAATTTGAAACTTAGAATACATAAACCCTAAGACTGACAACTGTAGTTAAAAAAGTTTTTGTGTTTTTATGCTGTTGTCAGTTTTAAACTTAGAGTACAAAACCCTAAGACTGATAAACTGTATTTAAAAAAAATGTTTTTGTGTTTTTATGTTGTTGTCAGTTTTAAACTTAGAGTACATAAACCCTAAGACTGACAAACTGTATTTTTTTTTGTTTTGAATTTTTGTGAATTTTGTTGTTTTTGAGCTGTACATTGGTAGGCAGTGTTGTATATTCATGTTATTGTTGTACAATTTTTCATGATTTTAATGTTTTTGTGTTGTTTTCTTTTGCAGGTTGTGAAGAGTCGGTATCGTGTACCTACTACTTTTGCTGAAGCACAGGGGGTGCTAACTATGGCTGACTGGGAGTGGCTTGATGCTCTTGGGCTCAAGCAAGTGGCTCGACTAGAGCCTGTGGTCGAGGATCAGGCCTATCTGACGGCCCTGATCAACCTATGGGATCCCCGGACCAACACCTTCCATCTCCCAATAGGGGAGATGATAGTGACCTTGGAGGACGTCTATCGGATTCTTCGATTCTGATAGATGGACTACCGATCCGTACGACGCCATGAGATCAGCAAATAGTAGTGTTGACACGCTACTTCGGGCATGGGGAGGAGCTGGGTGTGGAGAGCCCAATGGAGAGGGCAGAGGGTGACTACCAGATTGGCAGGATTTTGGTCCGATGGTGGCTTGAGAGAGGGGTGTTGGGAGTGAGGCACGTAGTACTTATGGGCCTCATTTCCAACATGCTGCTACTAACTCGTCAGGTGCGAGGTTCCCATGGAACCTGTTGGATGTGGTCTGTCGGCTGGTGGAGTGCCCGACGGAGGCACCGCTGATCATGAGGTGGGGATAGACGCTACTGGCACAACTCTATGGTGAGCTATACGAGGTCCACTACCAGAGGCAGAAGGGGATTAGCTGCAACTATCTGTTGTAGAGCTAGGCTTGGCAGCACATAGCGGTGGAGAGGCTAGCAGGGTTACCGTGGATGACTCGGACGGAGATGGAGGATAAGGATATAGGCTATGCGGTTCTGTGGCGGCGGTCTAAGGAGCAGGGATAGAGTCGACGGTGGGCAGGTGCCATAGGGCACTATGCCGATGCCTTCGCTCGGCTTACTCCAGGGGAGGTGTTCTGGCGCCCCTATCGGGACTGTCCAGCCTGGTCAGAGGCTGGAGAGTGGCTCCGATGGGTATGCAGGGAGCGATGGCTGATTGGGCGGCATGGGACCGAGCATGAGTTCTTCCCTTACAATCGGGTGACATGATAGTTTGGGGTGCGCCAGGGGTTTCCTGGTGAGCCCATGGTCTATCGGCATCGGGGGGACGAGAGGACTCTGGATCGACCGGTCATCATGCCACTAGGCAAGGATTCAGATGCAGTGATCGACGTCCCGGACGTGGATGACGTTGGGACTACCGTAGAGTACGACCAGTGGTGGGTACTACGGCGATGGCGGGGAGAGGGGCCACTAGGAGGCGCAGAGGCAGCAGCAGTGGGCGGGGAGGGTGCCGAGGCACTAGGAGATGATTGGGGAGCTCCACTGGAGGATGTAGACATGGTGGAGGTGGAGGATGCGGATGTGGATTTTGGGGTTCTAGATCAGCCAGAGATGCAGGACATCACGGAGCAGTGGGAGCCAGAGCAGGCTGTTGTTCCAGAGATGCCCATGCCTCAGGCGGATGTGGAGGACACGGAGTCTGGGCTACGTGCTGAGATTGCACGATTGGAGGGGCTGCTGCGGAGGCGCGATGAGGAGCTGGGGGACGCACTGCGGAAGAGGGATCTCTTGCGCATGCAGCTGGAAGAGCGAGAGAATGCATTGGCTGCCTACCACCGATAGGATGGGGACATCGATGCTGCACGGGAGAGGGATCTCCTACGGATGTAGCTGGCGGAGAGGGATAGGGCTTTGGCGCAATGCGATGAGAACTTGGCTATGTATCGCCAGTGGGAGATGGACTTGGTGCGGCAGCGGTTGGAGCTGGAGGTAGAGATTAGCCACCTTGGTGGGCGGGTCCCTACGTTCAGCGGAGGTGGATCATCGCGCCGCTCGAGAGGGAGTGAGACTGAGCAATCAGCATCCTCTCGGTGTAGGCAACTGGATGAGGGGGGGTGAGTAGGCGTGATGCGGGGGCTAGCAGTAGCCACCCTGAGGGGTCTCATAGGACCCACACCACGGGGGGTAGTTCCCATCGCATCGATCCTACGTGATCATGGTGGCCGATGCCCTAGGCTTGGGGGTTTTTGAGCTTTTGGATTTTGTTGCGGGGTCACAGGACCGGTTCATTGTAGCCTACGGGCATTTTTGATGATATATACAGATGACTTTATTTTATTTATGCGATGTGATGATTTGATTTTATGCATGATGAGTGATGAGTATGGATGTATGCATGTTAATTTATTTTGATGGATGCATATGTTATGATGAATGCAAATGTTTCTAAATTTTAGGATATGCAAATGTAATGGATGGATTGAATTTGTGTTGTTTGGCGAGAGCACCATAGACTGTTTAGACCTTTGTGGGGTTTTTTTTTTTTGGCGATTGTTGATGGCAATGCGAGGATGAAAGATAGCACAGTTGGTTTAGAATGTAGCTAAGGTTTTTTGAGACTCAGACGGTTTTAACTAACTAGCCACGACTGTACTTTATCTTACAAGACTTTTGGACAAGGTATGAATCGGACTTGTCTTTGACCAAGTTATTTCACATCCCTGTGTGTGCAATTGAGTTCGTTTATGTGGTATTTGTTAGGATACCGCCAGTGCTAGATAGGCTATCAACCAAACCTATACTGAGGATCACCTAATTAGCTCCACTAACTCCTTTGTTGTATTTAGTCAGATTAATCTACGGTGCTATCTAGGATACCATAAGCTAGCTCATCCACATGCAAACATTGATCTGTACACGAGTTAATGTGACAGATATATCATCATGCGGGAGGTTTACCACCAGTGACCGATAGGCTATCCACCAAACTAGTACTGAGGTTTGCCTCATGACCTATCGGAATGCTGAGAGTTCCAGGGATTCAAGTTCGACTCCCTTCTTTTCTTCAATTATATTGGGATACTTGCTCTTTTGTAGTGATAAAAATCACTGTTTATTTTTTTATTTTTCTTTTGAGCAAGGGATTTGAATTTCGAGTGATGAGAATCACTATTGTATGTGCCTTTTGATGTATGCACTTTGGTGGTGATGTCAAATTTTTTGGAGTTTTGACTTTTTGCAAGATTTTATGATGTTTGCAACTTTTTGAGAACTTGGGATTCTTGGGGAATTGGGTAGGGAGGATGCTTGTCCTTTTGCCAACTCTCAGCATTCTTGGGGTCATTCGCACAGGGGGATGAGCAAGATAACCGTTTCGCTTATGGTGACTTGGATTGTTGTGCAGGTTTCATCTTTCATTCACACAACTTGGGAATTTTTATGTGTTTTAATTTGTGTTGGGATGCTACGTAACAAGGTGTGATCCAAGTAGAACTCTACCTTCGTAAAATCTGTCTGACTTGGTACAGTACGTGGCTAGAAAGCAAATGATGACTGAAGGATGAAAACTCTTGATACATTAGAAGACCACTGACTCAGGTATGGTAAAAATAAGTGAATGGCATTTATTTTTGATGGACTGCTTGTAGAATGGAGAAATGTGGAACAAGATGGATTGGCGGAGTAATTACAGTCTATGGTGCCTTTGACTCGTATGATCACAAATATGCAATGTATGGATGTGATGCTTAATGCAGCTACATATTTTTGTGTTTTTGATGGATTGATTTTTTTTTGTGAATATGAAGATGAGATGCGAAAAGAGCTCTTTATTGTTGTGATGAGTTGGAGTATGCCCGGAAATGAGATGCAAATTTTTGTTATTTTTGATGATTTTACTATTTTTGAATTTTCTTATTTTTGACCAAGCGATTGTGGGAATCCTTGGAGCATTTTGGGTTGACCAAGTAATTTTGGGAATCCTTGGGGCATTTTGGGATTGACCAAGCGATTGTAGGAATCCTTGGAGCATTTTGGGGATTGACCAAGCGATTGTAGGAATCCTTGGAGCATTTTGGGATTTGACCCAAGGGTTTGGGTTCCTTGGAGCATTTTGGGATTGACCAAGTGATTGTAGGAATCCTTGGAGCATTTTGGGATTGACCAAGCGTTGGGTTTTTGGATTGACTAGATTTGGAATCCTTGGAGCATTTTGGTTGCTATGGCTACTTTTGGAAATGGAATCTTCTTTTGGGATGTTCAAGGGTTCTAGTTCCTTGATTCCATCAAGAGAGGCTAGCCGGTATGTTCCAGGTCCTATTTTACTATCAATTACATAGGGACCTAACCAATTTGCTATGAACTTGTCCCTTAGATGGGATGACAAACTAGAGTTCTGTTGGTTCTCTTTTAAGACCAAGTCACCAACCTGAAAATCCCTTAGGTGAACTTTCATGTTGTATGCTTTCTTAAGTCGCTCTTGATAGATACGTAAATGCTTGAGAGCATTAATGCATCGTTCATCAAGCAACGTAAGTTGGTCTAACCGGGCCCACTACGTAGTGTCATCATCGATGAACTCTTGCATTGATATGCGTAGGGAAGGAATTTCCAACTTGAGAGGCATGACTGCCTCGGAGCCATACACGAGCGAAAATGGAGTTGCCCTAGTGGGTGTCCGAATGCTAGTGTGATAAGCCCGTAGGGAAAGTGGGATTTGGATGTGCCAATCTTATGACTGTACTATGCCTATCTTTTGAGGATGGCAACTAGCATTTTGTTTGAGTTGTTGCATTTGATGGGATATGGGTGTCGAATATGTAAATTTGTATTTGTGGTCAAGCATGACATCTTTGTTCTTGAATGATGTCCCATTATCCGTATTATTTGGATGGAATCAAAATGACATGATGTTATTACTCCAATCGGGTTCTAGTCGTAGAGGTAAGCAAATGCTTCACCCACTTGGTGAAATAGTGGGTTATGATAAAATGTGATGACTAGGCATAGGGAGATTTTTCTATTAGATCTAAGGTGAAATGGCAAATGGATGTCTACAAGGGTAGTGTGTCAATTGGCATGATGTTGATTCCGCACTTCACATATGTCAAAATTCTCTAAAGTATGGCCTAATACCCATGTGAAGATGTGGCATAATAGTGTCATATCTTCGTAATCACTATCAGAGATCCAAAAGCCCTCGTTGGCTCCGACAACTGTTTGAGGTATTACAGGCTCATCCTGCTCGAGCAAATTAATCTGGCCCCATTGTGGTTGTTCCACTCTCCGTGGGGGGCCTGATTCTCTTGACGCGACACTGGCTCGATTGGAGCCTCTAGAGGGAACATTGTCAAGAGGCTCTCTTGATAGTCATTCATGGGGATCACTTGTGAGTGATCACTATCTGATTCGAAGGGGTCATATGATGCTGGTTCATACTCTGATTCGTCCTTCGAAGATCCTTCTTGACACTGTTTATACCCTCCTTGAAAGTGAGTCCCCAAACTTTCACCTCTCTCTAGCAAAGGGGGAGGATTATTGAGTTTGACAAGGGTGGTTGTTGACCATGGGAGGTAATCTCCCAATGTATATGTTGTGTTTGGGTTGGCATAGGGATCTGATGCCAATCCACCCTTGTTGCCTATCCCTAGGCCTTGCATGTTCTCCACCAAGATGTCCAAGGGCAAGGGGTGGTTGAACCCCACGCCCGACTTGTCATAAGGCATTTGGTATCTTGGCTGGCAAAGGACACGCACTCCTTGCTCATACCTGCCTAGCCCGTATCCATGCCAATTGCATTGGCCAAGATATCTCAGAGCGAAGTCCAGGTTAGACAGATAGTTGACATCTTCTGCAAAGGGCTCTTCATCTTCGTCCTCTTGCATGCATGGCTCGGTACCATGATCAAGGCCCCCATACACAAAGTTTGTCTGGTTTGGCGGGTAGCCTAAAGGAACAATTGTACCGATGGGGAGGCGAGGTCTCCCCATGTCTTGCATGGACTCTAGTGCGGTCGTTGCTACAACATTCCGCACTAGATACTCCCCCAGGCCCGTACTGGCCATTTCAACAGTGATTGTTGGCGATTGAGGGGGAGGGAACGAAAGCTCTTCTTGAGTCCACTCCATGTTGGGTGAACTAGGAGCCTCAACTTCCATCTTGCTAGGCATCTCTTCGGTAGAGATGGTTGATACTGTTGGCATCTTCTACCCTCTGGGGGTTGAGCCTCTTCCAGGGTTTGCTTCCCTTTGTCCTTCTATTTAGCCATGATAGGTGGCATTGTTGGTGAAGGACCAGACGATGAAGATGTACCTGGCTGGGGTTTTGATGGATTTATCACCAGGGATGCTTGCGAAATCGAACCCTGTCTAGATGGATTTAACTAAAAATCCAAGTGCATCGATGGAAGGGTCGATTGCGGCATCAACTGCACCACATTGCAATATTTGAAGGGTTCTAAGTCCATCGAGACTACATGTACTTCCCCTTCAAATGTATACTTCAAACACTGATGAGCTATCGAAGGGACACACTTCATGTCCCTGATCCATGGCCACCCTAGCAAGATGTTATAAGCCATCTCGCCTTCCAAAATATGGCACAATGTAGGTATCATCTTTTGTCCTACTTGAATGGGTAGGACAATTGTGCCAACTATCGAGCATATCGCATCATTGAATGCTCGCAGTGTATAGGTGGAAGCCATGATGTGAGAGGTTGGCAACTTCAGATGTTTCAATGCCGTTGTGGTAATGATGTTACTGGATGAGCCAGTGTCTACCAACACCCTCTTATACGGGATCCCGTTGACCCGTGCGATAACGTGCAGGGGTGGATCTACCATGTCATCAAACACTGATTTAACTTCATCCTCTCGAAAGGTGATGACTGGCTCCGTGCATCGTTTGACATGTCCCACAAAGTTGTTGAAGGAATTTGCTTCGTGGGGCTGCAACTCGATGGCTTTCAATATCTCCATTAGAGCCTCCCGATGGGGTGTTGATTGTTGTATAAGCTCGTATATGGAGAGCCTAGCCGACGTGGTCCTCAAGCTCTACGTGAGTTTGGTCCGAATCGTGGCCATGGGTCTAGGCGGAGGTAGTTGCATAGGGTGTTGTTGAGGTTGTGATGTCGATGGAACCTCTCTTGTGGCTGCCTCGGGGGCAACTCTTGGGTATCTCTTGTTCCTAGTCACTATGCTTATCATTCCTACATACCCTTGCATGGGGCAATTCTATTGCACCTCATTGACTTGAAGGGGTTTTTCCTGTGCCTCATGGGAAGGCAAGGGGTCTTTGAAAACTCCCATCTGTTGGTTGTTTGGCACTACGGGGTTGTCCACTGCCAATGTCTTATTGTCAATCAGGTCTTGTATCAAACCTTTGAACTTCCAACATGCATTTAGGTCATGTCCCCTCCGCCTGTGGAACCTACAATACAAGTCCTCCCGGTATCCCTTAGGCTTCGGTGCATTGGGATCTATGGTTTGGATCTCTGGAAGGTTGATCAAGTTCACCGTTGACAAGCGATCAAATAGGGAGTCCCTAGACTCCGTATAAGGTGTGTACTATCGCCTAGGGTGACGTTGCTGATTTTGCTCCCGCTTCTGGTTTTCTCTTTCATAATTATTAGGAGGCACTACCTCGATAGTTAGCCTTTTGAGGTTGTATTTCTTGTGCAGGCTTAGGGACATTTATAGCAACTTGATTGACCACAACGGGTTTTTGTTGCGTAGTCCCTATTTTTGTGTTCTTGTTCCATTCTTTCTTCTTAGGTTTGGCAATCTTGCCATCCTGTATCTTGATCTCTTCAATGATTCTGGCTTGTGCCAGAGCTTCCTCTAAGGTGGCATATTTCTGTAGCTGCAATAGCATAGAGATCGATCTCAAATAGCTTCGTGAGAACATTTGTGTAAGGTCAGACATAGGAGGGAGGTAGGGTAGCTTGGAAAGTAGAGTCCTCCATCGATTCCCATAGGCCGCCATGGTTTCTTCCTCATACTGCCTGAGGCTAGCCAGGTCACTTAGTGATGCCTTCTTCTTGGTGTTAAAGGTGAAGCATTCGAGGAACGCATCCACTAACTGATCCAAGTTACTGATGTTGTGCTTCGACAATTGAGTGAACCAATCCGAGGTAGGGCCCATGAATGTGGTTATAAATGTCCTTAGCAACAACGCATCATTGTCCTGAATGCCAAAACATTGGCTCAAGAATCTGGTCACATGCTCTTGGGCATCCTCCTCACCCTTAAAGATTGCCAACTGAGGCAGCTTAAAGTGTTCGGGGTAAGGGGGTGCAGGCACTGACGGATGCATAGGATGACTGCGGAGTTGGCATAACATGGGATTTTGGGGCCCAGAAGATTTGGTTTCCATGGACTCCAAACGCTCTAGCAATGCTTTGTATGCATCGAAAGATTTAATCTCTTCCTCTTTAGTTTTCTCCCGTTGTGGGTTGTGGGAGACTTGAGGCCTATGGGGGGGTGGTCGGATAGCAACCCCTCCACCTTGGTAGGGCATTTCGGCCCGCTCTTCTTCTTGTTCATACTCCTCGTAAGCTTCCTGAGGAGTCTCTGGGTGAGACCTATGACCCTGGGTGGGTCCCCGTGGAGGGTACCCATCGTTGTTCCAGGGAGTGGCCTCCCGCTCAGGTCTAGGGGGTCTCAGAGGCAACACTTGATAAGGTCATGGAGACCTATCTTGCACCAAGGGATTATGCCTCTCATATGGTTCCGCTCTTTGGGTGCGAGGGGTTGGAACCCTCTCAGGCACTGGGTTATGGAGAAGCTCATCTATTTGGCACCGAATGCGCTCTTTGCTAAGGTGATATAGATGCTCTAGCTACTGCTGATCTTGCTCAAGCCATGTGATCTGGGCTTGGCGGGCGGCATGTCTGGCGACTGCCAGGTCAATTTGTTCTGCCATCTTGAGCCTTGGAGGCCTGGATGCCTCTCCTATGCATTTACCTCGGTCGTGATGATCCGAGATCTCAATAGGTCGCTTCCCTCTATCGAGGTTGGCGATATTTACCCGAGGCTCTGGCCTCCATGGGTGACCATGGTACATAGCGGGTGTGGAAGCGCATGGCTCCCACATTGTACATTGCTCTCGAGGAATGTAATGGTCTTCCTCGTGCTCCCTTTCGTATGTGTGAAAGGGGTGGGCAGAGTTGGCTCACCCTACTTGAAGAGCCCTATGCTCTAGGGTTTGTCTATTGGTTCTAACAGTGATGGGGGGCAAAGGAGGGATGCCATAATCATGTGGCCTCTCCTCATGGACACTATGCCACTCTAGCGCTTCATCATGCGGTGGCCACTCATATCGAGCTTCTAAGGGAGCTTTCTTGTCTATGTTGAGCGCCACGTGTAAGGACTCCTCCTGAAAGGGGCTATGATGAACGGGCGTGTCCCCCAAAGGGGTGTCCCTATAGTTCCATCTTGACATGGAATGATGTGGACTCTCTTGTGGGTCAGGCCACCAAGGCGGTATGACCAAGTCCTTAGGGCTATAGCGGAGGTGACTTGTGCCCCCTTGTACACTTTTCGTAGCTTCTGCCCTTGATTGGGCTTGGCTACGGGTGTACACCATGGTGTTGTTTTTCTACAAGCTAAGTAGATTTTTTTTTTCTCTTTTTATGATTTTTATGCTACACTAAACAGAAAAGAGCACACACACACACCCATGCAATGAAGGAAGCGTTAAGTGGTGGATCTGAGCTACCATTTGTCAAGATTTGACTTTTTTTCCATCAAACCTGCAATTCGCCCCACCTTGGAGCGAATCTAGAATTCATCCCTGGGTGGGGCGAATCCCAGTTTGAATTCGTTCTAGGGTGGAACGAATATTGAGCAAAGTGCCTGAAGGTGCCAAATTGATCTCTGACCTTCCAAAACTACTATGAGAGTGGTTAGGACCAATGTTTAACCTCTGAGGGCTGCCCTTGTGGCTGTGTATGTCAATGCGATCAGTGTTTGTAGTCACATAATCAGATTGGTGCTGTTTTGGTGTCTACAATAATTAAAGTATTCAATATTTTCATTTAATATTGCTTTGTTATACCTTAAATTGAAAGCACTATTAGATTGCAGGTCCACTACATAATTAAAATTCTATATAATTATATCTAGTAGTTGCCTACTACATTCTTCTTGCACCCTTTCCTTTAAAAGAAAATTCATTACTTACTTTATCATCAAAAACAAATGTATTTTAGTTTTAGGTCTTGTTACATTTTTATGTTGCATTAGGGCTAGATTAAGGTTAATATTAGTCAAATAAGTATCTTAGGATAAATGTATGTGTTCTTAAACTAAGCCATCAAACACTCGACTCTAAACTTAAAAAATACCCCTATCCTCAAAGTAACCTCAAAGTGAGGAAAAGAGAAAAAGTGTCAAAAAGAGGTGCTTTGTGATACCTTCCCTAATTTTCCTTCTCACAAATCCAACCTAAATTTGGAGGTTAAGAGCATCAAACCTATTATTTTCCAAGTTTTTTAATGTGGTGTCATAGGCATAATCCTTGAATCAATAGCCCCATGGATCAATAGTCCATTTTTTGTATTCTTGGTGGGACATGTCCCATGTCAACCTAATTTTTTAACATCTTATCTATGTTATTTTACTCAATATCTCACTAAATACATCAAAGGGTTTACCTAAGACTCTAATATTTTATACATCAAAAAACTATTGTACAAATTGCTACTCCATCATTCTAGATCTAATATTTGTTTCCTTGAAACAGAGAAATGATTATAAAAATCCAACAATTTGGGGTAAATGGTGAGTCCGTTGATAAGTTAAATATAGAATTTATAATTTTTGAATCCTACCAATTCAATGGAAGATTTTAACAATTTACCAAAAAGGTCCAATTAATCATTAGATCAATTTACTAACACATAGTAATATTATCATCCATGTTCGCATCTTGTTGGGACCAAGCTTTAATTTTTTTCATTTACCAAGAACTCTAGTGATTCACTGGAATTAATCTAATTTGGAATTTCAACTAATCTAACCTATTTTCCAAGGTTATGTTTTCATAAGTATGAATGAATCTAAATGTTGATTGAGGGCATTAACCCTTCTTATGAATATGAGGTCCAAATCATGTGATAAGGATAAAGAGATAGAATAGGTGAAACTGATCAAATGCAAATGAAAAGGAAGTAAACGAAATAAATCATCAACTAATATTTCAATATGAGTCTTAGAATAATTTCTTCAAACCCACACCACTAAATATATAATGGTGGTTCTCATAACTCAATAAATAAACTCTCCACCTACATCCTAGATAGAAGTGAGCTTGTCCAATCATTCACCGATGGCTCATCAATATGTTATATTAGGTTGCACCTAGGTTTGGGCTACTACTTTACCTATAGTTTCAAACATTAACACAAACCCCTTATACAGCATGGGTTAGTCTAGTATGAGGTACTACCTTTGATACAATACAAGTGGATTGGTAGTTTCCATAAGGTAATGTAAGCATAATGCCCTAGAGCAAGGAAAGATGAGGACATAGTTTTATGATCAAAATACAAGAATAATAAATTCCTACAATAAAGTGATAAATTGTTGAACTACAGTCCTATATCCTCTAATTCATTGATAGTTTTAACAACTTAACATTATAAGCAACATGCCCAAGTTAATATGATCTACCAATGAAATCTCTTTTTCGTGCTATAATTCATACCAGTGAAGTATTTTTACCTAGAGTGAACATGGTGAATTTCTTGCTATAAAAAGGTCCCAAGGACCATTGTAAATGATATTTTATGTATATGATAAAAGGCTAGATCTATGCTCTCTAAATGTATCTCTCATATTTTGATTAAATAAAAAGTGTGCATAGTCTTCATATAAGACTATGTCTCATTTGGTTGGACCTCTCTTTGTTTACTTTTATGAGTGGTGATGCCCTAAATTTTCTTGCTAGTCCTTTTTAACATTATATTTGCATCTAAGATGGATTCATACTATAATTTTTAGCTTTCTTAATTTTATCAATTGGTCAATACACTATCCTAATTATAGTGGTTGATCCTATTTCACATTTGATCTCTCATACTCTTACCTTTTAATATTTAGTTTTTGTATTTACTTTTTCTATTTTATTGAGATTAGATTAAATTATATTGATATAGGATAGTGGGAAGCTAATCCAAATACAAATTTCAATAGGATTAAAACTCCCATTTTCTTGAATTTTTTTGACTATGAAGCACCAAGATGGGCATGATTGAAATATTATCCCACTATGTACATCAAAAATTAGGTTTCCCAAGCTCTTCCATACCTCACCAACACATCATTCTTAGGCAATAATGGTATGGTATCTCAAATAGGAGCTTTTATTTTTGCTTCTACTATTCAATAAATAAATTCATCAATATTCCAATCAAATAAATATTTATAGGTAGGATAAAAAAACCAAACAAATCCTAATCCATTATTATTTGATTCTAGTAATCAAGTAAATAGAAACCAATAACTAGTTATCTCTAAGCATATGTTAATTACTCCAATTTTTTCATCTCAAATTCTAGGAGCAATGACTCAATAACCAACCTACATTATTATAAACCAAATGTCTTAAGGATTCCTTAACGTGGACCTCCAATAGAAATTATAGAATCCACCAAGTGCTAATATATCCCAAGGCCCACTAAATTAATTCCTGCCTAATTTGTTGCTAAATAAAAATGTAGCTTAGAATTTACAAGCTTCACATATATAAATAGGAGCTCAAAACTTGACACTCCTTTGAAGAAGTTATCTTGCATTATATTTTTGACCTTTGACTTTCAATATACAATCTCATCAATAACCTCATAGGGTTTAAATCCATGATCACTACCTAATATACCTTCACATTAAAATCTCTATGTTCCTATTCCAGTAGTCCCAAATCCTCTCCCATCATTAATCCTAACCAATAACCAATTCCTCAAGGGTCAATTACCCTTCAAAATCAACAAGAAATCTTAAATCAATAAATGGTATCATTCATTCAAAAATCATAAGGGTATTAAGGCCATCCTCAATATCAAATGCCATATTAACTACAAATACCCTATGGCTATCCTCCTCAAAATTTTCAAGTTCAAGAATCACCTAAACCAAAACAACATTTAGCTTATTAGACTTATCAGGGACCCTTAATCCTAGTGGTTTAGTCTCCTATGTTCATGGTTTCTATGAAAAATTATCTATATTTGATAATAATAGGAATAAGACTACTTTAGATTATCTAAATGAACTTTACACTTTAAAACTAGTACACAAATCCAACAAGAATATATTATGCTCTAGTTAATCTATTCATTAAGGGACAAGGTGGCCACATAATATCAAATACTATCAAATAACTCAATTATTAATTGGAATTCCATATTTGAGTCTTTTATGAGGATATTTAGTAGAAATGAGAATGGATATTTTGTACTTTTTTACTTAAAATTTAAGCAAAGACATTCCTATGAGAATATCCATGACTATAATACTAAGATTTATGAGGATATTGTACTTGACAGCTTCCGATATCTAACCTTTAAATGAGCAATCTTTATCTTACTATATTAAAGGTCTATAATCCAATTTGGATTTATTGGTTTTCAAAACCAACCCATCTACTTTGTTTGGTTCATTTAAATAGATTTCCCAAGAAAATTATTTGTCTATTTGAGTTGAAAAAGTACCTCTTTCCCACCTATGAATCATTTTACATACATAAACCCTACCTCTACCCCACAAGTACTAAGAGCACCACCTATCATCAACCCTATTCCTAATCCTTAAAGCCAACCTATCGCAATACATACTAACACATATGCATATACCTAGACTAATGATCCTATAACATAACCTTTCTAGAAAAATATGTACCAAATATTGTAGCTCTCTAACCTCAATTGCTAGCCTTACTCACTCCTCCTCAAATACATAGTATAAACTTTAACTAATTGCATCAAAACTAGAATGATGAAATTTAGGTTGTCGTGGATGAACTCATAGAAATCACGCAAGGTTTATAAACCAAATCAAATTATAAAATAGGTAAAATCAAAATATGCAACAAGGTGATGGGTTACAATAGTTTGGAAATTGACCACAAAGGAGGACTACTTATATTGCAATGGACCAAATACCCTTATAAAATACCAATGTATTATAGAATAAAGTATAAAATAACATGGATATGAATAATATTTGGTGCTTTGCATGAAATGATGCATAGAATTCATTTGAATACATTATCATAATAAGAAACATCTAGACTACAATCTATAATAAATAGTTTTAGCACAACAAGAAAATATGATGGATTAGACGATAATTCTTCCCACACTAGCAATAAAATAGACAGTAATACAACACTCACATATGATAAATCCATTAGGAATGGTTCAGTAGTGGATTGAAGATTTACCTAATTTAAATAATGTTATTCTAGTAAATTTTAGAAACAAAACTGAAGATGGGGATTTATGCTTTTTGGATTAAGTGATCCTTGTCAATCAACAAAATGGGGTCATAACTAGGAGTAAGAGGAAATTAGTGAAAGAACAATTTGAACCTCTAGGTAATCAAACTAAGCCATAAAAGTTACCAATCCTAAATAATATTGTCCTAACATCCTTTGCACATCAAAGATAAAGGTCCAACAATAGCCAATTAGGAGGTAAAACTTGAGAAAGAACAAGGAGATACCACACCTCAAAATTTTTAGGTCAAAACATAGAGAAAATATATACTAATGGGAGAAAAAATAAGACAATAATATCAGGGAATATATTGAATCAGAAAGGTTTTGAAAGAAAGTTGAAAAAAATTGAAGTATATTTTATTGACTAGTGAAGGTAGGATGATGACCTCCAACCAATTTAGAAAATTTGCACCATGTAATTAAGGTAAATCAACTAGCATAGGGTCCGATATTGTTTAATGAATTAAAATGAACACTAGCTCTTGTAATTATGTTGGAGGTATTGGCATCATCTAGTCCATAGGGATTGTTACAAGAATCCCTATGGAACTAGGAATGGAACTACACTAAAACTAAAACTCCAACCCTTGGCACCCTACCTAACACATTAGGGTAGCAAAAATATCATAACACAAGATCCATAATACATACAAGTAAATGTTTTCAATGTCCTAAATGCTTCTAAGGTAAATATATTAAATCCATCTCCTTAACATCATCGAAAGGTTACCATTTTTTTAATGAGGAATTACATTATTTATTTAAAAGTAGTCATAACAATCATGCAAATTGTGAAGAAATAAAGTTGTCATACTTATAAATTATTTATCCATTTATATGGATGGGACATAATTTGATATTGTTGGTATATTTAAGGATTTGGTAATTATTATAGCTAAGCACCTCAAATTAATGGTGGTTCAAGAAGTGATTATGGTTGATCTTCCACCCTATTTTGGGATGTTTCTATCTAGAGAGTGAATTAGGAAATTATTAGGGGATGGATATTTAGTGATGAATTTTACTCATGTGAAGGTACCTCAAGATGGAAAATTGATCAATATAGAGAATGAATCTCCATGTAATTATCTTCTATATAAGTTAGGTATTGATGATATAACCAACTAGAATGAGTTCCCTAAATTTATGGATGATGAATCAGTCAAAAGTGACTATATTGCATAAATAGATATGGATATTGGCATAATATAGGAGAAATATGGTAAATAGGTATATGAGACATATAAGTAAACTAAACTAGGAAAATAACAAGTACTAGAAGATCCTACAAAGGTCTTAATTTTAACAAGCCACCAATTCCAAGGTCCTAGTTTGAACTAGACTATGTACTTTGATGATGCAAAGATAAGAAATAGGGTAAATGTTGGCCCCAATGTGAATAAATGAACCATATTTGTTATCTCTTATTCAATTATACTAACAATGTATTAGAGTATGAAGTTGTATGTACAAAGTTGAGGAAATTAAAACTAGGTGTCAAGAGTCTGAATATTTTTGGCAATTTAGAGTTAATTATAAACTAGGTAAACTCATCTTGTTTCACCAATAATAATAGCTATAATAATATAGGAACCAATTTTGGAACCTCATTAGAAATTTTCCATGCCTCTGAGATCATCATAATACCAAGATATATGAATACTAAAGTAGACAAGCTAGCTACATTGGATGCAAAGTTTGATTCTTATACAAATATGTGCAATAGGCCTAAGGAGCTAGAGGTGGTATTCAAATTTGTAGTCCTATATAATAAAGATCCTTGGAAAGCGTTTAACAATTATTAACATATTTTAAGTTTCTATTCAAATAGGTATAATATATCAAAAGATAGAATGATCACAAAGATGATATTAAATATGGGGTGATTCAACATAAAACTAATAATTTTCCTAAGGGGTTGATTATGCTAGAAATACTATTTAACCCAAACGATAGCACTAAGAAAGCTTGTATTAAATTAAATTCATATTATTACCAACCTATCTAGGTTTCTAAAGGGAGAAATATATTGATGGAAAGGACTATACAAAATAAGAGATTCACATGTTCAAGGAGCTATGTCATCAATACAATGATGTGAATGCTTGGAGCTATGAAGACCTCAAGACGTATGATAAGATAATTATCAAGCATACCATTGGACTAAATCCAAGGGTGATATTATCTTGGTATAAAGAGAGACTATGAAATCTAAACATAAAATCCATATTTAAGAAGGAATTCCTCAAGTTACCACAAGCTCAAATTATTTTCCTAATAAATCATTTACTTGGGTCATTAATCTAGTCCCTTTATAAAAGAAGAATGGGGATATTATATTTTTGTCCACTTATAAAATATGAATAAAGTTTCTTTAAAGGACCACTACCCATTATAATCCATGGATCAGATTATGCAAAAGGATAGAAGTCATTTTTACTTAAGTCTCACTCCTAAACAGATGTTGTTTGCACTCAGGTGGCATAGAAGTACACAGTTCTTGAGTTGAATGATGCAACCGAGGATAATCAAGATTTTCCTCGGGTCTTCCTTCATAAATGAGGAAGGAAAGAGCTAAATTTATCCATCTAGGGAAATGAGGATCATACTCATCTTGATATATATACTGTGGATACCTATCACAAAAAGCTAAGGGTGTATTATGATCATTTAGTCCCACCCATGGTGCATACTCTTGATCCTACACATAGGTGTGTGAGGTAGACTGAGTAGGCATGCGGATGCATGGTATTCCTCTATGTGTAGGTGCCTCAATGCACTATTTTAATTCTTGAAAGAAGGCATGTGAAGTTTCTATACTTGGAAAATAATTTCCCTAACTAGGACCACCACCTGTAGGGGTGTCCCGCGTGGGGCTCCCTTGGAGGCTAGGTTACCTATTTGAAAATCTATGACTTGGGAGAGTAGGAGGCCACCAAGGAGGTATAACCAAGTCCTTTGGGTTAAATCAGATACAATCTACATCTCCTTGCCTACTCCTCATAGTGTCAACCCATAAGTGGGCTTGGCTATGGGTGCAAACCATAACTACTTCTTTCTAAAACCCTACATGATTATCTCCTTTACAAATTTTAAATATTTAACACACAAAAATAGAAACACACAATCATACAAGTGTTTATATATTTTAAAATTTTATGTGTTCCTAAACTATTTAGTGTGTTTAGATTTGTTGTTTTGCAAAGGAATCTCTTTTCACGTGTTTGAATGTTGTTGATGTAATTCTCAAAATTTTCAATGGATTTCACCTGTATGCTTGTAGCTCGATAATCGATAATGAAAATCTGATCATGTAAACCCACCAAATTATGGAGATGAAGATCATACCCATTCAGGGAGCACAGGTCCTACCATTCCTCACCTAGATCACCTATGGTTAATGATATACCTCTCCGAAGAGAAATACGTGTTCTATCCCATAGGCTATGATGGTTCTTGGTGCCGGTTTCGACCAAAATAGGGTTTGTAGAATTTGAGCCAACGGGTGGAAATGAAATCCAATATCATTGGTCTCTATTAGTGGTTGGGGATGAAATTCCAACTCACTAACATTAACATGTGACGTGGTGTGTGTGGTTATTTTTATCCTTAAAGAAAGCAAAATAAAAGAGCATTCAATGCTAGTTCACTAAATGCATAATGAATTTTTCACTTTATAGAAAGATGTACATGAATAAATAACCTATAAAAGTTCTTATCCTATATGAATACCTAACCATTAGGTAGGTCACACATAGGAAAACCATTCAAATGCATGATGAAGACTGTTATTTTTCCTATTTTTCTTCAATTTGCTACTTAGATTTTTAGGAAAAGTGAAAATTAACCTTTCAATCAACAAAGAGAAGACATAAACAACTGAATTTACCCTTTTATGAATAACCTTAATGTAAATTGAAGGTTTAGGCACTTACCTTTACTGTATGTGAAGCTGTTGTTTCTAGAAATTTGGGTTGAAAACCCCTTATTTTGTGGCCATCCCAGGATGGGATGGTTGCAAATATGGGTGTCATCCCTAGGTGGGATGGTTTCTGTGGTCATCCCTAGGTGTTCCAATTAGGAATCCAGGGACTATTTCAGTCCAGAACGGCTAGAACCTACAACATACAAAATGCAAAATCAAGGTTAAAATGGGAAAATTGAAAAGGGATAAGGGTCCCACCATGATCACCACTGTAGAGATGAAAAATGGCACACCTAGCAATGGAAATTGAACTGTACCTAATGTTCTAATTAAGAATTTGAAAGTGACAAATAAAGTAAACCATAAATGACAAATATTTGAAATAAATGAGGGGTTCTATTATTATTGATTTATTTTTTAAATATAAGGTTACAATACATCCCCTTGAGGGCTCTCAATTGATACAATTCAAGTTACAATGTTGAAGGATCCAATCCTTTCATAAACATATGACGTGCTTTCAGCGTTATTCTTGCACTCATGATTGAAGCGCGAGTTATTGTTACCATTGAATGAGATATCCTTATTTAAATCTTTACCTCCTTCCTCATGTACTAGAATAATTGTACCTACACACAAGATACTAAAATGGATTAATAGCATGTGCAAATTAATGTAATCTCAATGAAATACATACAACATAGGATACAAAAAGTGCAATTAACATATCTAAACTACTCCAAATGCTTCCAAATATTAACATGATGCATATTAACTACTTTTGTAATGATATATGTAGAAATTGAAGTGATATTATGAGCAGAATATGTGGTCATACCTGGGTGGGCCAATTCAAACTATAATCACAAAAACCCTAATTGATAATTCAAAACTACTCCACAATTCACCAAATTCAAGTATGATTCTAAAATTGATCTATGCTAAAATTGATTCAAAATTATGGCCAAATTCATGGCCATCCATGGGTGTTCAAATTGGTACTTTCACAAAATGGGGGCCATCTTAGGGTGGGACGACCACCAAATCTGGTGGTTTTTTCCACCAATTCTTCTGGAATATGGTCTAAAATCCTCCTAGGGATTTTGTCATCAAATTTGGTAAATTCAATCATAGGAATGAATATATTTTAGAGAGGATGTGTGTATTTTAGAATGACTTGAAAACACCTTTGATTTATGAGGTTTCCAAGGGTAAATACAAGGGCAAAAGGTGAGAGGAAATATTGGCAACACATCATGGTAAATGCTTGTAAAGATCTCTCTCTGAAATTGAGTGAAAACACTCCAATTTATATCCTAGGAGGGCAAAAGGGTCAAAGGGGAAATTTTGGGCATGCAAGGCAAGTGTCACCACTTGTCAACACTTTTTCCATGCATTGGGAGGAAGAGGCCTCCAATTTGAGCCTCCAATTTGTCGTCCCTAATGGCCTAGATAGTCTCCCAATCTATCATAAGTCATTAGGCAGGATAAATGGCATAAATTGATCGCCATTTGTCCTACCCTTGATTTTTTGAGGGGTCCGGACCATGGTCGTCCCACCCAGGGATGGTTTCTTATGACCGTCCCTAGGTGGGACGACCATGAACTGTGGCCAACCTCGGGTGGTACATCCATGGCTACATGGCCCAAAACCTCCAAAATGTGGGGTAAACCTTCCAAAAAGTGGTTAGTACCCCTAATTAACCCCTAAGGGTTACCCAATGGGGTCATATGGTGTCTATAATAGTGGCATCATGGAACTCTTATCCATTTTACATAATTTTAGTGTCTACAATCATATTGCAAGTAAGATAGAATATAAGTGAATCTTTTATTGCAGTCAATTATGAATGATTGGTCTTTGATGCCCTAAGTGTCAAGTAAATTATTCCTACTATAGTAATATTTACCCTATATTATGTTTTTTATGGATGATATTAGTTTAGAGTATTTTTCAAGGCTCTTTATTAGATTTTTATTATATCGAGATAGTTTTAGATTTAATTACATGATTATTGTTTTATTGTCTTGGTTTATTTATGTAATTGCATGATATATCTTTTTTTCCCACAAAAAATCCCTTAGAAGTTATAAATAAATAGGGGTTATAATAATTTATGACGCTCCTTTCAAATCATGCATCAATAATTTTTAAGGTTTTTATAAAAATAAAAAATAACAAATCTATATGTAAGTTGCAACTCATATTTCTCATTATCTAGTCAAGAAGGTTCAATACAATTTTTTTTAATAAAATAATCAAAATGATATTTTTATTAAAGAACAAAAATATTATTAGGTCCTTTATAACATTTTCTTGAATATTTCTTCTATTTGGTAATTTATGTTCATTCTTTATATCCTGCATGTATTGGAAAAAGTGTCTAGCAATAAGGCTGAGTAAGGTTACAATTATCGGTGGATGAGTAAGGCTACAATTATCGTTGGGCATTATAGATAATTAATTGCATGGAACAATATCAAATATCCCTCTTATGAATTCTTAATATCTTTCTTATCCTTTTATTGTGCTATTTTGGTTTTGATACTACTTGAAGGATTCTAATTTTCATATAGAAATTCCTATTTAGAAATAGGGGAGATCTAGATCTATTCTAGAGCAATGAGCTTAATATCCCGTAAAATAGGATATGGTAACCTTAGTATAACTAGATTTTTATATATTCATCTTTAATATATACTAAGCATATTTCATATGGCTAGTAAATTTATGATATTTTTAGAGTTTAAATCAATCCCTATTGTAAAGACTTAAGATCATATTGAAGACCAATTTTACCAGCTCAATTAATTGTTTATTTCTTTACCCATGTGTGGCATCCTGCAAATCAAATATTGTGATACTAAAATACAAAGCACTTTCTTCTCATATTTCTATATATCAATATGCATCATAAAATAAAATGACTGAAGATGTGAATGGATCTATGATTAGTTGTTCTTTTTTTATCTGCCCATTCAATTGTTTTATCCATATAAGTTGATAGAAATTCTTACTTGCAATCTTCCCAAATTCATCTATCAACCATACTCTAGATTGAGTTATATCAACCATGCTTATGGGATATTTTGTGTTGAGCTAGTGTAATACTACATGACCCTCCCTCATGTGAATTCCATTTTATGATTACATTGTGCTATCAACTAATGATATCACTATTTTCTTTAGAATTGGATGCTAGTTGATCTAATTTTTTAAAAATATTATCTTCTTATAATTATGTTAAGTAAGTGCTAAGATGATAAGCAGTGAATAGATATTTTGATCCCTTTCATATTTGTCTTTATAGGTATCAAATTGAGAGAAGAAAAAAATGATAAAATGCAGTTATTCAGGCTACTATTGAAGACCAAAATTTTCTATTAGATGATAACTCAAATTTCACATTTAGCTTTCATATATTTAATAGGATAGTTCGTATAATTTATGGAAAAGTTTATATTCTTAGAGATGTTATAGTATTTTTTTATCTAAATAGGTTGGGCTGTAATATCATTTTTACTTGGTATTGTATATATTAGCCTAAATGAAAGTGGATTAGCTTCTATTTAATTTGAAATGCTCAGAATCTAGGGTGCTCCATTAGCCTGCAAATCTTCTTGGTAACCAAGTACCTTAAAGTATTGATGTTTTATTAAAATTAAAACAAATATATAATTGTTACTACTTAAACTAAATTACTATATTTTATAATATAAGTCAATGTTGTTATACATTTTTTTATGAACATGGAGAGTGGATGTTATATGCTTTATATTTTTTACATGAATGAACAACCAAAGATGTATGTGTTAAATTAAAAATATGCTATCTAAGTTGTTTTCTTTAGAACATGTTAATATTTTTATTTTTGAAGTTATTTATTTTTTGTCTTTTATTAATATAAAAATAAATATTGATTTTGTTTGTGTTTGTGGAAACACTCAATGAGTATGCCTAACAAAAAAAAAAAACAAGAACAAACAAACACAAAAATACAAATAAGCATAAAAACACAACAATGATAAAAATAAAATAAAGACAAACAAACAAATAAAAAAAAAGTAACAAAAAAACATAAAAAAAAAAGAAAAAACAACATAAAAAAAAAAAACAACAAAAAAAAAAAAAAAACAATAAAACATAAAAAATAAAACAAACAAAAAACCATAAAAATAACAAAACAACACACAAACACACAAAAAAAACAAACAAAAACACAAAACACAAGAAAAAAAACAAAAACATAACGCTAGGCTCGAATGTTTCTGGAAGTTCCTTCTTCCTCATGTGCTTTGTGGGGTTTGGAAGGAACGTAACACTAGAGCGTTCAAATATGTGGAGAGTAATCTAGAGCATTATAGTATTAGAATTCGTTGGAAGGCAGTGGAGAATGTTTCATCAGCATTCAAAAATTTTAACTCTCCTCAGGCTCGTTCCCCAAGCGAAGCTAGAATTGAGTAACGGTTAGGTTCTGTGTCATTGGCTCAGCCTCCACCTACCCCTGACCCAAGAAGGCATATTTTTTGGTCCCCGCTGCCTGCGGACTAGTTTAAATTAAACTTTTATGGAGCTTCTAAAGGGAATAATGGCCTTTTTGGGGTAGGAGGAGTGATACAGGACAATAATGGTAATCTTATTTTGCCCTTTACAAAATGTCTTGGCACTTAATATTCCATTTATATAGAGGTGTGGGATACCTTTGTTGGTGTGATGCATGTAAAAAATCTTGGTATCCATAATGCAATAATTGAAGGTGACTCTTTGTTAGTGATTAATATGCTCAAAGGGGTCTATCAGCTTGGTTGGAAGGTGTCTAATCTTATTAATTAAATGATTTGTAACTCCTTCTCATTTGATAATGTGGTGTTTGAGCACGTGCTCAGAGAGGGCAATGTGGTGGCCAATTTATTAGCAAATATAGGTGTTTCAAACAAAAAAAAAATTGTTTGGCATGAGGATTTCCCCATGGAGATCATTAGTCATGTTAGAGATGAAGTTCCTTAAATTTTTTCAGAGTTTTATTTGTGGGCTACGTTCATGGTGGACCATTTGATGCCTTCGTAGATCTTTGGTAGTTTACTACATGTACATATAATTTATGGTGTCATTTGTGTGTGACTAGCTCCGCTCTTATTTGTTGTACCTTCACCATCTCGTTTGGTATGTAGATATCCTTACAACATGTTCCTTCGGAGATATTGGTAATAATTTTTGTACCTTTACCCTCTCATTGTGCACGTGGTTCTCCTCATGGCATGTGCCTTGTGGAGTCATTGGAAATTTTTAAATTTTGAATCCTTGCCCTTGAAGCAACGTGGTGGATGTGGGATTGATCTCCTTTTGCTTCATAGTAGAATTTCCTCGGCTCTCTCTAGCCCTTTTTTCATTCCTCTTGTTTGCTCTTGTCTCTTCGGTTGTTTCATTGGTTCACCCTTGGGGTGTTTGTTTGTGTTCTTTGGTGGTGGCCCCTGGGGCTTATCTTTTGTAAAAGGTTGTGGGGTTATTTTCAAAACCCTCTTTTTATTAATAGTATAAAAAAACATAAACATAAAAAATATAAATAAAAATATAAAAAACATAAAAAACACACACAAAAAATATAAAATACAACAAAAACACAAAGCACAAAAAAAGACACAAAAATAAAACAGTACAAACACACACACACCAAAAAAAAATAAAAAATAATAATCATAAAACAACCATGACCTTTCTAGGACAAAAGAATTTTAAGGTAAGATTCAATAGAGGAAACATAAGAAAGATCTATCTGAGATATGGAAGTAAAATACCCTAGCCAAACCAAAGAAAATTAAAAAGTAACTAGGTACCTTTAGTATTGAAGCCATCCAAAGAAAGGATAGAAATAAGACCTTCCCTTATTTGCAAAGCCTACAATCTGGGAGGGTGGTCGTAGCAAGTAAGATCACCTTTTTCCAATGCCAAATTAGCTAAAGTATCAGCACTCCTATTCTATTCTCTGACCACATGATTATAATCAACTTTCAAAAATTCTATCTAGATTAATTGAATCTTCTCAACATTTCTTTTTATTCTCCAATCACCCTTATGAATCTTAGAAGAAGCAGGATTATGCATAATGGTTTGATCTCAAAATATATTTATAAAAATTTGGCGAATCAGTTTCGAAATCTAGGCAAATAGTGTCCAAATGCATGTAGAAGGTTCACTATTATTAGGGGTAATTTTGGAAATTTAAACTTAAAATGGTCAAATTATTATAAAATTGAGGTGAATTGACCCAAAAAATATTTGCACCCAGAAATTTTTGGTTAATGGGTCCTGGTCAAGGATCCCAAATGTTAGCCAATTCCAAATTTCAAAAATTCCAATTTTAGCCAATTTAGCAATAAATAGCCACTATGCATAACCTTAAGAAGGAGTCTGTAGTAGATTAATCATAAGTCGATAGTTAGATTCAACCAACACCCTTTCCCATCCAACCTTAGTAGCCTCTTAAATCCCTTTGGGGATACCATACCACTCAGTAATTTTATTAGAAAGGATACCCAAATTCTTAGCAAAGTGAAAAAAAAGAGCCATCTAAAAGTCTACCAATTCCTTCCACACTAGCTTTTCTACGGTTCCCTCTAAAGGCTTCATATAGTTCCATATTCTATTCATGTTACAATTACTCGCATTCTCTTTAAGTTGGTTTTCCTTGAAAGAGTTTATATTCAATATTTGCATCACTTGATCCCATATTTGGTGGGATTTTTGGAGGTGATTAATGAGTTTTTGGACTGATACAACTAATTTGGTAATGGTATTTTGCCATATATAATGAATATACTTCCTTTAATCCCCCACTTTATAGTATAGACCTTCTTTGATAAGTGATGCCCCTCTCTTTATAGCTTTCCAGGTCTTTGATTCCTCTCTTGTTACTAGAAAATGAGCAAGGTCTCCTATATTTTGTAAGGGATAGTATTTAGCTTTCAATACTTGGCTCCCAAGCTGGTCTTGATGATTTAGTCATCTCCAATATAGACTTCCTAGACTTCCAACTTACTTTGGCTTACAAACCTTTTCCCAATTGATCAGTGCCCTTTTGTGATTACCCTACACACCAAACCAAATAAAGTATCTCATTATCTTGTCCAAATATTTTAGGATTCTCTTTGGGGATTCTAAAATATAGAATTTGTACACCATAATTGCTTGTAAAATTGATTTTAGAAATGTTACTCTTGTTCCAAAACTTAGCCACCTATAGGTCTAGTGCAAAAGTTTTGAGTGGATTTTATCTCTTATTGATTACTAATATTTATTTGTATGACCCTTCTCTATTTAGGGGGTACACAAATATTATAAGGGTAGGGATATATTTAAGAATTTGAGGATATAGGTTATCTATTCTCTTAATATTTTTGTCAAATTGAAAAATTACTTTTAATTTTTATTCATTTAGTAGTTTTTTTAGTATTCACTATGTACCCCTCTAACACTTATCTAATACTGGTTGCTTCTATTATTAATGCTTCTCCCCATATTCCTGTGTCATCTACAAACTAGAGGTGAGTAAGCTTTATGTCCCTAGTTATCCTCACCCCTACAATGATGTTATTTGCTCTCCTATTTTGTATGAGTCTTCCTAATACCTCTATGAAAATGATGAACAAAAATGATGAAAGTGGATCCCATTATTGAGTGTCTCTAAAATATTTAAATAATTGGGATGGATTATCATTAATGAACACTGAGAAAGAGATTCTAGAGATGCATTCCATAACCAAATTTATTCATTCTTATTTGAAACCAAATTTCTTTAGTATTTGGGGTAATTCACAACTTACTATGTCATAAGCCTTGGGTAAATCTAGCTTAAGTAATGTACCTTTACTTCCCTTTTGGAAAATCTTATGAATAGAATTTTGTGCCATCATAATACCATCCATGATTTCTCTGCCTTGTATAAATCCCCCTTATTTTGGAGAAATTAACCATGGTAAAATATGTTTTAGCCTATTTACCATCAATTTTTTAATGATCTTATAAACCACATTGTAAAGAGCAATCAATATATAGTTAGTAAGATTCTCCATATCTCCACCTTTTGGTATTAGAGCAAAAAAGGTGTGATTAACGACTTTTAAGGATTCTTCGATTAGTTCTAACTTATTCTACTACTTGGGTTAAATACTTTGCTATTATATCCTGATTAAATTTGTAGAATTCTACTAGGAATCCATCCAGACCTAGGGCTTTCCTTGTCTGCATAGCAAAATTTATTTCTTTAGCTTCCTCATCTTTAATCTCTCTTGAGAGCTCTTCATTTTGATTTCATGATATTAATACTAGAATGCTTCTTAAAATTTCCTCTTCATGCTAAGTGGATAGGTGTGGTTCTATAGTAAATAAAGTTGAAAAAAAATTATTTGTAGTTTATTGCATACTTTTATGATAACATCTCAAATATTTTTATGTTCTAAAATTTTAATGTCATGTTATTTTATTTTTAACATTTTTATGTTTTTCATGCTGTAAATATTGAATATTGTCACATTGTATAATTGTAATTAATTGTATTTTTCATGTGGACCAAATTTATATTGAGTTATCTTGTGGATTTAAAGAAACATTATCATGGTTTTTGCTTTAACATTTGGTATTAGTGAATGTATATATTTAATTGATATTTTAATTTTTAATTTATCAAGATTGGTTATTTTATTAGCAAATATTAAGAATGAGAATAACATTAAAGAACTATAAATTTTAATCTAAATATTCAATAGTAGATCATAAATTTTGATGCATGAATCTAGTCTAAGCATTATGTCATTTTAATTATGTTTATTTCTTGAATAGTCATAACCTTTCAATGTCAATAATTTAATTATTTGCTTCTTAATTTCTTATGTTTTGCAGATAACTATTTTATTTTTATTTTTTGGTATTATTAAAAAAGAATGGTTTTGAAAGGATCCCTCAACCTTGAACATCAACTCCACCCAGGGAGAAAACTACACAGAGCAACAATAAACCCAAAGAAGGCAGCACCAAACAACCCTACACAACAAGGAAGAACACTAGGTAGCCAAACATACCGAACAACCAACAAGGCAAAACCATAGAGAAACCTTAGAGCTTGTAGAAACATAATTTAGATAGTTTTGGAACTACACACTCAACTTTAGGCTCTGAATAGTTTTTCTCACAATCCTACTCAAATTCTTAGAATAATCAAAAACAATTTTAAGAGATCGTAATTTGAGTCGTTGTTTGACTTCCATAATTTTCATATTGTGAATAACCTTAGACTCTCTTTCGAAAGCAACACCAGGATAGTGTAACTCATTAACCTCCACCTCCTTATAATAATATATGGGTAAAGGGTCATGCACCAAATGATTCATCAAAAAAAGAGGATCTATATTATTAGAGGATTTACTTGAAAGCATCTTAGAGTTTCTTGTTGAAATCCAACCCACACTGAGTATGGGGATCCACCTCCCATCAGTGTTTCCGGATACAAGATCTTCCTTCAAGGATATCTGAAGAATCGAATCTCTTCTCCTAAACTGGCATAGCCTTTCCTTTGACATCGCAAGCAAAAACATAAGTTTTCCTAAGAATTTTATCTTCATATATCTCCAAGGAATAAGAATTAAAATCTTCATGAACTTGAATATCCTTGGATCCTCCCAAATCTACTTCAAAAATTCATGGCTCCTAAATAGGTTGTCCTTCAATAGATTTTAGGATCTCATCCACAACTAGGTCATGTTCATTGGTAAACTACTAAAAATCCAACAAAGCCAAACCCTAATGGTTAGGGTTCAAGGCTTTGCAACCTTGAACATCTAATATCAAATTTTTGAAGGACTAAAAAATCAATAGTGGGATGTTCATCCAAATGCAATGCAGATGATTCAAAAATATGGAATGGAAGCTCCTAATAACTTCATAAGTTGGATCAAGTGTAAAAAACTCTATGATAATTTATATAACCTTATTCTAATAATGGGAGAAATCCTTAGTACTAAATCCATTTTGCTCCATTAGCAGGAACTCCTCCATGTCTATAAAAGAACTAACCTCCTTGAGAAAGGAGTGTTTCTTCCTATTATGACAAGCACCATCCAGAGGTAAACCAATGGTCCTACTAATAAATTCAATCGAGATATCAAAGGTGCAATTACCCACTTTAACCCAGCCATTCTTCTAAGTATGAATCGTTCATCTAGAAAGATAAACATTATGACCATTAAATTTTTGAAAACAACTCAAAAGACCCTCTTCTTGCAAAATCATCTTTAAGCAACCAAAAGTATTATATATTTTGTGTTGATTTATTTTGAGGAATATTTATTATTTTATTGTTTATAAAATATTAATTTTAATATATAATTTAGGTTAATATAGTTCCTTAATTTAATGCTTGCATTTGTGGTTATGTGTATTTGTAATATTGATAGTTTGTTGATATTCTTCTTTGCACATCTCTTTTTTAAATGTTTTAATATCTAATAATTAGCTTGTACTAGTGTTTAGTATTGGTGGATGCATTTATTTTATTGTTTTATAAAATAAATTATTAATATATTTATTAACTTATAATATTTTATAACTGATCAAATTTGGAAAGTAGCATAAAGTATGACAAATGTAGCTAAGGAACAAGTAGGGAGTTTGGTGATTCTGTGGAATCCTAGAAAGTGTATGCTGGTGAAATCCATTACAACAAATTAGTCTCTTCTCCCCTTCAGGTTTGAATGATAAACATTTATGGTCCTATTGATGTCCGTCATAAATTGGAGTGCTAGAATAATATTATTTTTTCTCATGACCAATCTAGAAATGATAATTGGATCACTAGAGGAGATTTCAATGTTATTCAAAACCTTAATTAGAAGAGTTGGAAAGGCCTTCTAAGAGATTGGATAAAGTCATTTTTATAGAGAGTTTTCTTGATGCATCTTTTGTCATTTAGCCCTTTATCTTACTAGGATATCTCTTAGACCATTGGCCCATTTCCATAAGGTTTAGTATTTCAATCTGCTCCAAGTTATCTCCCTTTCAATTTAAAAGCATGAGGCTTCTTCACCCTAATCTAGAAGAGAAATTTATGATCTAGTGGAGAGAAGGAAATCCAAATTGAGGCACTAATACATATCTTCAAGCAAAAATACTTAGTCTTATTAAGAGGAAAATAAGGATCTTGATCAAATAAGTCTTTAGGGATATTTTCAAACAAAGGGAAGCCTTGGACAAAGATGTTGATATTCTTCAATAAAATATGGAGTCCCAAGGGTTCATTTAGGCCCTTATTAGCTATGATATTGACCTTAGTATATGAGTGGATGAGCAAGAGTTTAAGGAATAACTTTTCTAAAAATAAAATTAAAGAATTAACTAGTCAAAGGAAGGAGATAGAAACTTTGTCTTCTTCCATTGAACCACTATCTAGCATAGGAATTTGAACAAATTTTCTAGATCGACTAGTCTTTAAGGAGAGATCATTGAGGACTCTCAAGAGATTGGGATTTTGGTAAAGAATTATTTCATATGCTTCCTAGATAAACCATTTATAGGAAGTATTCAAGAAAGAAAAAAAGTCTTGTTTGTCATTCCCTTGATGGTCACCCGAGAGAAAAATAAAATTCTTACTAATATTGTTATTCTAGATGATGTGGATTATGTTATTTTTAAATTAAATATTAGGAGTGATTATAGTGATAGTAACTAAAATTGAACACTAAAGTGATGAAATATAAGAAAGGGAATCTAGTGATTCCTCTTTTTAAATAAAAATCCACTAAATAAAATAATAAATATCATGACCACATAGTTCTATTAGAAGAGTTTGACAAATATGCATGTATTGCTTCACAATATTCGAACCTCCATCTTCTCATTTAATGTTTAGGAATATAATTAGTTGAGCATACTTTCTTAATTTTATTTTTGAAAATCATAAAAAGAGATTTATAAATTTTGGTGGTAAATAAATAATACCTAATACATTTTACTATAATTTAATTAATTGTGAATAATGTAAATATATTTTATCACTAAATTATAATTTATATTATGAAAATTAAAATTATAAATTCATAATGTGACTTTTTTATTATTAGTTTACTTTCAATTTTATATAAAATTAATTAAATAATGAAATGATAAAAATATATGATATATATTTTTGAATATTATATTTTGTAATGATTTTGTTTTTGGATTAGGTTAGTGTGAGAAACCTGTATGACCCACTTATGGATGAAAAATCCCTTTCATCCATGATCCTTCATAAGGATGAGAGCTAAATTTATGAATAGAGGATTAACACGCAACCACACTCACACAAAAACACAATAGTTTGAACCTTAAACCTCTTGAAGAGAAGCCAAATCCTGAACCATTGTGTTGTCCCCCTGGACATTATTTTTTGTAATTTTATACATGCACATGAGAATTTTAGATGATGGGCACTATCAAGTATCAAGGACACTCAGATCCTTGATCTATTTGGAGCAAGTTCCCACCACTCACCTCTCCACCAATTGTTTACTATTTATATTATTATAAAAATATAATTATAGTTTAAATTATAGACAATAGATATCTAGATTATGTTTAGATGTTTAAAACAACTATACACTTTAAAAATCCAAAAACCATTGGAGTTTAGAAGTTCTTTTGATATTTTTTGCTTTTCATTGTATGAAATACACTTATATTGAGGATAGTTTATTACTATCATAAATATTTTATAGCATCAAAAACCAACTAAAGAACATCAAAAAGATATTTGAAATTAGTTGCTAAATATCAAGATAATATTGAGTAGAATTCCCTATCATAAACAACCATTAAAAGATACAACAACTAAAATAAAACATGCCTATAAAAATGGGACTTATCAATACCACTAACATGAATTTTATTTTAGATGCAATGTGAAATAAATAATAACTCCCTTCACATCATACCTATCATTAAATTTAAAGCTATAGTGAGTTGGACTCCAAATATCCTTCTCTATTATATCTAAACTCATAATTTAAATTGTAAAACTATTTATGGGACTCACATCCATTATGTATTGTACAACTTAGAAATTATTTTATTTCTTTACCTTTTACCAATATCAAGGTTAATTCCTCAACTCTAGCTTATTAGAGTTTTATCCCCCTACTCATTTAACCTATCAAGTGTAGGAAGTCATAATGGAATACATCATTTCATGATGGATTATTTATTTTACATTCTCACCGCTAGAGCTGACACTATTCATTGACATTCATTTATATTCAAGAAAATAAGATTAGTATTCTCATTATCTAGATTTAAGTCAAGGAAAAATTCTATTTTTTGGGCACAAAATAATTACTACAAAGGAGGAAGAATGGGTTTTACCTAAAGGTCCTCCTTTCACATTTGAAAGTCATGTCCAAAATATTCAAGAATGAAATCAAATTTTTAAATTGTGATAATACAACATGAAGCTAATTTTTCGTAGATGGAGCTCGACCTTCGAAACCTTATAGATATTGTTATTTAAATCCTCAATATGGTTCTCAATGTTTCATCACATATTAATATCAATTCATTTTCCAATTTTCACTTTCACTTTTGCTTAGGAAAACATGTTGCTTCTAAAAGTGGTTAGAAAATATTGTAAGGACAAACCAGACATATCAAGTCAGAGCACTTATTGAAATGCTAAGTAGTAAATTTTGGTGTTTTACATATTCATCAAATATATTATTTTTTTAGAGGATGAAATAGGATCTCTTTTTGTATATATTATTGATTTTTTTAATCCTTATATACCATTTTTACTTACCAAAGACTTATTTTTCATATCTATAGTGGAATGCTTTTATTTTTTGAGGTAATTCATAGCATAAATAGCAAGTAATAAGAACAAAATTTCAAAAAAGATCCTTCCCTATTACCATTAATGACTTCCCAAAAATGGGTCTAACTTATTCCATATTCACTGCAACAAATCTCATAAAAAATGACTCAATATTTACACAAGGGAAAAAATACTAGAATGGTTTACGGATAAATTAGATCATTTCTAATCATTATAATGAAAATTTAATAAACTAAGAGAAAATAATAAATCATTTACATTGATAAATAAAAATAAACATAAAAAATTTAATGTGATACTTCTAAATATTCAACCATTATCCAAAATAATGTATCTATTAAAGCATACATAATACCCATTATACAATACCATAATTCCTAGTAGACATGCAATTGATATGTTACGGGAGAATATATCTTTGTATGCATAGCAATAAATTTTAAGTAATGTAAACCGTGCATTTAATATCAAATCGCACTTAGTGTGGGCCGACAAATATATGGTATCTGTTCGTCACACCAATGCATCTTAAATATGTACATATTAACGACTGATGTGGCTTTTAAATTTTATTTTTAAAAAACGTTTTTTGAACTGCTCTCTTGATATCGACACTTGTTACCTTAGTTATAAAAATTGATAGCCTTTTTAGCAAGGGAGTTAAAAATACCTCTAAAAATTATAAGTAGACATATTTAAAAAGCTAAAAACAAATTCTAATAAATAATATATAATTGCTGAATATTGATTAATATTAAGTTTTTTAAATTAAAAGTATTTTCTTAATATAAATTAATTAATAAACATGATTTTATTGTTGTTAATAATATTAAATGATTATTGGAATGTTAAAGTTTAAATAAACCTTAAAATCTCAATCTTATTTTTGACATGAAATATGAAAAAGAAATCTATTGTAAACGGCATGGCGTCCAGCACAAGCGGTCTCTCCAATCGTGTGGTTACAGTAATGGGTGCCACCGTCGTGGCTCCATCCACCATAAAACAAGTTGTCTGCCATAGCGTGGTGTTTCCTTCCAAAGTTTATTACTGTCACAGCGCGAAGGGCACCAGTATGTATGTGGTTAGACAAATTGTAGTTTCACATGCACAAAAACTCTATTGTTTCATTGGGCTCAATTGTTGTCTTTAGGAGAATCATTATTTGAACATTCAAATAAAAATATTAATGGTTACTTTACTTTTATATATTATATACTAAATAAATTATAATTTTAAATTTGTTTAAGGGTTAATTATATTTATATGATAATATAATATATAAAATTTTTATTAAAAAAATATAATATAATAATATTATAATTATAAAGATATTGTTAAACTAGATGATACAATTAATATACCTTGAAATATTTTTTTAATAAATTATATAATATTATTTTATCAAAACATATGCATTACTTTAATTTATTCAACTTGTATTAAAAAAGTTATTTAATTAAAATATTTTTTGTTATAAAAAAATGATATAAACAAGAAACAAGAATAGAAACATAGAAGGTCCAAAGCTTAAACAGGAGTGTGGGTGGTTGTATGTTAAATTACCTATTAATAAGCTCAGCCCTTCGGATGGGGATGCCCATCCCTAAGCATCATCGTAGGGATTTCTCACACTAACCAAACATTTTTTTTAAATATTGGCCCTTGGTTCAATGGTTGGGATAAATAGATGATGTAGCCCACACTATGGTTCAAATATTGGTTGTACCAAATAAGCTATATGGTTCAAGGTGACTAAATTTGATGTAAAAAGGAAAGGGAAACCCTTTCAAAACCCTACTTAAAAAAATTAAAATTAGAAAAATGTTATAAATGACTAACAACTTTTGGATTAAAAATCAAGAAATACATACAAGATCATTATTTAATAATTTTATGATTAACCCTATAAAGTTGGATATTCTTGATTAGAAAAGGAGAACCTCATTTGCTAGAAATCCTTTCTTTTAGAACTTATAAGGGCCACACACTAAAATTATGTAATGAAAAATTTATTAAGATTATAACAACTACAAATAAAACATACATAATGGAATGAAACTCTAGTCAAAATCTTAAAACTCGTTTGTATTCATGAAAAAATAGAAACGCTATGGATTATATTATTAACTATACTCCTACTTATCGAATTAATAGATGAATTCATCATATAATAGACTATAAACATAGTCTAACTATAAATCAATTATTTTAATGCTAAAAATTAAATATACCTAGTAATAATAAAAAAAATTGTGACTAATAAACTATCAAAATTGACCTATCTTAAGAGATCGAAGAAATTTCAAAATATATTCACTATGCTTTTAATGATCAAAATAATACTTCTTAAATTGATGATCTCAAGGTTTGAGGTGTAGACCAATTGGTTCGACCAAACCCTGTAAGGGGGGTGGAAGTCCAAGGTTTAAATCTCGGGCCTCGCCAAACTGAACGCTTGTTCCTTTTCTAGTGCTTTTAGTGGCGTTAAAGGTTTTAAATGGTTGTGGCATGGTGGTTATATGGGTGGACTGCGCGAAGATCTATGTGGCAGCTTCTGGGGAGGACAACGTAGAATACTATGGTGGTCATAAAATATGGACATCTTACCCGAATTCATGGTGGCTATCGATTCCACCATGTAAATTCAAAAAAAAATTGATGATATCTATTACATGTTTACTAGCAAATTTTTTAATATTCTCAAAACCATTTCAATATTTCTTAATCAAAATTATTACAACATCAATCCTTGGTATGATCTTAGCTATAAAATTTGTAGAAAGAGCATGAGGCTTACCATAAACAATGAACATAAAAAAGATAAAAATTAAAATATACAAAGAATTAAAAGAAACAAATAATGCTATTGTTAAAACATCAATAAGAAAACTCTTCACCCATAATCCTAATTTTATTTTGAAAATGTGTATCACCTATAAAGATAAACAACCCTACATAAATTGACTTAGCCATTTGTAATTCCTATCTTAAAAATTTATACATTTAATCACTCATCAGAAATAATACAACTACTGATCATGACCATATATCTACCATGCAACCAAAATCATTCTCATCCATGCACATTCAAGAAAAAAATAAAAAACTTATAAAATATGACAAAGAATCATTCACTCTTGTCACATATATCTAACATTACAATGAAGCAAATATTTCAAAACTAATAGACAACATATTTGTTGTACATATTTGTAAAAATAACGACAAATGATATTCCCATTACTAACAAGAAATTTTGAAATTTTAAAGGAAAATAAAATTTATCAATGGTTAGAAGGCAATATCATAAGTATTTAGGCAACGCTTTTTAATTTTTAAGTGAAACTAAAAACATTAAAAATTTTCAATCAAAAATATTTCACTTCAATTTTTCCTTCATCTATAGTTGTAATCATACTTGTTGACACATTTCACTTTGGTGGATACTAAAATGTAATCCTAATCATTATGGTAGGGTCATGGTGGTTATATCTTTATAGGATCTCTTTACCTTGTATGCTACAATGCATATCTAACCAATTTGTTTGGTTCTTTGTTTTTTTTTCACCTATGATGGTGGGCATACCTTGATAAAATGTACTCATCGTTCATAGTAGGGCATGAGTTGGCCTTGGAGAAAAATATTTGCATCCATACATAGTGTAAGTTATCTTCCCTAGATTACCCTATAGTGTGGGTGGACATGCTTATTGGCACATTGTATTTAGTTGTGTCTATCTCATGGTTTATTTTAGGGTTGAGGGACATGTATTTGCATATGAGCAGGGCACAAATTGGATCTATCCCATAATACTGTAACAACCCTAAAACTTATCCAACCTGAGTAGCAACATTTTTTTTAATAAGGAAGATTTAAGATTTCCAAGATGTCACCATGTTAGTATTTAAACATTTACTTAAGTCTTTAACCATATTTTGAGTTTTGCAATTCTCCAGATATTGGATGAGTGGATAAGAGAGGTGAAGCTCTCATAGAATAGTTTGGGGTTTACCTTGTATACCTCCGTGATACTTAGGATACCTTCGTATGGTTTTTACATTCCCATGCACTCTTCGTGAATGCAGGTCAACTTAACCATAACGTTGGATTAACCATAATCCTTTGAAATCAAGGGATGTTTATTTCTAAGAGCCATCATAAGTCCTTCTATGATGTCTTATCTAGCATAATTCCATTACAACTATGTTTTTACACCTTCACAATAAAATACTAGATTTCCAGTTCTTAGTACTTCCATCTCCCAGATGAAAATATCTAAGGTGATCTCTACTCCATGTAGATAGCCTCACATGGAACCATTGGACCTACCCATCTTGGTTACCATCACTAAATCCTTCATGACAATAAAATTCAATCCTCCATGGATAGATAGGAGATTCATGTTTCACCATCCAATACTCTCATTTCAAAGATTTGCCATCATTAAAATATCCTTGAAGTTTCATTATCAAAGAGTATTCATTACATGTTCCCTGGAGTTACATTGTTGACTCTAATTTAGGTTTTTATATATGAAAAAACTAAGTTCACCCTTTTAAACTTATTCCTATAACGAGAATGGAACATAGATCAACTCATAAATTTTTAAAAATAAAGCATACTTCTCTTCATAATCATTAATGCTCATACTCAATACAAACCATATTATTTCCTTAGATGCATTTATGAGTAATCTAAGCATAATACTTTCAATAAACAATCTAACCTTTAATATTGCACAAAATAAGATAAAATATCAAACAACATTTCATTTTGCTCCAAAGTAATTCATTCATCATAACTAAAAAGTAATGTATCACAATTAGATTTACATTCATGAACAACTCTAATTCATGATAAAATCAATACATTATACAAGATCTTCATTTTGCCTTTGTCTTTAGCATCTTTCATAGGACTAAAATTAATTCATTTTACAAGACCTACATTTGGCCTTTGTCCTTAGCTTCTTTCATAGGACTAATAATACAAATTTATTTATAATAGTTTACGCTAAACCATAGGCGGTCCTTCTTTATAACTACTCCATTGTTTTTCTCAACCTTATCGAGATTAGAAGCTTTTAAAAAGGATTAGAACAACTCTTAAATCATGAAAGGGAAGTCCTAATGCAGTTTATGTTCGTTGTAATCAGCAACCAATAGAAACTTAAAATACCCATTTAGGTTTCTTCTTTATTTTCAAACATCATATTTTCTACTTAACATAAGCAAGAAAATATTATCCTTAAAATAAACCCCATAATCTCCTTATATAGGTTGGATTCCACATCCATATCTTTCATTCCTACAAATCATATCAACAAAACTAATCGTTACATAGGTACCATAGAAGAATCAAGTGATAACTATACCATGACATATCTCATCATTCCTCAAAACAACAAGATATAATTCAAAAGCTATCCTTTAGCAATAGGCCCTTTTCATTCCTATTCTACTTTTAATACTAAAAGTAAGACCAAAGGTCAACCCAACATCTCTTTTAAAAATAGTGATAGTTGCAAAGCAATATACCCCTTTACTAATTAATACAAAAATTAAAATATACATCCCATCTTAATACCCATAAAATAATTAAATCCTTTTTAGTCACACTAAAGAAAATAATTCTAAGATGCACTACATGGCCAAAAAAAAACTATAGCACTAGCTTGAATGTCAAGCTAAAACAATACAACACTATAACAAGGTACGCTCTACAAAAAGTAAATGGCTATAGAAATGAAACATTTAATATGATCATAGCATTACCAAAAAATATATGGTACTTAGAACTATAACTTAACAATCACTTTAAACATTATAGAACAAAGGCTTACACATTCTATACTCCGAATGAGGCTACACTTAGAATGTGGGATTAAAACTAGGATACAACTAAACTAAAAATTAACCAAAAGATAAACAACAAGAAGAGGCCGCACCTCAAGTTAGCTTATGTTCCACAAATCATAGACGTCACAAATATAACCTAGCACAAAAGGGTACATTCCAATCAATAACACTATAAGCACACTTAACATTCAACCCTAAGCACAACAAGATTCTACAAAATGGAATAATATGAACCCTATTGGATATTCATCTAGGCAAAGGAGAACCAACCATAAAAAAGCAAAGCAAAAAAACTGTAGACTAGCTCTAGACTAAGGATCAACAAAGAAAAAAGGAGGCATCTATTTGAGATTATCCATACAAAAAATTGCATAGAGATTAACATTTACAAACTAGACTTTCACCAAGAACAAATTAGAAACACTTGCCTTAACATTTGCTAGCTCCATTACCAAGTTTTAGAGGTGCATTGTAGTAGGTGCACAAATATATGGTTTGTAAACTCTCTTCCCCACGTCCAAAAAAAACCTCTCCTTTTTTTTTCTCCTCCTACCCTCTTTTCCCAAAATCTACACACAAGAAAGAGCCCCCAAAAAATTAATTCCACTCTCTACGTAAATTCCCCCATGGATCACATACCACTATCTATATCTTCAGGAATTTACAATATTTTATTAAACCAACTACTAAGCCTTCTTAGAATCCAAGTGGTAATCCAAAAACAACAGGTAATAATTTGATATAAACTAGTCATATCTTAGGTACCAAATTAAAATATCAAAACTAATACCATTAGCCACTATGGATTTATGTCCAAGATATTAAATAGAAGATCATTAAGTCCTCCTACTTAATGGGCTCTTCCCAAAAGAAATTCCTTCTTTTCCAAAATATTTATAAAAAGAACAATTATTAATCAAAAGAATATAACAATTATTCTTAATTATTATTGAAAGTAAACAATGATATTAATCCATCATTATTAATGTAAAAACCATAATTTCAATCATCAAATAATTATTTTTAAGCATTCTTCATATTAAAAGCAATAATATCTGCCAAAAATAATAATAGATCAATGCTTCCAAAAACTATCACAAAGCATCCCAAACAAAATGCAAAAGAAACAAGCATTAAAATCACGCAAGGAGGATCTAACACAACCATTAGTTGATCACATATGCAAAATTCTTTTAAAGTAACTTCAAAGTTACCAAATTTTGCCCAATCAACTCCATTGTTATTAACAACTTCCCTATAGATGGTATGTTTCCCATATGCAAATAATGAATGCAACCACATGAATGGGATCTTCATCCATGTTAACCCAAGTTGTTTGATGAACAAGTCATCATCATAATTTTCCTTTCTTATGGCATCCCATTCTCGATGGTTGATCCTTTCTTCCACCCATGAGAATACCTATTCGTGCACATATAAAAATCTATTAGCAGCACTATATTCTTATATAAAATAAATATTTACAATAACTAATCATTATATAGCCATACACTCCATAATTAAAATAGAATATCAATTCATAAATCCATCATATGAAATAAATTTTCCATGGGAGGGTCATGATATACTAACCCCCTTAGGCTAAATACAATCCTATGTGTTTCATTAATATCTGCCAAAAATAATACTTGTTCCTACACACATTAACGTAGGTTTAAAATTGGGCTACAACCAAACAAAACATTAACCAAAATCTAAGAAAAAAGAAGAGTTATACCTCCAGTTAGCTTACGTTCAATATTTCATAGACATCACAATGACAACCCAACACAGAGGGGTGCATTCCAAGCAACAAAATTATAAGCCCACTTAATATTCAACCCTAAGCACAACAATATTCTATGAAATAGAATAATACAAACCCTACTGGGTGTTCATCTAGGCAAAGGAGAACCAACCACAAACAAGCAAAGCAAAAACACTATAGGTCAACTCTACACTAAGGATCAACAAATGAAAATGGAGGTATCTATTTGAGATTAGCTATATGAAACATTACATAGATATTGACATTAGGAAACCAGAATTTCACCACGAACAAAGTAGAAACACCTACCTTAAAGTTTTCTAGCTCCCTTGCCAAGTTTTGGAGGTGCATTGTAGCTAGCACAAAATATTTGGTTCATAAACTATCTTCTCTGTGTCCAAAAAAACCTCTCTCATTTTTCATTTTTTCTCCTCCTCTCCTCTTTTCCAAAAATATACTCACAAGAAAGAGCACCCATAAAATTGATTCTACTCTCTACATAAATGCCCCCATGGATCACCTTCCACTATCTATCTCTTTATATGTTTACAATATTTGATTTATCCAACCACTAAGCCTTCTTAAATCCAAGAGGTAATTCAAAAATAGAAAGCAATAATATGATATAAACTAGTCATATCTTAGGCACCAAATTAAAATATCAAAACTAATACCATTAGCCACAATGGATTAATGGCTAAGATATTAAATAGAATATCATTAAGTCCTCCTACTTAATGGGCTCTTCCCAAAATAAATTCTTTCTTTTCCAAAATATTTATAAAAGTAACATTATTAATCAAAAGAATATAATAATTATTCTTAATTATAATTAAAAGTAAACAATCATATTAATCCATCATTATTAATGTAAAAACCATAATGCCAATCGTCAAATAATTCTTTTTTAAGCATTCTTAATATTTAAAGCTATAATATCTATCAAAAAGAATACTTGTTCCTCCACACATGCAAATCTATTAGAAACATCGTATTCTTACATAAAACAAATATTTACAACAACTAATCATCATATAGTCATACAATCCATCATTAAAATAGCATATCAATTTATAAGTCCATTATATGAATTAAATTTTCCAAGGGAGAGTAATGACATACTATCCCCCTTAGGCTAAATATAGTCCTATGTGTTTCATCAATATCTTGAAAGTAAAACAAAATTTCATTTCATTTTCAAATAAAAATGGAAAATATCTCTGCATATCAATCACTTTCTCCCAAGTGGCATTTCTCTCAAAATAGTGGTCCCACTAGATCTTGCACTATTCTAGATTTTGGTTCCTCATCATTTTGGAAAGAAACTCCAGAATCTTCATAGGTTTCACCTCAATCACCGAGGGGTTGGCTACCTGCAATTTAGAAACATTCCATACATGGTCAAAATCAAAAATATATCTCCTAAGCAAGGATACATGGAAAGTGTTGTGGATATTTGATAGGTTGGGTGGCAAGGTACGATGATAAGCTAGAAGACTTATATTCTTACTAATTTCAAAGGACCCAACATATCTAGGATCCAAATTAGTAGATTTTATGGTGCTCTTCTTGGGTTTTAATCTCAAGAACACTTTATCTCCTACAAAGAACTCTCAAGGTGATCTCTTAAGATTAGCATAGCTTTTGAGACGATTGACAATTTTCTTAAGCCTTTGTCTAGTCCTCCTAAGCTATTTCTCCATTTCTCAAACCATGCCTAAAGGAATGACTACCCGATCCTTCAAATTATTTGAATAGAAAGGTGTTATGAATTTCTTGCCATACAAAACTTTAAACTGGGCCATACCCAAGGAAGTAAGATGTCTATTGTTGTATGTAAATTCTACCTGATGAAAAATTCTTCCTATTGAGACTCTGGTCCATGTAGTACATATAAAGCATGTATTCCAATATCTAGTTTACCCTCTCTATTTGACCATCTATTTTTGGATGGTATGCAAAACTTATATTCAGATTTGTGTCAATAGTATGGTTAAGATATTACCATATTGTAGATGTAAATTTGGAATCTCTATCCAAGAATATCACTTTAGGAAACCCACGTAACCTGAGTATCTATTTAGAAAATCTGTTAGCCACTACTAGAGCATAATATTTTGTGCTCCTTGGTATAAAGTGTGCAACCTTGGTTAGCTTGTCCACCACTACAAAAATTACATCATGTTGGTACCTATTCTTAGGAAATCCCATAATAAAGTCCATTGATATGACCTTCCATTTTTGAATAGGTATATAATGTGGGTTTAAATATCCTGTCAGATGCCTATACTTAGATTTTATTTTTTGTTATTTCATGCATCTAGCAATGAATTCAATAAATTATCGTAGAGTCAATTCTTGCTTAACAACCCAAGCACTATCCTCAAGTGTCTATCATGGTCTTCCTTAGTCTTAGAATATATCAATATATCATCTAGAAAGACTAGTATAAATCTATCCAACTACTTCATAAATACACATTTCATTAGATTCATGAATATTATCAATGCATTGGTCAGTCGAAAAGGCAACACTATGAAATCATAATGCCATACCAGGTCTTAAAAGTAGTTTTGTAGATGTCCTCCTCACGAATTCTCAACTGATGATAGCCTGATTTTATATCAACCTTAGAAAATATTATTGCACCATTCAATTTTTCAAAAAAATCTTCGATCCTAGGAAAATGATACCTATTTTTGATGATCACTTTGTTTAACATCTGGTATTCAATGCACAATCTGAGGGATCCATATTTCTTTTTAACAAAAAGTATGGGTTTACCCTAATATGATACACTGGTTTTGATTAACTCCTTTTCTAGAAACCCTTGAAATTATACTTTTAATTCTTACATTTTGGTAGGATTCATCCTATATGGAGTTCTATGAATAGATTGTATTCATAGCATCAAATCAATGGTGAAATTGAATTTTCACTTTGGAGTAAGTCCAGGGAGATATTTAGTTAACACATTCTTGAATTATTGCAAGATTGGGTATTTTTCAAACACCTTATCTTTTTTATTCTTCTCAACCTTGTTTAATTTTATAAAATATATCATTCCCCATTCTTCATGGTCTTTCTAAGTTGCATTGTTGATAATAGTTGAGATCAAAATGATCCTTGTTCACTGATTATTCTCAGTATTTTTTTATTTTTATCAATGTAATCAATCCATCCATCTTGGAAGTTAATCAAGGCCTTATAAGCTTTTAACCAGTCCATTCCCAAGATAATGTCAAAGGTATGTAGCAAAGATATATATAAGTTCCATAAAGAAGAACCATTACGTAGGGTGATCTCAATTGTAGGAAAACATTTATCTACTGAGTAGGTTTATCTAGAACCATACTCAACTGTCCATCCTTGTGCCAAAAATATTGATCTTTCTGGCATATCCTTGACTATACTAGAAGAGATGAAGCTATCTATTGATCTACTATCTATCAAAATCTTGATACTTTTATCAAATAACTTACCATTTACTATCATTATTATTGTCATTATTTTTCTTTTGTAATTTCTTCTTGAAAATTCCCTGTTTTCCATTGTTCTTTTTTTCAAAATTTCGGTTGGTTTTACTTCTCTTATTTTGTTCCTATTCCCATTTCATGTAACCAGCACTCTACCTTTTTCATAGTGCTTGTCAATCTTCTTTGACCTTGTCAACATAGTTAAGATGAGGTTTGCTAGGCTGCAAATTAGTTTTTTTTTTATTCACTAGATCATGCACATTTTGCAGTGCTTTTGGTTGGAGCATGTTGATCTCAGATCTAATCTTAAGATCCAATCCTATGATAAATTTGTGCACCTTCATTTTCTTGTCTGTCTCATAAGCTGGCACATACTTAAGTAGCTTAACAAAATTTTTATGGTACACATCCATAGTCTTTGTCCCCTAGTTGATCATGGTAAATTCCTCAAATATCTATTAATAGTATTGCTGATGATGAATCTTTTTTCGAAAGATAAAACAAATTTTTCCCATTTCAAATTTATGGCCTTAATCTTTTGGCCAAATTTAAACGTATTCCACCACTCTAATCCAACTTCTTATAAATTTTGTGTAGCCCATACTATTTGGATTGCTGATGAAATTTTATAATTAATAAGTAGATTTCCAACTCATCCATCCAAGCTTCGACTGATTCCCTTCCTCCTTTTCCATTAAAAATGGAGGTCTTTACCTTCTTCATATTTTAGGTCAATTTTGCCTCAATTAGAGCTATGGTCGCTTGCCCCAGGGTCTCGTTATTTTCCAACCTTGGAGTCCTTATTCTATGAGTTCTTTTTTTTTGTAGATAAGATACTATAGCATTAATACCGAGTTTTACAGGTTGAACCAAAACCTTTTACAAAAATCATGCAAGGGTTGTTGATGAACATGTCCTTACTAAGGATCCTATATATGTAAAATCTACATGCCACCAAAGCCATTACATCCGGTAAGGCACATAACCTATTATCAAAAAGAAACTTCCCATACAACATTTTGGGTATACCTTGAGAAAACACACGTGCATCATAATTACAAAAAAAGAAACAGACACAAATCCCTTCCTTGAAACAGTGGAGAAACAAAACGTTGTAGATACACATAGCAGAGTAATGAAAAAAACTCCCACAAACTTTGTATTGACAGTTACTCTTAATAATTCTTTGGTAATTACTTTCTTCCGTATATGACATGCTTTGGGACCACATCCCATCTTGGCCAATCAGCCTTGGAGAAGTGAACCTGCTAGCTAGATTTATGGCAGTGGCTATTTGGTGGTCCATGTGGCTCTGGTTCGAAGTCTTATATTACCATTTATTTCCTACCCTGTGATTATCAACCCACCTCAAATTACTAAGATGACTAGAAGTCATGTTATCTAACATGTGACTATCCCCATTAGTCTTTGTGGTATTTCCAAGCAGCATCCACCACCACTGACAACTCGGATAATTTTTATTGTGAGTCCATTTCAAAAAAGAGACAAGAATACTCATAGCCTTCGAACTTACAGTGCCTTCCCTATTGGTAAATTTGACTATCATTCTTAGAATTCTTGTTGAATAAGATCCTCTACTTCGCTCGAGACACCGTGTTCCCATTTGAAAAGTTCGTCACCATCAACACCCAAATTGGCTAGCTTATCAACAACTTTGTTAGCTTCTTGAAAGACATGTTGGGCTTTTCTGTCCTATATTCCTTGGAAAAGGATCCTAGCCTCTTCAACAATTGTTTTAATCCTCCAAGGAGGTGTTTTCCAATTATTAAGGAGATTTATAACATGCATAGAGTCTCCTTCTATGATAAAATTGCCTTCTAAATCTTGAGTCATTTGAAGGCCTCTCCACATATCTCTAGCTTCAGCTTCGTTGTTCTTCCTTGTTCCCAAATATTCAGAAAACACAAGCATCATATTCCCATTATAATCTCGCACAATACCGTCAGTGCTTGCTCTGCCAGAATTGTGCTTAGTCGCTCCATCAAAATTAAGCTTAAACCAACCCGTAGGAGGTGGGGACCACTTAACATTGGCTCTGGGGTTGACTACCCTAGGCATAAACTCATCTAACAAGGTTAAGCTTAAATATTGAGCAATCGTGGTCTCCTACATATGAGGTTTACGGCTATCAAAAGGGATAAGGTTCACATTCTCGTTGATCCTAGCAATGATATTTTGATGATCATGGATAGACTCATTAAAGACTCTATGGTTCCTTTCTAACCACACCTGCCAAAGATAGTGATTGAGACAAATTTTCCACATGTATCTAAGTATTTGGCTTGAAAAGGGGTAAGGCCACTAGACGAATAAATCAAGTATGATGGCTGGTTTAACCCATGAAATATTGAAGGCCTAAAAAATCCCACTTATGATAGTCAAGGAAAAATGGCACTCAAGTAAAATATGATAAGTGGTCTCCCAATTAGCCCTACATAGATAACAATGATTAGTGATACAAATACCATTACGCATCATATTATCAATAGTTAGAATTCTTCCTTGGATAACCAGCCATGAAAAGATTGCAATTTTTGGAATTAAATTTTTTATCCAAACTAAGTCCTTTTGGAGGATAAAATTCATGTCATCAAGTAGAAGCTTGTAAGCCGATTTAACAGTGAACTGCCCATTTTTTGTAGGAGCCCAGGTCACTTGATCTTCCTTGGGTATCATGGATATAAATTGTTACCCGAGAATGTTACAAAGATAATTTTATTCCTCTTGAGATCCTTGAATCCTTATTTGTTTCCACTTCATTCTGCATTTTCCTCAACCATATAATCGAAGACTTTTCTGCCAATGAGTTATTTTGTGATATATTTGATTCGGGATAAATTAGGATATTACATTAGTGGTTCATCATTAGCCCACCTGTCATTCCAGCAATTTATCCTCTCACCGTTGCCTGAAACTCATCTTAAACATTTTTTGGTGATTTTCTTACAATTGAGAATTGCTCTCCAAAAAGTAGAACCTCTGATTGGAACTAATTCACTTAGAAATTCCATATTTTGAAGATACTTTCATTTGATGATAGTTGTCCATTCATTTTCATCACCAAAAATGAGGTGCCATGCCTGCTTAGCTAGTAAATCTAAATTCATATGAGCAATTATCCTCAGACCTAAACCCCCATTTTCCTTAGGTTTGCACACTTTGGTCCATCCTACAATGTGTATCCTTTTTTTTTGCTCTGATCCAGTCCATAAAAGTTCTTTTTGGAGTTTCTCAATTTTTTGGATAACCTTCACAGGGGCTTTGAAAACAAATATGAAATAGACTGGAATGCTCTGAAGAGAGGCCTTAGTGAGGGTCAGCTTTCCTGCTTGAGATAGAAGATGACCTTTCCATCCAGCAAGTTTTTTTTTAATTCTTTCAATAACCCTGTCCCACATTGACTATTGACTCCTGTAATTATCTTTGTTGTTTAATTTGATCTCATTGCTATTCCAACTACACTTTCAATAGTGAAATTATAGTTGTGAGATTTTCCACCTTGCTATTCGAGTTTCTTGAACTCTCCCCTAAGGGTCTTAGCTTAGTACTATTATTTCTAGTTTCCCTTGGTGGTATGGAAGATCATATTCTTCCTCTTCTTAGTCTTGGTGCCATCTTCCTAGTCACACAAAATATTTTAGTTAGGTTGCAATTCAATCCTTTGAATAGTACTTCTAACTAAAATCTAAGTACATCTCATGTAGTACTATCACCATAATAGTATTATCCTTTAAGCAATTCATTAGCATCGATAATATGATTGGCTCACTCCACTGATGCTTCTAGTCCTATGAACCTAGCACTTTGATGCCAAGTGTAACAACCCTAAGACTTACCCACCCCGAGTAAGAAATTGTTTTTTAGAAGGAATATTTAAGGTTTCCAAGATATCACCATACTAGTATTTAAACATTTACACAAGACTTTAACCACATTTTTAAGTTATACAATGTTGCATATGTTGCTCGATTATATGGGAGAGGACAAACTCCCATAGAATAGTATGGGGTTTACCTTGTATACCTCTGCAATACTTAGGATGCCTTCATATGCTTTTTCCATTTCCATGCACTCTCTATGAATGTAGTTCAACTTAACCATAGCATTGGATTAACCCTATCTCAGTTCCTTGAGACCAAGGGACACTTATTCCCAAGAGCCATTATAAGTCCTTCTATGATGTCTTCTCTAGCGTAATTTCCTTATATCTAGTTTTTTACACCTTCATGGTGAAATGCTAGATTTCCAATACTTAGAACTTTCATCTCCCTGATGAAAATATCTAAGGTGATCTCTACTCTACATAGATAGCCTCACATGGAAACAATGGACCTACCAGTATTGGTTACCATCACTAAATCCTTCATAACAATAAAATTCAATCCTATATGGATAGATAAGATATTTGGGTTTCACCACCCAATACTCTCATTTCAAAGACTCATCGTACTTGAAATATCCTCAAAGTTTCATTCTAAAAGATTATTCATTGCATGTTCCTTAGGAGTCATGTTTTTTAATATACTTTAGGTTTATATATAAGGAAAAACTAAGTTCACCCTTCCAAACTTATTCCTATAACTAGAATGGAACATAGATCAACTCATACCTTTTTAAAAATAAACCATGCTTCCCTTTATAATCATTAATGCTCGTACTCAATAAAAACCATATTATTTCCTTAGATGCATTTACGAGTAATCCATGCATAATACCTGCAATAAAATATCTATCCTTTGATATTGCACAAAACAAGATAAATATTAAACAACATTTCATTTTTCTCCAAAGTAATTCATTCATAATTGAAGATAATAATTCATTCATCATTCATAATTGAATGTATTGCAATTAGATTTACAGTCATGAACAACTCTAATTCATGATAAAATCAATACATTATACAAGCTCTTCATTTGGCCTTTGTCATTAGCATATTTCATAGGATTAAAATCAATTCATTTTACAAGCCCTACATTAGGCCTTTGTCCTTAGCTTCTTTCATAGGACTCCTAATGCAAATTTAATTAAAATAGTTTACACCAAACTATAGGATGTCATTATCTATAACTACTCTATTGTTTTTATTGATCTTCCCAAGAGTAGAATCTTTTAAAAGGTATCAGAATAGCTCGAAAAGGTAGTCACAATGAGTTATATACTACAACATTTTTTTTGGTAACCTAGACTTTTTTAATAAGACAACCCCTTAATATACTTTACATTATTAGTTACTAATACTACTCTCTTTGAAACTTTTCTATCACTGACATTGTAGCTCACTATCTCTATTTCATGTAGTAATTCTAAGATAGTGCAGTCTCCTCGGTATACTCAATTTTTATGGTAGGATTTTTAGATTTAGGTTTAATGTTAAATAAAAATAGGGTACTCTAAACCAAGGTGTGTGTACTACCCATAGGTTGTTTGTTATACTGTAATGACAAATGATAGTGCTTAGACTAATATTTTAGGCCACTACTCAAGGAGGATTTTATGCATACGCTTGAGCACACTGCCTACCTCTTTGGTTGTATGGGAGGATGATATTTTTGGATGTTGTGTCTGGTGTACTATGGATAATATGCCATGAAACGTCTTCCTAGGGATAAATATTTCTCCTTATCCTAGGGGGTCTCTCGATATACTTGAAGATACATGGGAGCTCAATTTTGGAGGGATTTTTTTTTAGGCCTAGGTAGTGGAGCCTAATTGCTCCTCACTTCACTAGATGCTTTATATGAAATATAGCTTAGCCAATAATGATAGCTCCTCCATGATATTTTAAAAATACCAACACAGGGTTTATAACCTAATAAACTAAATAAAAATAGGCTAGAATTTTTTAATAAGGAAATTGGTGAAAAATGAAAACACAAAAAAATTAATATCTAATAGTTGAAATGGCATGGCAAAAACTATCGTAGTCTTGACAGAACTTGACCGTGGAAATTTCTTTGATATCACTTATTAGGAACCTTCTAATCAAAATAAGCGCATTCACATAAATATTGTAATAAAAGCATAAAGTCATGAAAGAAAATAATATTGCAATACAAAATGTAAATACAATAATATATTAATCTTACAAAGTACAACATAAAATTGTAGGCCTCTTTGAGGGGGAAACCTCCTTCAATACTTTCATTAAATATACCAAAAAGATGAATTTGTTCCTACCCCTCGCATTTTTAAAGATTTTATCATACTACCTAACTCTCAAGCCTAGCTAACATGCAAAATGCCACTTGATCAAGAATCTTCTACCAAACAAAATAATTACATTCTTGATAATAGTTACATAAAATGACGTCACTTGTCTAGGTGCTTCTAGTGGCACAAACTATTACATAATATCATTACAAAATATTATAATGAGGGTCCCCATGTTAATAAATAATTTATTACATAATAGTATTATTATGGGGTTTTAATACTAAATCATTTTCCTAAATGCTTTCAAAATAATCAATAATTACTTTTAATGCCTTAAATCTAATGTTCTCTATTGTGAATATAGTTAAAATATTCTTATCCCATAATATGTTGTAAATATATCCCTTTTAATGGGTGTTATAGATCTTGAATAAAATCACACAATAATATGTCCCTCCACTTATAATAAGTCCTTGAATAAATACCACTAATTTGAAGAGCTCAAAAAATCATGTGATTTGAAAAAAAGGGCTTAAAATACCTTTGTATAAAAATTTATGGCCACTATAAGGTTGGCCCTAATAATTCTTAATTCAATAAAACTTAGCTCCTCATATCTTATAATATATGTAGTCAACCACAATTTTCTATTTGGTATGCATTGACTCATTTATGACTGTCATTGATATTTTACCACCTATTTTCCATTGGATACTATGATAAAATATGAGAAGGACACTTGTCTTGATTTAATTTACCAACGAAGGGTATGCATAGAAAATTGGCATAAAAAGGTTCCATATTTATTACCATATTGGCCCAAATTTTATAATTTTATTCTAAAAAATCAAATAGAAGAGCTACCATGATTGAAACTTAGATCTTCTATGTGCAAGGTACCTTGGGCTAAGTAGGCTAGCTAAGGAACCAATGTAATTATTGAGGACACAAATCCACCTCCTTCCATAAGAACACAAATTTCACATTGAGAACTCAAATTAATGCACTCCAAAATATTTCCTTGATGGAATTCAAATCCAATACCTCCTGCCACCTGTAACAACCCAAAAGAAAACTCATTTTTTTATTTTTTTCCAATGGCTTTGAGTCATTAACCTTTTATAGACCCTCATTAAATCCTACTAACCATCGAAACCTCATCCACATATATTCTATATAAGGATGGTTGGTTCCTTAACTACATTCAATATTTCTCTATAAGTTCATACGGACTACCACTCTCTCCTTTATTTCCTCTAAAAGGGTACCACTAGTAGGACTAGATCTCTAGCTAAGTCTTTAATGGAGGAGTTTTATTTTTTCATATTTTGAATAGAAAAAATCTAGCTCCTCTCACTACACTACTCTCTCAATGTAGGAGGCTTCCTTATCTATCCATCAAGAAGATCTATGCAAATCCTTGCTACTTCATAGGTTAGTCTTATGAAGTTACACTATGCACACATTGGCAGAGTATCCCTTATTCTATCAATTGGCAGCATCTGTTCATCCCTATTTAGCTAAAATAGAACAAAAATATTAATTCAAATTTCTCTTCAAAGGTCCTAGGCTATCTAAAGATTCAATCTTATCTCTCTTTATCCAATACATCCTCACAGTTCATATATGCGGATAAACTACAATTATATACAGTCTAACATCAAGTAAATTGTTTGATCTAGCATGGCTTAGTTGTTTGAGTGCTCAACTCTTGGGGATGTAGACACCAAAACAGCACCAATCTGATTATGCGACTGCAAACACTGATCGCTTTGACAAACACAGCCCCTAGGGCAGCCCTCAGAGGTCAAATAGTGGTCCTAACCACTTTCATAGCAATTTTGTAAGGTCAAGAGGCAATTTGGCACATTCAGGCACTTTGCTCAGTATTCGTCTCACCCAGGGACGAATTCAAAATGGAATTCGTCTCACCCAGAGACGAATTCTGAATTCGTCTCTGGTAGGGACGAATTCTGAGTTTAACGGGAAAAAAGAAGAATGGCACCAAGTGGCAGCCAAAGACAGTCAGTTGATGACTCTTGCCTCGCACGCATGTGTGGGTGGGCAAATAGGCCGTTAGAGGACTGTCACAAGGGCAGTTATGAAAGCCCAAGTCATGGAGGACTCCCCTCCCTCATGGGAAGACATGATCGCCACATGGCACCTATGACCAACACATGGCGCTTATGCTTCCCTCTCAAAAGAGACCCCATGGGTCTATAAAAGGTGGGACTTTTCTTACCCAAAGAGGACAGATTGGAGGCGATTTCAAGCAATGAAGTGCTATCCGATTGATTACCCACTTGCATCTTTTTGATTCACCTTCTCACATCCACTAATCTCTTTCGCAAGGGAGGTTATTGGGTGGCTTTTGGAAGCGTGGATCCAACCCAAATCCAACATTTGACCACCTTACACCACCAATTCGCAGACATCCCAATCCTAAGAAATTTTGGGCCCATCCCTAGTGGATTGGCGTCGGAATCAAGTGCCAACGGTGGGAGGCCCACTTGGGCACCCCCGCACTCTCTAAGTTTTATTCTAAAGCATTCTAGATTATTTTTTCATATGGCATCTTATGTTATTCTGTCTGGTTAACTCATAGCTTCAATTTCATAACACTTTGATCAGATTTTATCATGCCTTTTGTCGCTTTGTTGTCCTACTAACTTGCAGGTGGCGATATCGAATTCCCGAGGATAGAGGCCAAATTGGGAGAATCCGACCATCTGGGTCGTCCCAAAATGGCCCCAATTACATAACCCCTCTATTTGTAGGTGTTTTGGAGGTCTCGAGAGTCGACATTGGAGCAGCATCACCTCGGCTTTTCCAACACAGTAGAATTCATCCCACCTAGGGATGAAATGCAGTCAGAATTCATCCTGCCCAGGGACGAATTCCAGGTGAAGGCAGATTGGCCAACTGTTTCAGTGGCAATGGCCTTCTGGTAATATCTTCTATCTTCTGTCAGGTTCTCAGGACATTTGGACTCACTTTACTCACTATTTTAGACAAATGTTTATATGCATATTTTGGCGATTTTAGAGAATAGACACTTCTTATTTGCAGCAGGTGCTACTAACATCTTCATTGTTTCTTTTTTCACAGGAGGAGCAGCAGAGGTCAAGGACTCATCAACATCAGTGGCGGCATCGTCTTGGCCCGCCCATCTCAAGTGTGGGCACGCGAAAAGAGGAACCTTAAGTCTTGATTGTAATCAAATTCTTTTAACGCTCCTAGCCCCTAAAAAGGGAGGAGGCATCTTTGTAACAGATATTAAGAGAGTTTAATGAAAGGGCTGTGTTTTCTCCATTTGCTTGTATCTCGTTTCAATGCGTCTCTTTCATTTCATGCATTCTTTGAATGCATCGCAATTAGTGTTTCCTTCGCCCGAAATCTCGTGCTTTCAGTGGCGATCACGGTGGGACTCTGTCCCCTGGTTTTTAAGATCATAGAAACTGATTAAATTTTTGTGTTTTGTGCTTGACAGGTACCCTTTTTGGTTTCTGACTGTTATTCGTCCTTGACTATGGTGATTACTTTACTGCAATTCGTCTGACCCTGAGACGAATTCAAATTCGTCTCTGGGAGGGACGAATTTCTGTCTGCAACTTTTCATAGTCGAAGATCAGAAAACAACAGATTTGGGCAGGAAAAGGTAAGGGTTCTAAACTATTCCTGTTACTTTTTGTTTTTCTATTTCTGTTTTCTTTCAAATTTTGCATGCTTAAAGAAAGTAGTGTTGCTGCATGTTTCATTTTTCAAATAAAAGGAATCACACACACTTCACGCAACAACTTTAAACCAAGGAGCTTGTCATAAGACCCCAACCCTTGAGCAAGACCAACGGTGGGTTCATCACCACCTTGGCTTAGCTTTGCATCCATTTCCTCGATTGTCACTGTTGTTAGGCGTAAATCCTAATGAAAGCTTATTGAGTGTCGCTGGGGTGATTCCCATGCACGCGAGGATAAGTCTTCTATGGTAGGTGCCATTAACAGGACAATCCCCCTTCCGTATCGCCTACGTACCACGTACCATCTGCACTCACGTACCTATAGTCTCCCTCTCGTAAGGGCAGGTATATAGAGAGGTTGGTATATCGGCCTGGTTGGTATATTGAAGGGGCGACCATTTTGGGAGTTATATGAGCCTTCATTATGCATTTAAATGTTCTTCAAAAACACTCAAAAACAAAACAAAACATCAAAATGCACTAAACTAGTTTAGGACACACCATTAATCCTTAAAAGAGATAACCACGGTTTGCATATGTGTGTGTTCATTTCTGCTTAGTGTAGGCAAAAATAAAAATCATCATAAACGAGATAAAAATTTGCTTAGATAGTAGAGAAGCACCGCAATGGTATACACCCGTAGCCAAGCCCAATCAAGGACAGAAGCTCCGAAAGGTACACAAGAAGCAGGCACAAGTCGCCTTCGCTTTAGTCCTGAGGACTTAGTCATACCCCCATGGCGGTCTGGCCCACAAGAAGGTCCACGTCAGACCACACCAAAAAATAATTATTGGGATCCCCCTCGGTGGGGTATGCCCATTCAAAACAGCCCCTTTCGGGAAGACGCTTTACATGTAGACCTTGACGTAAATAGAGAATCACATTTTGAGGTTAGGCATGAGTGGCCATAGCATGATGAAGTGCTAGAGAGGCACACCATCCATTTGGAGGGACAACGTGGATATGGCGTCCTTTCTTTACCTCCCATCCGAATAGAAAGACAAAATCCAGAGCGCAGGGCTCTTCACACAGGGCAATCTCACTCTGCCCGCCCCTTTCACACCCATGAAATGGAGTATGAGGAAGATCATCGCATTCCTCAGAGACAACATACAGTGTGGGAACCTTGTGCTTCTGCACCAGCTGGATGTCATGATCACCCATTGAGGCCAGAGCCTCAAGTACATGCCGCCTACCTCGACAAAGGGAAGTGACCCATTGAAATTTCAGACCATCAAGATCGAGGCAAACACAGAAAAAACATTCAAGCCTCCTGAGAAAAAGAGGGCAGACCAAATTGACCCGACAGTCACCACACATGCCGCTCGCCAAGCCCGAATCTCGCAGCTTGAGCAAGGTCACCAAGAGTTAGAGTACTTATGCCGCCTGAACAAAGAGTGCATGCAGCGCGAAGTGGATGAGTTACGCTATAAACTACCTGAGAGGGAGCCAACCCCTCGCACCCAAAGAGCCGAACAATATGAGAGGCATAATCCATTGGCATAGGACAGGTCACCACGACCTCGTCAAGCTTTGCCTCCGAGACCTTATAGACCCGAGAGGGAAGCTACTCCCCGAAACAATGATAGGTACCCTAAGCAAGGACTCAATCAGGGTCATAGGCTTTGCCCAGAGACTCCTCAAGAATTTTATGAGGAGTATGAACCAAAAATAGAACATGCTGAAACTCCCCATCAAGGCAGGAGGGCTGCCATTCGGCCACCCCTCCATAGGCCTCTAGTCTCCCATAACTTACTGAAAGCACGAGATTCCGGGCGAAGGAAACACTAATTGCGATGCATTCAAAATCAAATACGCTTAAGTCCTAGAAATGTAGAATGCATGAAATGAAAGAGACGCATTGAAATGAGATACAAGCAAATGGAGAAAACACAGCCCTTTCATTAAACTCTCTTGATCTCTGTTACAAAGACGCCTCCTCCCTTTTCAGGGGCTAGGAGCGTTAAAAGAATTTGATTACAATCAAGACTTAAGGTTCCTCTTTCCGCGTGCCCACACTTGAGATGGGCGGGCCAAGACGATGCCGCCGCTGATGTTGATGAGTCCTTGACCTCTGCTGCTCCTCCTGCGAACAAAGAAACAACGAAGATGTCAGTAGCACCCGCTGCACATAAGAAGTGTTTGTTCTCTAAAATCGCCAAAAGATGCATACAAACATTTGTCTGAAACAGTGAATAAAGTGAGTCCAAATGACCTGAAAACCTGACAGAAGACAGAAGATATTACCAGAAGGCCATTGCCACTGAGACAGTCGGCCAATCTGCCTTCACCTGGAATTCGTCCCTGGGCAGGACGAATTTTGACTGCAATTCGTCCCTGGGTGGGACGAATTCTACTGTGTTGGAAAAGCCGAACTGACACCGCTCCAATGTCGACTCCCGAGACCTCCAAAACACCTGCAAATAGGGGGGTTATGTAATTGGGGCCATTTTGGGACGACCCAGATGGTCGGATTCTCCCAATTTGGCCTCTATCCTCGGGAATTCGATATCGCCACCTGCAAGTTAGTAGGACAACAAAGCGACAAAAGGCATGATAAAATCTGATCAAAATGTTATGAAATTGAAGCTATGAGTTAACCAAATAGAATAACATGAGATGCAACCTGAAACAATAATCTAGAATGCTTTTAGAATAAAACTTAGAAAGTGCGGGGGTGCCCAAGTGGGCCTCCCACCGTTGGCACTTGATTTCGGCGCCAATCCACTAGGGATGGGCCCAAAACCTCTTAGGATTGGGATGTCTGCAAATTGGTGGTGTAAGGTGGTCAAATGTTGGATTTGGGTTGGATCCACGCTTCCAAAAGCCACCCAATAACCTCCCTTGCGAAAGATATTAGTGGATGTGAGAAGGTGAATCAAAAGGATGCAAGTGGGTAATCAATCGGACAGCACTTCGTTGCTTGAAATCGCCTCCAATCTATCCTTTTGGGTGAGAAAAGTCCCACCTTTTATAGACCCATGGGGTCTCTTTTGAGAGGGAAGCATAAGCGCCATGTGTTGGTCATAGGTGCCATGTGGCGGTCATGTCTTCCCATGAGGGAGGGGAGTCCTCCATGACTTGGGCTTTCATAATTGCCCTTGTGACAGTCCTCTAACGGCCTATTTGTCCACCCACACACGCGTGCGAGGCAGGAGTCATCAACTGACTGTCTTTGGCTGCCACTTGGCACCATTCTTCTTTTTGCCCGTTAAACTCAGAATTCGTCCCTACTAGAGACGAATTCAGAATTCGTCTCTGGGTGAGACGGATTCCATTTTGAATTCGTCCCTGGGTGAGACGAATACTGAGCAAAGTGTCTAAATGTACCAAATTGCCTCTTGACCTTACAAAATTGCTATGAAAGTGGTTAGGACCACTGTTTGACCTCTGAGGGCTGCCCTGGGGGCTGTGTTTGTCAAAGCGATCAGTGTTTGCAATCACATAATCGGATTGGTGTTGTTTTGGTGTCTACAGATGCCCCTTTTTGGGATGCGCTGTGCATGGCGCAGCGCCGAGCAAAAATAGATAACCAAAGCACTAATGATTAGGGTTTCTTGGTAACCTAACCAACTTTTGATGCCCCAAGCATGGAAAGGGCATGCATTCTTGAATCCTTGCTTCTGACGAGCTAAGGAGTTTGATTTCAAGTGTTAACCTATTTTGGTGAGGTGTGACTTGAGCTTGGACATTGATCAGTCATGATTAGGCAAAGGGCGCAACCTTTTATCCTCAGGGGAACCTTGTGTTCATGATTCATGAAATGCCAAGTGTTTGATTGATTTGATTGTTGCTTGTTTACTGCCCCAAGCAGGAGCGTAATTGTCTTTGTCAATGATTCTTTGAATGCATGTCATTTTCCTTAATTGGGTGTGTGATTGTTGATTGGTGACTAAGTGTGACTACCCCCTCAAGCGACGAATCGATGAGGGAATGACCTTCATGAGAAAAGCGACGAGTCGCTTGACCCAAGATGACTTGTGCAAGGGTGCCTTTAGATGGTTTACCGTTTAAGAATGTGCAATTTTTCCAACATTTGGACCTATTTTTGGTGGGTGTTAACCCTTTTGGTGATGCCATAATGGGGTGAAATCATCAAAAACCCATCTTCCCGTGGAGCGGTCCGGCTATGGTAGCCTTCTTGGGGAAGTAAGAGAGTGAGAATTTGAACCCCGACATCGAATTTCTTTGCCTAGAGGTTAAGTGCAAGAGCACTTGTGTCCGGCAATGCTTATTGCTGTTTGTTTGTGTTGCATTTTTTTATTGTTTTTGTTGTTTTTTGTGACACCATTTGGGGATTAAATTATCGGAAATTCGTCTTCCCGTGGAGCGGTCCGGCTATGGTAGCCTTCTTAGGGAGTAGGATAGTGATAATTTGTGACTCCAATGTCTATTTTGTATGCCCTGGATGTCAGGTGCAATAGCACTCTTATCGGGCAAATTTATTGTTTGTTTTTAGTGCATTTTTTATCATTTTTTGATGTTTTTGAAGTTCTGGCCTGAATTCGTCCCTGGGTGGGACAAATTCTAGCTATAGAATTCGTCCCTGGGTGGGACGAGCGCTAACCAGAGCGCTCATCCCAGTAAAGGATGAATTCCAGCTCAGAGGTCTATTTAAGGGCCAAAACTTGAATTTGGGCTCATTTGTGTCATTTTTTTCTTGCGATTTTGGAGCTCGGGAGGAGGAGGTAATTCTAGCGAAGCGCTGCTGGAATTCTCTCTGCCATCATGAGTGCACAAACTGGTTCGAGCGGCGGAGCCGAGGCGAAACCTGTAAGTGCCTCTTAGAGTTTATTTTTGTTTAAAATTGCACTTGTTTTATTTAATTGTTTTTGTGATGATGTTTTTCAAAATATGTTTTAAAACTTAAACCCTGAAACTGGATTGAAGACAACTAAGACTTATTGTACAATTAAACGTAACGTAAAACCTAGGTAAAGAATTTTTCTTATGACTAAACCCTAGGATAACGGAACGTAAAACCCTAAGACGTATTATTTTTTTTTGTTTTTGAATTTTCTTTTTATGCTGTTTTTGAATTAATCAGTTAAGATTAGAAACCTTGGAACTGAAGATTTGTTTTTTTTTTTTATTTGAATTTTTGCTCTTTATGCTGTACAGTTCTTTTCCATGATTTTTAATTTTTTTTGTTGAATTGTTTTCTTTTGCAGGTTAGGAGCCGGTACCGTGTACCTGCTGCTTTTACTGAGGCGCGGGGTGCACTGACTGATGATGATTGGGAATGGCTTGATGCCCTTGGGCTCAAGCAGGTGTCTCGACTGGAGCCTGTGGTCCCGGATCAGGCCTATCTGACGGCCCTGATCAAACTTTGGGATCCACGGACCAACACGTTCCATCTCCCGACAGGGGAGATGACTGTGACTTTGGAGGATGTCTATCGGTTGCTTCGGATTTCGATAGATGGACTGCCCATTAGGACATCGCCGCGTGATCAGCGGACTGCTGTACTTACGAGATGCTTTGGGCATGGGGAGCGGCTAGGTGTAACGAACCCAGTGGAGACAACCGAGGTGGACTGCCAGCTGGCGGGATTTTGGTTGGCTGGTGGCAGGAGAGGGGGGTGTTAGGAGTGAGGCACGCATTCTTGATGGGCCTCATTTCTAACATGCTTCTACCTGATTCGTCAGGCGCGAGGTTCTCGTGGAACCTGCTGGATTTGGTGTGGCAGTTGGTAGAGTGCCCGATAGAGGCACCATTGATTTTGAGATGGGGACAGACATTGTTGGCACAGCTCTACGGGGAGTTGTATGGGGTCCGCTGTCGGCAGCGAAAGGGGGTCAGCTGTAGTTATCTGCTGCAGTGGGTTGGCAGCACATAGCAGTTGAGAGGCCGACCGGGTTACCATGGATGACTCGGGCGGCGATGGATGATGTGGAGATAGGCTATGCAGTTTTGTGGCGGCGGTCTACGGAGCAGGGGCAGAGTCGGCGATGGGCAGGTGCGTAGAGCACTATACTGATGCCTTCTCTCGGCTCACTCTAGGGGAGGTGGTTTGGCACCCTTATCGGGACTGTCCAACCTGGCCGGAGGCTGGAGAGTGGCTCCGACGGGTACGTAGGGAGCGATGGTTGATTGGGCGACACGGGACCGAGCATGAGTTTTTCTCATATAGCCGGGTTACACGATAGTTTGGGGTGCGCCAGGGGTTGCCTGGTGAGCCTGTGGTCTATCGACATCGGGGTGATGAGAGGGCTCTAGATCCATCGGTCACCGTGCCATTGGGCGAGGAGTCAGATGCGGTGATTGACGTCCCGGACGTAGATGACGTCGGGACTACCACTGAGTATGACTCGTGGTGGGTGCTACGGCGATGGAGAGGGGAGGGGCCACTAGGAGGCGCAGAGGCGGCAGTGGAGGGTGCTGAGGTAGCAGGGGATGATTGGGGAGGTCCGTTGGATGATGCGGACATGGTGGATGTGGGGAATGAGGATGTTGATTTTGGTGCTCCGGATCAGCCGGACATGCAGGATGTGGAGGAGCAGTGGGAGCCAGAGCAGGCTGCTGTTCCAGAGGGTCCTGTTCGTCAGGCAGATATAGAGGAGATGGAGTCCGAAGATATGCGCTGAAATTGCATGACTGACAGAGCTACTGGATGCGGATCTGGAGCTGGGGGACGTGCTGCGGGAGAGGGATCTCTTGCGGGCCCAGCTAGCAGAGCGGGATAGGGTTTTGGCATAGCATGATGATGCAGTATCTTACTATCATCGGTGGGAGGCAGAGTGGTTTCGGCATCGGCTAGACTTGGAGAGGGAGGTCATCCGCCTTGGTGGGCGGCTACCTGAGCCCTCGGGCAGTGGATCTTCATGTCGGATGAGGGATAGTGCGACTGAGCAGTCAGCATCATCTCGTCGCAGGCGATTAGATGAGGGAGGTGGTAGTAGGCGTGATGCGGGGGCTAGTAGTAGCTGCCCTACAGGGTCCCATAGGACCCATACCATGGGGGGTAGTTCTCGTCGCACCGATCCTGCGTGATCATGGTGGTCGACGCCTTAGGTTGGGTTTTGTTATATGATTGCGAGGTCTTTTGACCAGTTTTGTAGCCTGCGGGCATTTTTTTGATGATATATATATATATACCTGTTTTATTTTGGTTATGTATATGTGATGATTTGATGTTTATTCATGATGGCTAATGACTATGCATGTTTATTTATTTTGATGAATGCTTATGCAAATGATGAATGCAAATGTTTTTGATTCTTATGTGATATTCAAAATGGATGAATGGAATTTGTGATTTTTGGCTATGGCACCATAGACTGTTTTAGGATGCTTTTTATTTTTGTTTTTATGCGATCGTTATGATGCATGACGTTGTATATGTAACTGTGGTTTTTCTTTTCTTGTGTATTTTTTGATGGTATTGTAAGAATGAGAGGTAGCGCAGTTGGTTTAGAAATGTAGCTAAGGTTTTCTGAGACTCAGACGGTTTTAACTCACTAGCCATGACTGTACTTTGTCTTACAAGACTTTTGAACAAGGTATGAATCAGACTTGTTTTTGACCAAGCTATTTCACATCCCCGTGTGTGCAATTGAGTTCATTTATGTGGTATTTATCAGGATACCGCCAGTGCCAGATGGGCTTTCAACCGAACCTGTACTGAGGATCACCTAATTAGCTCCACTAACTCCTTTGTTGTATTCAGTTAGATTAATCTACGATGTTATCCAGGATGCCATAAGCTAGCTCATCCACATGCAAACATTGATCTGTACGCAAGTTAATGTGACAGATATATCGTCATGCGAGAAGTTTACCGCCAGTTACTGATAGGCTATCAACCAAATCGGTACCGAGGCTTGCCTCATGACCTTTTAGAATGCTGAGAGTTCCAGGGATTCAAGTTCAACTCCCTTCTTTTCTTCAATTGTATTGGGATACTTGCTCGTTTGTAGTGATAAGATCACTGTTTATTTTGATTTGTTTTTCTTTTGAGCAAGGGATTGGGGAGATGGAGTGATGAAAATCACTATCGTTTGTGCCCTTTGATGTGTGCACTGTATGATGTCAAATATTTGAGTTTTTGACATTTTGCAAATTTTTGATGTTTTGCAACTATTGAGAACTAGGGATTCTTAGGGAATTGGGTAGGGAGGATGCTTGTCCTTTTGCCAACTCTCAACATTCTTGGGGTCATTCGCACAGGGGGATGAGCAAGATAACCGTTTCGCTTTTGGTGACTTGGATTACCCTGCAGGTTTCATCTTTCGTTCACACAACTTAGGAATTGTTTTATGTGTTTTTATGTGTGTTGGGATGTTACGTAACAAGGTGTATTTCAAGTTTAACTCTACCTTCGTAAAATCTGTCTGACTTGATACATTACATGGCTAAAGAGGAAAATGATGACTGAATCATGAAAACTTTTAATACATTAAAAGACCACTGACTCTAGTGTGGTAAAAAGCAATGCATGGTGTTTTTGTTGTTTTTGTAAAATGGAACAGTGTGGAACAAGATGGACTAGCAGAGCAATTACAGCCTATGGTGCCTTTGACCTGTCTGACCACAAATATGCAATGTACGGATGCAATGCTTAATGCAGCTACATATTTTTGTATTTTTGATGTATTGATTTTTGTGAATATGAATATGAGGTGCGAGAAGAGCTCTCTATTGATGAGTTTGAGTATGCCTAGAAATGAGATGCAAATTTTTGTTGTTTTTGATTATTTTTTATTTTTGACCAAGTGATTGTGGACATCCTTGGAGCATTTTGGTGACCAAGTGATTGCGATAATCCTTGGGGCTTTTGGGGTGACCAAGTGATTGCGATAATCCTTGGAGCTTTTTGGGTTGACCAAGTGATTGCGATAATCCTTGGAGCTTTTGATGTTTTGACCAAGTGATTGTGGTAATCCTTGGAGCTTTTGGGGTGACCAAGTGATTGCGATAATCCTTGGAGCATTTTTGATTTGACCAAGTGATTGCGATAATCCTTGGAGCTTTTTGGGTTTTGACCAAGTGATTGCGATAATCCTTGGAGCTTTTTGGGTTTTGACCAAGTGATTGCGATAATCCTTGGAGCTTTTTTGGTTTGACCAAGTGATTGCGATAATCCTTGGAGCTTTTTGGGTTTTGACCAAGTGATTGCGATAATCCTTGGAGCTTTTTTGGGTTTTTGACCAAGTGATTGCGATAATCCTTGGAGTTTTTGGGCAGTGGTAATCCTGGTTTTGGAAAGTGATTGCGATAATCCTTGGAGCTTTTTGGTTGACCAAGTGATTGCGATAATCCTTGGAGCTTTTTGGGTTTTGACCAAGTGATTGCGATAATCCTTGGAGCTTTTTGGGTTTTGACCAAGTGATTGCGATAATCCTTGGAGCTTTTGTGTTTTTGACCAAGCGATTTTATGGATCCTTGGAGCATTTTTGGGACATGGCTCTCTTATATATAAAATGGTCACAAATGACTGATATTCAAGGGTTCTGTTTCCTTGATACCGTCAAGAGAAGCTAGCCGGTACGTCCCGGGTCCTATTTTGCTATCAATGACATATGGACCTAACCAATTTGCCGTGAACTTGTCCCTCAGGTGGGACGGCAAATTAGAGTTCTGTTGGTTTTCCTTCAAAACCAAATCACCAACCCGAAAGTCCCTTAGGTGAACTTTCATGTTGTAAGCTTTCTTAAGCCGCTCTTGGTAGATACGTAAGTGCTCGAGAGCATTAACGCGTCGTTCGTCAAGCAACGTAAGTTGGTCTAACCGGGCCTGCCGCGCAGTGTCATCATCGATGAACTCCTGCATTGATATGCGTAGGGAAGGAATTTCCAACTCGAGAGGCATTACTGCCTCTGAGCCATACACCAGCGAAAATGGAGTTGCCCCAGTTGGCGTTCGAATGCTAGTGCGATAAGCCCAAAGGGCAAGTGGGATTTGGATGTGCCAATCTTTATGACTGTCTGCGACCGTCTTTTTAAGGATGGCGACTAGCATTTTGTTTGACGCCTCTGCTTGCCCATTTGCTTGCGGATAATAGGGTGTTGAAAAGTTGTGCTGAATTTTGTACTTTGTGGTCAAAGCACGCACGTCTTTGTTCTTGAATGATGGCCCATTATCCGAGATTATTTTGGATGGAATACCAAAATGACATATGATGTTATGCAAGATGAACTCCACAATGCGGGGTCCTGTCGTAGAAGTTAACGGAATTGCTTCCACCCATTTAGTAAAATACTCAGTGGCCGTTATGTTAAACGTGTGATGGCCCGATGATGCAGGGGAGATCTTTCCAATTAGATCGAAGCCCCATTGCAAAAATGGCCAAGCAGACTGGACTGCCTGTAAGGCTTGGGAAGGTACGTGCATCAAATTGGCATGATGTTGACATTTCACGCACTTCTTGACATATGCGCAACAATCTCGCTCTAAAGATGGCCAATAATATCCCATGCGAAGAATGCGCTTTGCAATGGCCATACCACTAAAGTGGCCACCACATGTACCGTCGTGCGCTTGGGCGATCGCCCAAGTGGACTCTTGCTGGTCCAAACAATGAAGAAGAATTTCGTCATAGCTGCGACGATACAAAATGTCTCCTATCAAGACATACTTAGCCGCTTTCGCTTGAATGTTCGTTTTGCGGCGTGCGTCAATCCAAAGGGAAGATTACCTAACTTGAGGTAGTCTCTAATGGGTAAATACCAGTCTTGTTGATCGAAAACCTCGACAGTATGAACAGCCAATCCCTTTTGAAGTTCTTCCCTAACAAATGCTGAATGGGATAGAACTTGTAAGAATAGCGTTGTGTTGCTATTAGTGGGAGTGGGGGAAAACAAGGACCCCTAGTTTGGCACGTCTCAGACGATCTCGGATTCGAAAGAACTTATCCGAGGATGGTTCAATCTGGATCATGTGGATTCCTGGCGTCAAGTCTGAGCTTGCACGCTCCATCACGGATTGCGATAAGGTTTTGACTTGAATGGTTGTCATATCACCGAAAAGGTCTTGCGGGATTAGTGACCCCAAGGAGGCCATTGTGTCCGCAAAATGATTCGATGATCGAGGGAGTGCCTCGATGTCATACCACTCAAGTTTTGCCAGGAATTTGTCCACAAGGGCTTTATAGGCCTTCAGAACTTGGGCATTTGCATTGATATACCCCTTTGACTTGATTGACGATTAACAGCGAATCACCAAAGATGTTCAGTCTTTTGATGTTCATGGCGATTGCTGTCTCAAGACCTAGGAGCAAGGCTTCATATTCTGCATTATTGTTGGTGCACTCGGAAGTTTAATTTAAATGACAGGGGCATTGGAGCACCCTGCGGTGTGAAGAATACAATTCCCGCGCCACCACCTTGCTCACATTTGGAACCATCAAAAAATAGGGTTATGTCGGCTCGTGACTCAGGCTCATCAGAATCTGGCGATTCTCGAGACATGGAAGACCCCATCATCGGGTAGTTCTATGACCGGAGGCTGATCGTCTTCAAGAGGAGCCTCTGCTAGTTGATCGGCTATGACTTGTCCTTTGATAGATTTTTGTCCAATAAACTCTATGTCAAATTCCGTCAACAACATGATCCATTTCGCCGTGCGACTACTATGATAAGTACGACTCATCATGTATCGCAATGGATTCTCCTTAGACACAACATACGTAGTGTTGCTCAAGCATGTAGTGGCGTAGCTTTTTGGTAGCAAACACCACCGCTGCGCAGAGTTTCTCAACGTATGCATAGTTAAGTTCGTAACTCGACCGTGGTGCGGCTAAGATAGTAAGTAGCCTCGTTCTTTGTGAAGTTCATTCTTCTGGGCTAGCATGGCGCCCAGTGCCACCTCGCAGCGTCGAGATGTATAAGTAGAACGACACTCCTGGTCTAGGTGGTGCCAATACTGGCGGCGAAGCCAAGTATTGTTTGATTTTGTCAAAGGTTGACTGGCACTCGTCATCCCAATGAAATGTAACCCCTTTGTGCAATAATTTGTTCATGGGTCGGCATTTGTCAGATAATTGCGCTATGAAGCGTTTAATCGACGTGACCTTTCCTTGCAGACTTCGAGCTGCTTGATAGTGGTTGGGGGAGCCATTTCAAGGATTGCCTTGACTTTGTTTGGGTCCACTTCGATGCCTCATTTTGAGACTATAAAACCCAAGAGTTTTCCAGATGTGACGCCAAATACGCACTTCTTGGGATTCAATCTGACCTTATGCTCTATGAGGCGATCGAGAATCTTGCTTAAGTCATCGAGATGATCTGAGCGCAAAAGAGACTTGGCTAACAAATCATCCATGTAATCTTCCAAAGTTTTGTGCATGTAATCATGGAAGATATACGTCATGGCACGTTGGTAGGTAGCACCAACATTTTTAAGGCCAAAAGGCATGACCTTATAACAAAATGTCCCCCAAGGCATTGTGAACGCCGTTTTAAGTTGGTCTTCAGGATTGATACGAATTTGATTGTATCCTGAGAAACCATCCATTAGGGAGAGCATTTCGTGACCTGTTGTAGCGTCTACTAGCACGTCGATGCTTGGCAAGGGGAAATCATCCTTAGGACTCGCTTTGTTTAGGTCTCAAAAATCGGTGCATATGCGAATCCTCCCGTCGGGCTTCTTGACGGGAACCATGTTGGACAGCCATGGCGGATAATCCACGCAGATGACAAACCGTGCATCCAACAGCTTTTGCAATTCATCTTTGACCATCAAGGCCACTGTTGGGTGCATCTTTCGTAGTTTTTGCTTTACAGGCTTGATTGTCGGATCAAGCGTTAAATTATGCGTGACTAGCTGCGGGTCTAGTCCCGGCATGTCTCGGTATGACCATGCAAAAACCTCCTTCTTCTCTTTGAGAAGGGCAATGTAGTCGGCTTGCTCTTCGGGGGAAAGACTTACCCCCAGCTTGAGAATCTATGGATTCATTGGGTCTAAGCCGATGTCTACGTCAGTCGTTTCCTCGACTGACATGTGGGATCCTTCCTCCAACTGATGTGGAGTCGGGATCAAATGGATATCATTGGCTGAGTTTAAATCTACGTTTGGAACCTCGGGTCCCTCTTCAGCTTGAAAAATATCTTGAGTTGTCCTTGGGGTAAAATGAGGCATTTCACCGAAAGGCCAGTACTCTGATGGTGATAAAGGTGAATTGACGCGATCCCAGTCGATGGCATCTATGTCTAGATGCAATGACCGTGATGGATCGGCCGGATTGCGGATGGGTGCGGTCAAATCAATGGAGATCATGTGGATGGAATGAATTTGGTCTCCATTACCGTGGGTGTGATAACTTGATTCTTCTAGATGCTCCCTATACTCTGGATCTGGTTCTGTAGGGACGGGCATGAACGGATCGGCCCTATGTGTTGATAGGAAGACGGGGTCTTCCCTTGGTACTGATGTCATGATGGGATCTCGGGGTGGACGGTGCTCATCGTGGATTTGGAGCCATGGATCCAACACTTGGTCCCACCTTGCTGGGTCTACCCACCATTCATGCCCTAGTAGTATGCCCATCTGTCCCATTAGATCTTCATGAGTTAAAGGGCGGTGATGCCGTCGCGCATGTCTGAGATAGTCCATCTCAGTCTCATCTTCTGAATCACTTTCGGAGACCCAAAAATGTTCATTCTCTTCAGCAACTATTGCTTGCGACGTTGAGGGCTCTCCTTGTTCCAGCAAGTTAATCTGGTCCCATTGTGGTTGTTCCACTCTTGGTGGAGGGACTTGATTCTCTTGACACTGTGTTGATTCAACTGGAACCTCTAAGGGGAATAGCTTCAAAAAGATGTCTGGAAGCCGTTGATGTTCTCTTTGAGGATTAATCTCTGAACTTTCACCTCTCTCTAGCAAAGGAGAGGGATTACTATCGTTGCCAAGGGTGTTTGTTGACCATGGGAGGTAATCTCCCAATGTATATTCTGGTATTTGGGTTGGCATAAGGATCCGGTGCCAATCCCCCCTTGTTGCCTATTTCTAGGCCTTGCATATTTTTGACCAAGATGTCTAAGTGCAGGGGGTGGTTGAACCCTACTCCCGAATTATCATATGGCATCTGATATCTTAGTTGGCAAAGAACACGCATCCCTTGCTCATATCTGCCTAGCCCGTATCCATGCCAATTGCATTGGCCGAGATATCTTAGGGCAAATTCTGGGTTTGACAGATAGTTGATATTTTCAACAAAAGGCTCTTCGTCTGCTTCCTTTTGTTTGCATGGTTCAAGACCATGATCAAGGCCCCCATACACAAAATTTGTCTGGTTTGGTGGGTAGCCTAGAGGAACAACTGTCCCTATGGGAAGGCGAGGTCTCCCCATGTCTTGTACTGACTCCAATGCGGGGGTTGCCACAACATTTTGCACTAAATACTCCCCCAGGCCCGTACTGGCCATTTCAACAGTGATTGTTGATGATTGGGTGGGAGGAAATGGGAGTCCTTCCTGAGTCCATTCCATGTTCGGTATTTTAGGAGTCTCCGCTTCTGCTGTGTGAGGTGTTTCTTCTGTTGATACCGTTGAAATTGTGGGCAACCCCTCTTCTAGGGGCTGAGCCTCTTCCATGATCTGTTTTCCCTTGTCCTTCTGTTTGGCCATGACAAGTGGCGTTGATAATGAAGGAGTAGATGATGAAGACTCACCTGGTCGGGATTTTGTTGTTTTTGTCACCAGTGGTGCCTGCGGTATTGGACCCTATTTAGATGGATTTAACTCGGAAATCCAAATGCGTTGAAGGGAGGGTCGATTGAGGCATGAATTGTACCGCATTGCAATACTTGAAGGGCTCTAAGTCCATTGGGACTACATGTATTTCTCCTTCAAAAGCATACTTTAAGCACCGGTGAGCGATCGAAGGGACACACTTCATGTCCCCGATCCAAGGCCGCCCTAGCAAGTATATTATAAGCCATCTCGCCTTCCAACACATGGCACAATGTAGGTATTGTCTTTTGTCCTACCCGGACAGGCAGAACAACCGTGCCGATCGTCGAGCATATTGCATCGTTGAAAGCTCACAGTGTGTACGTGGAGGCCGTGATGTGAGAGGTTGGCAGCTTCAAATGTTTTAAGGCTGCAGTGGTAATGATGTTATTGGACGAGCCAGTATCTACCAACACTCTCTTGTACGGGATCCCGTTGACCCGCGCGATAACGTGCAGGGGTGGATCTGCCATGTCATTCGATATTGTTTTGACTTCATCTTCTCTGAAGGTGATGACCGGCTCCGTACATCGTTTCACATGTCCCACGAAGTTGTTGAAAGAATTTGCTTCGTGAGGCTGTAATTCGATGGCTTTTAAAATGTCCATAAGAGCTTCCCTATGGGGTGCTGATTGTTGAATAAGCTCGTAAATGGACAGCCTAGCCGATGTGGTCCGCAAACTCTGCGTGAGTTTGGTCCGTATCGTGACCTCGGGTCTAGGCGGAGGCAACTGCGTTGGGCGTTGTTGAGGCTGCGATGTTGTCGGAACTTCCCTCGTAGCTACCTCGGGGGCAACTGCTGGGTACTTTTTGTTCCTTGTCACTATACTAATCATTCCCACAAATCCTTGCATGGGAAGATTCTGTCGCACCTCGTTAATCTGGAGAGGTTTTGCTTGTGCTTCGTGGGCAGGCAAAGGGTCCTTGAATACCCCCATTTGTTGATTATTTGGCGCTATGGGGTTGTCCACGGCCAATGTTCTATTGTCGATCAAATCTTGGATTAATTCTTTGAATTTCCAGCATCCATTCAAGTCGTGTCCTCTGCGCCTATGGAATCTACAATACAATTCCTCTCTGTATCCCCTAGGCTTAGGAGCGTTAGGGTCTATAGTTTGGATTTCGCAGCGAGTGACTAAATTTGCCGCCGACAAGCGGTCAAATAGGGAGTCCCTAGACTCCGTGTAAGGGGTGAATTGTCGCCTAGGGCGACGCCGCTGATTCTGCTCCTGTCTTCTATTATCTCTTTCATAACCAGGAGGCACTACCTGGTAATTAGCCTTTTGGGGCTGCATTTCTTGCACAGGCACGGGAACATTTATCGCAACTTGGTTAACCGCAGCGTGTTGTGATTGCGTTGTCCCGGTCTTAGTGGTTTTATTCCACTCTTTCTTTTTAGGCTTGGCGATTGCGCCTTCGCCTATTTTGATCTCTTCTATAACTCGGCTTGCGCCAAAGCTTCTTCTAAGCCGGCGTATTGCTGCACTTGCAATAGCCCGGAGATCGATTTCAAGCAACTTTTTGCGAACATCTGTGTGAGATCAGACATAGGGGGACGGTAGGGTAACTTAGAAAGCAAAGCTCTCCATCGATTCCCGTATGCTGCCATTGTTTCTTCCTCAAATTGCTTGAGGCTAGCCAGATCACTCAGTGATGCCTTCTTCCTTGTGTTGAAGGCAAAGCGTTCAAGAAACGCATCTACTAATTGATCTAGGTTGCTTATGCTGTGTTTTGGTAATTGTGTGAACCAATCCGAGGCAGGGCCTACGAATGTGGTTATGAATGTCCTAAGCAACAATGCATCATTATCTTGGATGCCGAAGCATTGGCTTAGAAATCTTGTGACATGTTCTTGTGCGTCCTCTTCACCTTTAAAGATTGCCAATTGAGGCAACTTGAAGTGTTCGGGGTAAAGAGGTGTTGGCACTGAGGGATGCACCGGATGACTGCGGAGTTGACGTAATGTGGGTTTTTGATGCCCAACAGATTTTGTCTCCACAGACTCCAAACGCTCTAATAGCGCTTTGTATGCATCGAAAGATTTTATCTCTTCCTCTTTTGTTTGCTCCCGTTGTGAGTTATGGGAGACTGGAGGCCTATGGAGGGGTGGCCGAATGGCAGCCCTCCCGCCTTGATGGGGAGTTTCAGCACATTCTATTTCTGGTTCATACTCCTCATAAAATTCTTGAGGAGTCTCTGGGCGAGACCTATAACCCTGATTGGGTCCTTGCTGAAGGTACCCATCATTGTTTCGGGGAGTGGCTTCCCTCTCGGGTCTATAAGGTCTCGGAGGCAAAGCTTGACGAGGTCGTGGAGACCTGTCCTGCACCAACGGATTATGCCTCTCATATTGTTTGGCTCTTTGGGTGCGAGGGGTTGGCCCCCTCTTAGGTAGTTCATAGCGTAACTCATCCGCTTCGCGTTGCATGCGCTCTCTATCCAAGCGGTGTCGATACTCTATCTCCTGATGACTTTGTTTAAGCCGCATGATTTGGGCTTGACGGGTGGCATGTCTGGCGACTATCGGGTCAATTTGGTCTACCCTATTTTTCTCAGGAGGTTGGAATGTTTCTCCTATGTGTTTGCCTCGATCTTGATGATCTAAAATTTCAATGGGTCGCTTCCCTCTGTCGAGGTAGGCGACATTTACTCGAGGCTCTGGCCTCGATGTATGATCATGATACCTAGCAAGTGCAGAAATGCAAGGTTCCCACGTTGTTTGTTGTCCTCGAGGAATGCGATGGCTTTCCTCGTACTCCCTTTCATGGGTTTGGAAGGGGCGGGCGGAGTTAGCTCGCCCTGTGTAAGGAGCCCCGCGCTCCGGATTTTGTCTTTCTGTCCTGATGGGAGGTAAAGAAGGGACGCCATATCCACGTTGTCCCTCCAAATGGACAGTGTGCCTCTCTAGCGCTTCATCACGTTGTGGCCACTCATGTCTAACCTCAGAAGGTGATTCTCTATTTACATCAAGGTCTACATGTAAAGCGTCTTCCCGAAAGGGGCTGTTTTGAATGGGCATACCCCACCGAGGATTCTGACATGGATTCTTTTGTAGGCCAGACCGATAAGGCGGTATGACCAAGTCCTCGGGACCGAAGCGAAGGCGACTTGTGCCTGCTTCTTGTGTACCTTCCGGAGCTTCTGCCCTTGATTGGGCTTGGCTACGGGTGTACACCATTGCGGTGCTTCTCTACTATCTAAGTAGATTTTTATCTCGTTTATGATGATTTTCTTTTTGTCTACACTAAGCAGAAATGAACACACACACACAAAATCGTGATTATCTCTTTTAAGGATTAATGGTGTGTCCTAAACTGGTTTAGTGCATTTTGATGTTTTGTTTTGTTTTTTGAATGTTTTTGAAGAACGTTTAAATGCATAATGAAGGCTCATATAACTCCCAAAATGGTCGCCCCTTCAATATACCAACCAGGCCGATATACCAACCTCTCTATATACCCGCCCTTACGAGAGGGAGACTATAGGTACGTGAGAGCAGAAGGTACATGGTACGTAGGCGGTACGGAAGGGGGATTGTCCTGTTAATGACACATACCATAGAAGACTTATCCTCGCGCGCATGGGAATCACCCCAGCTGACACTCGGTCAGCTTTCATCAGGATTTACGCCTAACAACAGTGACAATCGGGGAAATGGATGCAAAGCTAAGCCAAGGTGGTGATGAACCCACCGTTGGTCTTGCTCAAGGGCTGGGGTCTTACGACCAGCTCCTTGGTTTAAAGTTATTACGTGAAGTGTGTGGGATTCATTTTATTTAACGAAAATGAAACAAGCATAAATGACTTTCCCTAAGCATGCAGGATAAAATGAAAACAATCAAAGAAACAGAAACAAAAACAAAAAATTTAACAGAGATTATAAAAATCCCTACCTCTTCTCTGCCTGGACCGGTTGCTTCTGAATTTTTGCTCTGAAAATCTACAAGCAGGAATTCGTCCCTCTGTGAGATGAATTTCAGAATAGAATTCGTCCCTGCCAGAGATGAATTTGAATTCGTCTCAGGGTCAGACGAATTACAGTAAAGAATTCGTCACAGTCAGAGACGAATAACAGTCTGCAACAAAAAAATGTACCTGTCAAGCACAAAACACAAAAATTTAATCAGTTTCTTGATCTTAAAAACAGGGGACAGGGTCCCACCGTGATCGCCACTGAAAGCACGAGATTTCGGGCGAAGGAAACACTAATTGCGATGCATTCAAAATCAAATACGCTTAAGTCCTAAAAATGTAGAATGCATGAAATGAAAGAGACGCATTGAAATGAGATACAAGCAAATGGAGAAAACACAGCCCTTTCATTAAACTCTCTTGATCTCTCATTACAAAGATGCCTCCTCCCTTTTCAGGGGCTAGGAGCGTTAAAAGAATTTGATTACAATCAAGACTCAGTGTCCCTTTTTCCGCGTGCCCACACTTGAGATGGGCGGGCCAAGATGATGCCGTCGCTGATGTTGATGAGTCCTTGACCTCTGCTGCTCCTCCTGCGAACAAAGAAACAACGAAGATGTCAGTAGCACCTGCTGCAAATAAGAAGTGTTTGTTCTCTAAAATCGCCAAAAGATGCATATAAACATTTGTCTAAAACAGTGAATAAAGTGAGTCCAAATGACCTAAAAACCTGACAGAAGACAGAAGATATTACCAGAAGGCCATTGCCACTGAGACAGTCGGCCAATCTGCCTTCACCTGGAATTCGTCCCTGGGCAGGACGAATTTTGACTGCAATTCGTCCCTGGGTGGGACGAATTCTATTGTGTTGGAAAAGCCGAAGTGATACTCGCTCCAATGTCGACTCCCGAGACCTCCAAAACACCTGCAAATAGAGGGGTTATGTAATTGGGGCCATTTTGGGATGACCCAGATGGTCGGATTCTCCCAATTTGGCCTCTATCCTCGGGAATTCGATATCGCCACCTGCAAGTTAGTAGGACAACAAAGCGACAAAAGGCATGATAAAATCTGATCAAAATGTTATGAAATTGAAGCTATGAGTTAACCAAATAGAATAACATGAGATGCAACCTGAAAAAATAATCTAGAATGCTTTTAGAATAAAACTTAGAAAGTGCGGGGGTGCCCAAGTGGGCCTCCCACCGTTGGCACTTGATTTCGGCGCCAATCCACTAGGGATGGGCCCAAAACCTCTTAGGATTGGGATGTCTACAAATTGGTGGTGTAAGGTGGTCAAATGTTGGATTTGGGTTGGATCCACGCTTCCAAAAGCCACCCAATAACCTCCCTTGCGAAAGAGATTAGTGGATGTGAGAAGGTGAATCAAAAGGATGCAAGTGGGTAATCAATCGGACAACACTTCGTTGCTTGAAATCGCCTCCAATCTGTCTTTTTGGGTGAGAAAAGTCCCACCTTTTATAGACCCATGGGGTCTCTTTTGAGAGGGAAGCATAAGCGCCATGTGTTGGTCATAGGTGCCATGTGGCGGTCATGTCTTCCCATGAGGGAGGGGAGTCCTCCATGACTTGGGCTTTCATAATCGCCCTTGTGACAGTCCTCTAACGGCCTATCTGCCCACCCACACACGCGTGCGAGGCAGGAGTCATCAACTGACTGTCTTTGGCTGCCACTTGGCGCCATTCTTCTTTTTTCCCGTTAAACTCGGAATTCGTCCCTACCAGAGACGATTTCAGAATTCGTCTCTGGGTGAGACGGATCCCATTTTGAATTCGTCCCCGGGTGAGACGAATACCGAGCAAAGTGTCTAAATGTACCAAATTGCCTCTTGACCTTACAAAATTGCTATGAAAGTGGTTAGGACCACTGTTTGACCTCTGAGGGTTGCCCTGGGGGCTGTGTTTGTCGAAGCAATCAGTGTTTACAGTCACATAATCGGATTGGTGCTGTTTTGGTGTCTACACTTACAATGGGAGCAAACAAGAGAGGAAGAAATAAAATCTTCCGATGCATACAAAGCACTATTAGAGTGTTTAGAGTCTGTGGAGACAAAATCTTCTGGGCATAAAAAACCCACATTACGTCAACTCCGTAGTCATCCGGTGCATCCCTCAGTTCCCACACCTCTTTACCCTAAACATTTCAAGTTGCCTCAATTGGCAGTCTTTAAAGGTGAAGAGGACGCACAAGAACATGTCACAAGATTTCTAAGCCAATGCTTTGGCATCCAAGATAATGATGCATTGTTGCTTAGGACATTCATAACCACATTCGCAGGCCCTGCCTCGGATTGGTTCACACAATTACCCAAACACAACATAAGCAACCTAGATCAATTAGTAGATGCGTTTCTTGAACGCTTTGCCTTCAACACAAGGAAGAAGGCATCACCGAGTGATCTCGGCTAGCCTCAGGCAATATGAGGAAGAAACAATGATGGCATACGGGAACCGATGGAGGGCTTTGCTTTCTAAGCTACCCTACCGTCCCCCTATGTCTGATCTCACACAGATGTTCACAAAAAGTTGCTTGAAATCGATCTCTGGGCTATTGCAGCTGCAGCAATACGCCGACTTAGAAGAAGCTTTGGCGCAAGCCAGAGTTATAGAAGAGATCAAAATAGGCGAAGGCGCAATCACCAAGCCTAAAAAGAAAGAGTGGAATAAAACCACTAAGACCGGGACAACGCAATCACAACACGCTGTGGTTAACCAAGTTGCGATAAATGTTCCCAAGCTTGTGCAAGAAATGCAGCCCCAAAAGGCTAATTACCAGGCAGTGCCTCCTAGTTATGAAAGAGATAATACAAGACAGGAGCAAAATCAGCAGCGTCGCCCTAGGCGACAATTCACCCCTTACACGGAGTCCCGGGACTCCCTATTTGACCGCTTGTCAGCGGCAAATTTAGTCACCCTGCCGTAAATCCAAACTATAGACCCTAACGCTCCTAAGCCTAAGGGATACAGAGAGGAATTGTATTGTAGATTCCATAGGCGCAGAGGACACGACTTGAATGGATGCTGGAAATTCAAAGGATTAATCCAAGATTTGATCGACAATAGAACATTGGCCGTGGACAACCCCATAGCGCCAAATAATCAACAAATGGGGGTATTCAAGGACCCTTTGCCTCGCCCACGAGGCACAGGAAAACCTCTCCAGATTAACGAGGTGCGACAGAATCTTCCCATGCAAGGATTTGTGGGAATGATCAGCATAGTGACAAGGAACAAAAAGTACCAAGCAGTTGCCCCCGAGGTAGCTACGAGGGAAGTTCCAACAACATCGCAGCCTCAACAACGCCCTACGCAGTTGCCTCCGCCTAGACCCGAGGTCACGATACGGACCAAACTCACGCAGAGTTTGCGGACCACATCGGCTAGGCTTTCCATCTACGAGCTTATTCAACAATCAAGCACCTCATAGAGAAGCTCTTATGGAAATTTTAAAAGCCATCGAATTACAGACCTCACGAAGCAAATTCTTTCAACAACTTCGTGGGACATGTGAAACGATGTACGGAGCCGGTCATTACCTTCAGAGAAGATGAAGTCAAAACAATATCGAATGACATGGCAGATCCACCCCTGCACGTTATCGCACGGGTCAACGGGATCCCGTACAAGAGAGTGTTGGTAGATACTGGCTCGTCCAGTAACATCATTACCACTGCGGCCTTAAAACATTTGAAGCTGCCAGCCTCTCATATCACAGCCTCCACGTACACACTGTGAGCTTTCAACGATGCAATATGCTCGACAATCGACACAGTTGTTCTGCCTATCCAGGTAGGACAAAAGACAATACCAACATTGTGCCATGTGTTGGAAGGCGAAATGGCTTACAATATACTGCTAGGGCGGCCTTGGATCAGGGACATGAAGTGTGTCCCTTCGATCGCTCACCAGTGCTTAAAGTATGCTTTTGAAGGAGAAATACATGTAGTCCCCATGGACTTAGAACCCTTCAAGTATTGCAATGCGGTACAATTCATGCCTCAATCGACCCTCCCTTCAACGCATTTGGATTTCCAGCTAAATCCATCTAAAAAGGGTCCAATACCGTAGGCACCATTGGTGACAAAATCAACAAAATCCCAGCCAGGTGAGCCTTCATCATCTGCTCCTTCATTATCAATGCCACCTGTCATGGCCAAACAGAAGGACAAGGGAAAACAGATCATGGAAGAGGCTCAGCCCTTAGAAAAGGGGTTGCCCACAATTTCAACGGTATCAACAGAGGAAACACCTAGCACAACGGAAGCTGAGACTCCTAAAACACCAAACATGGAATGGACTCAGGAAGGACTACCGTTCCCTCCCTCCCAAGCATCAACAATCATTGTTGAAATGGCCAGTACGGGCCTGGGGGAGTATTTAGTGTAGAATGTTGTGGCAACGCCCGCATTGGAATCAGTACAGGACATGGGGAGACCTCGCCTTCCCATAGGAACAATTGTTCCTCTAGGTTACCCACCAAACCAGACAAATTTTGTGTATGGGGGCCTTGATCATGGTCTTGAACCATGCAAACAAAAGGAAGCAGACGAAGAGCCTTTTGTTGAAAATATCAACTATCTGTCAAACCCGAAATTCGCTCTAAGATATCTCGACCAATGCAATTGGCATGGATACGAGCTAGGAAGATATGAGCAAGGGATGCGTGTCCTTTGCCAACCAAGATATCAAATGCCTTATGATAAGTCGGGAGTAGGGTTCAACCACCCCCTGCCCTTAGACATCTTGGTAGAAAATATGCAAGGCCTAGAAATAGGCAACAAGGGGGGATTGGCACCGGATCTTTATGCCAACCCAAATACAGAATATACATTGGGAGATTACCTCCCATGGTCAACAAACACCCTTGGCAATAGCAGTAATCCCTCTCCTTTGCTAGAGAGAGGTGAAAGTTCGAACATTAATCCTCAAAGAGAACATCAACGGTGTCCGGACATCTTTTTGAAGCTGTTCCCCTTAGAGGTTCCAGTTGAATCAACACAGTGTAAAGAGAATCAGGTCCCCCCACTGAGAGTGGAACAACCGCAATGGGATCAGATTAACTTACTGGAACAAGGAGAACCCTCAATGTCATGAATAGTCGCTGAAGAGAATGAACATTTTTGGATCTCCGAAAGTGATTCAGAAGATGAGACTGAGATGATCTATCTCAGACATGCGTGACGGAATAATCGCCCTTTAACTCATGAAGATCTAATGGGACAGATGGGCATAAGGTTAGGGCATGAATGGTGGGTAGACCCAACAAGGTGGGACCAAGTGTTGGATCCATGGCTCCAAATTCAAGATGAGCACCCTCCACCACGAGACCCTATCATGACATCAGTGCCGAGGGAAGACCCCGTCTTCCTACCAACACATAGGGCCGATCCGTTCATACCCGTCCCTACAGAACCAGATCCAGAGCATAGGGAGCATCCAGAATGTTCGAGTTATAACACCCGTGGTAATGGAGACCAAACTCATTTCATCCACATGATCTCCATTGACTTGACCGCACCCATCCACAATCCGGCCGATCCAGCACGGTCATTGCATCTAGACATAGATGCCATCGACTGGGATCGCGTCAATTCACCTTTATCACCATCGTAGTACTGGCCTTTCGGTGAAATGCCTCATTTTACCCCAAGGACAACTCAAGATATTTTTCAGGCTGAAGAGGGACCCGAGGTTCCAAACGCGGATCTAAACTCAGCCAATGATATCCATTTGATCCCAACTCCACATCAGTTGGAGGACGGATCCCACATGTCAGTCGAGGAAATGACTAACGTAGACATCGAGCTTAGACCCAATGAATCCACAGATTCTCAAGCTGGGGGTAAGTCTTATCCCCCAAAGAGCAAGCCGACTACATTGCCCTTCTCAAAGAGAAGAAGGAGGTTTTTGCATGGTCGTACAAGGATATGCCAGGACTAGACCCGTAGCTAGTCACGCATAATTTAACGCTTGATCCGACAATCAAGCCCGTAAAGCAAAAACTACGAAAGATGCACCCAACATTGGCCTTGATGGTCAAAGATGAATTGCAAAAGCTGTTGGATGCACAGTTTGTCATCTCGCATGGATTATCCGCCATGGTTGTCCAACATGGTTCCCGTCAAGAAGCCCGACGGGAGGATTCGCATATGCACCGATTTTCGAGATCTAAACAAAGCGAGTCCTAAGGATGATTTCCCCTTGCCCAAGCATCGACGCGTTGGTAGACGCTACAACAGGTCACGAAATGCTCTCCCTAATGGATGGTTTCTCAGGATACAATCAAATTCGTATCAATCCTGAAGACCAACTAAAAACGGCGTTCACAACGCCTTGGGGGACATTTTGTTATAAGGTCATGCCTTTTGGCCTTAAAAATGCTGGCGCCACCTACCAACGTGCCATGACATATATCTTCCACGATTACATGCACAAAACTTTGGAAGATTACATGGATGATTTGTTAGCCAAGTCTCTTTTGCGCTCGAATCATCTCGATGACTTAAGCAAGATTCTCGATCGCCTCATAGAGCATAAGGTCAGACTGAATCCCAAGAAGTGCGTATTTGGCGTCACATCTAGAAAACTCTTGGGTTTTATAGTCTCAAAATGAGGCATCGAAGTGGACCCAAACAAAGTCAAGGCAATCCTTGAAATGGCTCCCCCAACCACTATCAAGCAGCTCAGAAGTCTGCAAGGAAAGGTCGCGTCGATTAAACGCTTCATAGCGCAATTATCTGACAAATGCCGACCCATGAACAAATTATTGCACAAAGGGGTTACATTTCATTGGGATGACGAGTGCCAGTCAGCCTTTGATGAAATCAAACAATACCTGGCTTCGCCACCAGTATTGGCACCACCTAGACCAGGAGTGTCGTTCTACTTATACATCTCAGCTACTGAGGTGGCACTGGGCGCCATGCTAGCCCAGAAGAATGAACTTCACAAGGAACAGGCTACTTATTATCTTAGCCGCACCCTGGTCAGTTACGAACTTAACTATGCATACGTTGAGAAACTCTGCTTGGCAATGGTGTTTGCTACCAAAAAGCTACGCCACTACATGCTGAGCAACACTACGTATGTTGTGTCTAAGGAGAATCCATTGCGATACATGATGAGTCGTACTTATCATAGTAGTCGCACGGCAAAATGGATCATGTTGTTGACGGAATTTGACATAGAGTTTATTGGACAAAAATCTATCAAAGGACAAGTCATAGCCGATCAACTAGCAGAGGCTCCTCTTGAAGACGATCAGCCTCTGGTCATAGAACTACCCGATGATGGGGTCTTCCATGTCTCGAAATCGTCGGATTCTGATGAGCCTGAGTCACAGGCCGACATAACCCTATTCTTCGATGGTTCTAAATGTGAGCAAGGTGGTGGCACGGGAATTGTATTCTTCACACCGCAGGGTGCTCCAATGCCCCTGTCATTTAAATTAAACTTCCAGTGCACCAACAATAATGCAGAATATGAAGCCTTGCTCCTAGGTCTTCAGACAACAATCGCCATGAACATCAAACGACTGAACATCTTTGGTGATTCGCTGTTAATAGTCAATCAAGTCAAAGGGGTATATCAATGCAAATGCCCAGTCCTGAAGGCCTATAAAGCCCTTGTGGACAAATTCCTGGCAAAACTTGAGTGGTATGACATCGAGGCACTCCCTCGATCATCGAATCATTTTGCGGACACAATGGCCTCCTTGGGGTCACTAATCCCGCAAGACCTTTCCGGTGATATGACAACCATTCAAGTCAAAACCTTATCGCAATCCGCGATGGAGCGTGCAAGCCTAGACTTGACGCCAGGAATCCACATGATCCAGATTGAACCATCCTCGGATAAGTTCTTTCGAATCCGAGATCATCTGAAACGTGCCAACTGGGGGTCCTTGTTTTCCCCCACTCCCACTAATAGCAACACAACGCTATTCTTACAAGTTCTATCCCATTCAGCATTTGTTAGGGAAGAACTTCAAAAGGGATTGGCTGTTCATACTGTCGAGGTTTCCGATCAACAGGACTGGTATTTACCCATTAGAGACTACCTCAAGTTAGGTAATCTTCCCCTTGGATTGACGCATGCCGCAAAATGAACATTCAAGCAGAAAGCGGCTAAGTATGTCTTGATAGGAGACATTTTGTATCGTCGCAGCTATGAAGGAATCCTTCTTCGTTGCTTGGACCAACAAGAGTCCACTTGGGCGATCGCCCAAGCGCACGACGGTACATGTGGTGGCCACTTTAGTGGTATGGCCATCGCAAAGCGCATTCTTCGCATGGGCTATTATTGGCCATATTTAGAGCGAGATTGTTGCGCATATGTCAAGAAGTGCGTGAAGTGTCAACATCATGCCAATTTGATGCACGTACCTTCCCAAGCCTTGCAGAAGCTCGATCTGCTTGGCCATTTTCGCAATGGGGCTTCGATCTAATTGGAAAGATCTCCCCTGCATCATCAGGCCATCACACGTTTATCATAACGGCCACAGAGTATTTTACCAAGTGGGTGGAAGCAATTCCGCTGACCTCTACGACAGGACCCCGCATTGTGGAGTTCATTTTGCATAACATCATATGTCGTTTTGGTATTCCATCCAAAATAATCTCGGATAATGGGCCATCATTCAAGAACAAAGACGTGCGTGCTTTGACCACAAAGTACAAAATTCAGCACAGTTTTTCGACACCCTATTATCCACAGGCAAATGGGCAAGCAGAGGCGTCAAACAAAATGCTAGTTGCCATCCTTAAAAATACGGTCACAGATAGTCATAAGGATTGGCACATCCAAATCCCACTTGCCCTTTGGGCTTATCGCACTAGCATTCGGACGCCAACTGGGGCAACTCCGTTTTCGCTCGTGTATGGCTCAGAGGCAGTAATGCCTCTCGAGTTGGAAATTCCTTCCCTCCGCATATCAATGCAGGAGTTCATCGATGATGACACTGCACGGTAGGCCCGGTTAGACCAACTTACGTTGCTTGACGAACGACGCGTTAATGCTCTCGAGCACTTACGTATCTATCAAGAGCGGCTTAAGAAAGCTTACAACATGAAAGTTCACCTAAGGGACTTTCGGGTTGGTGATTTGGTTTTGAAGGAAAACCAACAGAACTCTAATTTGCCGTCCCACCTAAGGGACAAGTTCACGGCAAATTGGTTAGGTCCATATGTCATTGATAGCAAAATAGGACCCGGGACGTACCGGCTAGCTTCTCTTGACGGTATCAAGGAAACAGAACCCTTGAATATCAGTCATTTACGACCATTTCATATCTAAGAGAGCCATATCCCAAAAATGCTCCAAGGATTATCGAAATCACTTGGTCAACCCAAAAAGCTCCAAGGATTATCGCAATCACTTGGTCACCCAAAATGCTCCAAGGATTATCGCAATCACTTGGTCACCCAAAAAGCTCCAAGGATTATCGCAATCACTTGGTCAACCCAAAAGCTCCAAGGATTATCGCAATCACTTGGTCACCCAAAATTCTCCAAGGATTATCGCAATCACTTGGTCACCCAAAAAGCTCCAAGGATTATCGCAATCACTTGGTCACCCAAAAAGCTCCAAGGATTATCGCAATCACTTGGTCACCCCAAAAAGCTCCAAGGATTATCGCAATCACTTGGTCACCCCAAAAGCTCCAAGGATTATCGCAATCACTTGGTCACCCAAAAGCTCCAAGGATTATCGCAATCACTTGGTCACCCAAAAAGCTCCAAGGATTATCGCAATCACTTGGTCACCCAAAAAGCTCCAAGGATTATCCTAAATCACTTGGTCAAACCCCCAAAAGCTCCAAGGATTATCGCAATCACTTGGTCACCCCAAAATGCTCCAAGGATTATCGCAATCACTTGGTCACCCAAAAAGCTCCAAGGATTATCGCAATCACTTGGTCATCCCAAAAAGCTCCAAGGATTATCGCAATCACTTGGTCAAAACCCAAAAGCTCCAAGGATTATCGCAATCACTTGGTCATCCCAAAATGCCCCAAAGGATTATCGCAATCGCTTGGTCAAAAATCAAGAAAATTCAAAAATCAACAAAAATCATCAAAAACAACAAAAATTTGCATCTCATTTCTAGGCATACTCAAATTCATCAATAGAGAGTTCTTCTCGCATCTCATCTTCATATTCACAAAAATCAATCCATCAAAAATACAAAAATATATAGCTGCATCAAAGCATTGCATCCATACATTGCATACTTGTGGTCATATAGGTCAAAGGCACCATAGGCTGTAATTGCTCTGCTAGTCCATCTTGTTCCACACTGTTCCATTTTACAAAAACAACAAAAACACCATGCATCGCTTTTACCACACTAGAGTCAGTGGTCTTTTAATGTATCAAGAGTTTTCGTGATTCAGTCATCATTTTGCTCTTTAGCCACGTAATGTACCGAGTCAAACAGATTTTATGAAGGTAGAGTCATACTTGAAATACACCTTGTTACGTAACATCCCAACACAAATTAAAACACATAAAACAATTCCTAAGTTGTGTGAACGAAAGATGAAACTCGCACAGTAATCCAGGTCACCATAAGCGAAACGGTTATCTTGCTCATCCCCCGTGCGAATGACCCCAAGAATGCTGAGAGTTGGCAAAAGGACAAGCATCCTCCCTACCCAATTCCCTAAGAATCCCTAAGTTCTCAATAGTTGCAAAACATCAAAAATTTGCAAAACGTCAAAACTCAAATATTTGACATCCTACAGTGCACACATCAAACGGCACAAACGATAGTGATTTTCGTCACTCCATATCCCCAATCCCTTGCTCAAAAGAAAAACAAATCAAAATAAACAAGTGATCTTATCACTACAAACGAGCAAGTATCCCAATATAATTGAAGAAAAGAAGGGAGTTGAACTTGAATCCCCGGAACTCTCAGCATTCTAACAGGTCATGAGGCAAGCCTCAGCACCGGTTTGGTTGATAGCCTATCGGTAACTAGCGATAAACCTCTCGCATGACGATATATCTGTCACATTAACTTGTGTACAGATCAATTTTTGCATGTGGATGAGCTAGCTTACGACATCCTGGATAACATCGCAGATTAATCTAACTGAATACAACAAAGGAGTTAGTGGAGCTAATTAGGTGATCCTCGATACGAGTTCGGTTGAAAGCCCATCTGGCACTGGCGGTATCCCGACAAATACCACATAAATGAACTCAATTGCACACACAGGGATGTGAAATAGCTTGGTCAAAAACAAGTCCGATTCATACCTTGTTCAAAAGTCTTGTAAGATAGAGTACAGTCGTGGCTAGTGAGTTAAAACCGTCTGAGTCTCAGAAAAAACTTAGCTACATTTCTAAACCAACTGCACTGCTTTTCATCCTTACAATACCATCAAAAAATACAAAAAGAGAAAAACCACATGTATACATACAGAGTCATACATCATAGCAATCGCCTAAAAACAAAATAAAGAGCGTCTTAAACAGTCTATGGTGTCATAACCAACCATCACAAAATTCCATTCATCCATTTTTGCATATCACATAAAAAATCAAAAACATTTGCATTCATCATAACATAAGCATTCATCAAAATAAATAAACACGCATTCATCCATAGTCATTAAGCCATCATGAATAAACATCAGATCATCACATGTACATAACCAAAATAAAACCGGTATATATATATATATACATCAAAAAAAATGCCCGCAAGCTACAAAACTGGTCCTCAGACCCCGCAATCATATAACAAAACCCACCCTAAGGCGTCGACCACCATGATCACGCAGGATCGGTGCGACGGGAACTACCCCCCGTGGTGTGGGTCCTATGGGACCCTGTAGGGCGGCTACTACTAGCCCCCGCATCACGCCCGCTACCGCCTCCCTCATCCAATCGCCTACGACGAGATGATGCTGACTGCTCAGTCGCACTATCCCTCGTCCGGCGTGAAGATCCACTCCCCGAGGGCTCAGGTAGCCGCCCACCAAGGCGGATGACCTCCCTCTCCAAGTCTAGCCGATGTCGAAACCACTCTGCCTCCCACCGATGGTAGTAAGATACCGCATCATCACGCTGTGCCAAAACCCTATCCCGCTCTACTAGCTGGGCCCGCAGGAGATCCCTCTCCCGCAGCGCGTCCCCCAGCTCCAGATCTCGCATCCGCAGTAGCTCTGTCAGTCATGCATTTTCAGCGCGTATCTCAGACTCCATCTCCTCTATATCAGCTTGAAGTACAGGACCCTCCGAAACAGCAGCCTGTTCTGGCTCCCACTGCTCCTCCATGTCCTGCATGTCCGGCTGATCCGGAGCTCCCAAATCTACATCCTCATCCCCCACCTCAACCATGTCCGCATCATCCAATGGAACTCCCCAATCATCCCCTGCTGCCTCAGCACCATCCACTGCCGCCTCCGTGCCTCCTAGTGGCCCCTCTCCTCTCCATCGCCGTAGCACCCACCACGAGTCATACTCAGTGGTAGTCCCGACGTCATCTACGTCCGGGACGTCAATCACCGCATCTGACTCCTCGCCCAATGGCGCGATGACCGGTCGATCTAGAGCCCTCTCATCTCCCCGATGTCGATAGACCACGGGCTCACCAGAAACCCCTGGCGCACCCCAAACTGTCGTGTAACCCGGCTATATGAGAAAAACTCATGCTCGGTCCCGTGCCGCCCAATCAACCACCGCTCCCTACGTACCCGTCGAAGCCACTCCCCAGCCTCCGGCCAGGCTGGACAGTCCCGATAAGGGCGCCAAACCACCTCCCCTAGAGTGAGCCGAGAGAAGGCATCAGTATAGTGCTCTACGACACCTGCCCATCGCCGACTCTGCCCCTGCTCTACAGACCGCCACCATAGAGATGCATAGCCTATCTCCTCATCATCCATCGCCGCCCGAGTCGTCCATGGTAACCCGATCGGCCTCTCAACTGCTATGTGCTGCCAACCCCAGCACTGCAATAGATAACTACAGCTGACCCCCTTCCGCTATCGACAGCGGACCCCATACAGCTCCCCGTAGAGCTGTGCCAACAATGTCTGTCCCCATCTCAAAATCAGCGGTGCCTCTATCGGGCACTCCACCAACTGCCACACCAAATCCAGCAGGTTCCACGGGAACCTCGCGCCTGACGAGTCAGGTAGAAGCATGTTAGAAATGAGGCCCATCAAGAATGCGTGCCTCACTCCTAACACCCCCCTCTCCTGCCACCATCCAACCAAAATCCCCCCAGCCTGGCAGTCCACCTCGGCTGTCTCCACTGGGTTCGCTACACCCAGCCGCTCCCCATGCCCGAAGCATCTCGTAAGTACAACAGTCCGCTGATCAAACGACGATGTCCTAATAGGCAGTCCATCTATCAGAATCCGAAGCAACCGATAGACATCCTCCAGAGTCACAGTCATCTCCCCTATCGAGAGATGGAAGGTATTGGTCCACGGATCCCAAAGTTTGATCAGGGCCATCAGATAGGCCTGATCCGGGACCACAGGCTCCAGCCGAGCCACCTGCTTGAGCCCAAGGGCATCAAGCCATTCCCGATCATCATCAGTCAGTGCCCCCGCGCCTCGAGAAAAGCAAGCAGGTACACGGTACCGGCTCCTAACAACCTCGCAAAAGAAAACAATTCAACAAAAAAAAAAAAAATCATGGAAAAGAACTGTATAGCAATAACAAGCGCAAAAATTCAAATAAAAAAAAAACAAATTTTCAGTTCCAGGAAAAAAAAAAAAAGAAAACGTTAAGGTTTCTAATCTTAACTGATTAATTCAAAAACAGCATAAAAAAAATTCAAAAAACACAAAAAAATACGTCTAGGGTTTTACGTTCCGTTATCCTAGGGTTTAGTCGTAACCAAAATTCTTTACCTAGGTTTTACGTTACGTTTAATTGTACAGTAAGTCTTAGTTGCCTTCAATCCAGTTTAAGGGTTTAAGGTTTAAAACAAATTTTGAAAACATCATCACAAAAATAATTAAATAAAACAAGTGCAATTTTAAACAAAAATAAACTCTAGGCAGCACTTACAGGTTTCGCTTCGGCTCCGCCGCTCGAACCAGTGTGTGCACTCATGATGGCAGAGAAAATTTCAGCAGCGCTTCGCTTCGCAGATTTACCTCCTCCTCCCAGAGCTCCAAAATCGCAAGAAAAATTTGACACAAATGAGCCCAAATTCAAGTTTTGGCCCTTAAATAGGCCTTTTGAGCTGGAATTCATCCTTGACTGGGACGAGCGCTCTGGTTAGCGCTCGTCCCACCCAGGGACGAATTCTACAGCTAGAATTCGTCCCACCCAGGGACGAATTCAGGCCAAAACTTCAAAAACATCAAAAAATGATCAAAAATGCACTAAAAATAGACAATAAATTTGCCCGATAGGAGTGCTACTGCACCTGACATCCAGGGCATACAAAATAGACATTGGAGTCACAAATTATCATTATCCTACTCCCTAAGAAGGCTACCATAGCCGGACCGCTCCACGGGAAGACGGATTTCCGATAATTTAATCCCCAAATGGTGTCACAAAAAAAACAACAAAAACAATAAAAAATGCAACACAAACAAACAACAATAAGCATTGCCGGACACAAGTGCTCTTGCACTTAACATCTGGGCAAAGAAATTCGATGTCGGGGTCAAATTCTCACTCTCCTACTTCCCCAAGAAGGCTACCATAGCCGGACCGCTCCACGGGAAGATGGGTTTTCGATGATTTCACCCCATTACGGCATCACCAAAAGGGTTAACACCCACCAAAAATAGGTCCAAATGTTGGAAAAATTGCAAATGCTTAACAGTAAACCCTCTAAAGGCCCCCTTGCACAAGTCATCTTGGGTCAAGCGACTCGTCGCTTTTCTCACGAAGGTCATTCCCTCATCGATTCGTCGCTTGAGGGGGTAGTCACACTTAGTCACCAATCAACAATCACACACCCAATTAAGGAAAACGACATGCATTCAAAGAATCATTGACAAAGACAATTACGCTCCTACTTGGGGCAAGTAAACAAGCAACAATCAAATTGATCAAACGCTTGGCATTTCGTGAATCATGAACACAAGGTTCCCCCGAGGACAAAAGGTTGCGCCCTTTGCCTAATCATGACTGATCAATGTCCAAGCTCAAGTCACACCTCACCAAAATAGGTTAATACTTGAAATCAAACTCCTTAGCTCGTCGAAGCAAGGATTCAAGAATGCATGCCCTTTCCATGCTTGGGGCATCAAAAGTTGGTTAGGTTACCAAGAAACCCTAATCATTAGTGCTTTGGTTATCTATTTTTGCTCGACGCTGCGCTATGCACAGCGCATCCCAAAAAGGGGCATCTGTAGACACCAAAACAACACCAATCCGATTATGTGACCGCAAACACTGATCGCTTTGACAAACACAGCCCCCAGGGCAGCCCTCAAAGGTCAAACAGTGGTCCTAACCACTTTCATAGCAATTTTGTAAGGTCAAGAGGCAATTTGGCACATTCAGGCACTTTGCTCAGTATTCGTCTCACCCAGGGACGAATTCAAAATGGAATCCGTCTCACCCAGAGACGAATTCTGAATTCGTCTCTGGTAGGGACGAATTCTGAGTTTAACGGGCAAAAAGAAGAATGGCGCCAAGTGGCAGCCAAAGACAGTCAGTTGATGACTCCTGCCTCGCACGCGTGTGTGGGTGGGCAAATAGGCCGTTAGAGGACTGTCACAAGGGCGCTTATGAAAGCCCAAGTCATGGAGGACTCCCCTCCCTCATGGGAAGACATGACCGCCACATGGCACCTATGACCAACACATGGCGCTTATGCTTCCCTCTCAAAAGAGACCCCATGGGTCTATAAAAGGTGGGACTTTTCTCACCCAAAGAGGACAGATTGGAGGCGATTTCAAGCAACGAAGTGTTGTCCGATTGATTACCCACTTGCATCTTTTTGATTCACCTTCTCACATCCACTAATCTCTTTCGCAAGGGAGGTTATTGGGTGGCTTTTGGAAGCGTGGATCCAACCCAAATCCAACATTTGACCACCTTACACCACCAATTTGCAGACACCCCAATCCTAAGAGGTTTTGGGCCCATCCCTAGTGGATTGGCACCGAAATCAAGTGCCAACGGTGGGAGGCCCACTTGGGCACTCCCGCACCTCCTAAGTTTTATTCTAAAGCATTCTAGATTATTTTTTCATATTGCATCTTATGTTATTCTGTCTGGTTAACTCATAGCTTCAATTTCATAACATTTTGATCAGATTTTATCATGCCTTTTGTCGCTTTGTTGTCCTACTAACTTGCAGGTGGCGATATCGAATTCCCGAGGATAGAGGCCAAATTGGGAGAATCCGACCATCTGGGTCATCCCAAAATGGCCCCAATTACATAACCCCTCTGTTTGTAGGTGTTTTGGAGGTCTCGGGAGTCGACATTGGAGCAGCATCACTTCGGCTTTTCCAACACAGTAGAATTCGTCCCACCCAGGGACGAATAGCAATCAGAATTCATCCTGCCCAGGGACGAATTCCAGGTGAAGGCAGATTGGCCGACTGTTTCAATGGCAATGGCCTTCTGGTAATGTCTTCTGGTCTTCGTCAAGTTTTCGTGCCATTTAGACTCATTTTATTCACTCGTATTGGACAATATCTTTACATGCATCTTTTGGCAATTTCAGAGAACAAACACTTCTTATTTGCCATCAGGTGCTACTGACATCTTTGTTGTTTCTTTGTTCGCAGGAGGAGCAGCAGAGGTTAAGGACTCATCAACATCAGCGGCGGCATCGTCTTGGCCCGCCCATCTCAAGTGTGGGCACGCGGAAAGAGGAACCTTAAGTCTTGATTGTAATCAAATTCTTTTAACGCTCCTAGCCCCTGAAAAGGGAGGAGGCGTCTTTGTAACAGAGATCAAGAGAGTTTAATGAAAGGGCTGTGTTTTCTCCATTTGCTTGTATCTCATTTCAATGCGTCTCTTTCATTTCATGCATTCTACATTTCTAGGACTTAAGCGTATTTGATTTTGAATGCATCGCAATTAGTGTTTCCTTCGCCCGTAATCTCGTGCTTTCAGGGGATACCTATGCTCTTCTCAAAAAATCAAGGTTTTCTCCCATTTTAGAGACATGCCATATTAATTTTGGATGCATAGCTCGATTGACTCGACTACCACAAAGTCTTATTGCCAATCTTCAAAACAACACATGACAAGCAAATATATGAACTAGATGTTCTTTCGAATAAACACTCGCACATTCGAATAAAGGCAAGCATGAAAATAAAATGCCTTCACATATTAGACACACTCACATCTATTTACTAAAGACTCAATTTTATTTAAAATAAACACATACGTAAAACCTTCCCTACGAGGGATAAATCTCATAGTTAATTAAGCAACACATTTATTTTTTTAAACAAGTTTCCAATAAGAAGTAGATAAATGGATGTATAGAACTCTATCAAAAAGAAACAAATTTTACATAAGCATTATAATAACAACCTCAATATGTTACATTGTCTTGGATTTTACAAAAAGTTAAAAACATAAATATTGGTTACAAACTTCCATGAATTCACATATGTTCAGCGTAATTTGTTTCAAAGAAATCGACCAGATTCTAAGAGAGCTAATTGGTGTTAATATTACATGGGAAGTCAATATCCTGTCATTCGCAAGTGAATAATTCTCTTTCACTTCTCATAAAAACTTGGCTCTTGGGTTTGGTACACTGATCGCTACTACTATCCTCAGTAGCAAAACTAAATTTTAAAATGCCAAAGTAGTAATATCATCGATCATTAAAAAGGAAATATCCATTCCTCAAGATCAGAGTGTTGGACATTTTGAGTCCTTAAGTCAAATTTGTCATTGATTTCAAGAAATGAAGTCATCATTAATGTCAAGGAATTTGTCAAGAAACAAGTTATCAAAGTTGTCATTGATATCCAAGAAGAAGCTTCTAATAAAGTCAAAGGTCAAGAGGAACAATGCAAAGGTTAAAAGCAAAGGGCTCCATAATATTTTTAAATATTATGTGGATGCATAATTTAAACGGTTTTCATAAAAACCCAAGAAAGTTTATTGCACAGCTAAAGGGAGGTTTAAAATTTATTTGATAAATTATTTAAATTCAAAATGAATTTAAATATTATAAATAAATATTGTTTATACCAAGGTGAAAAGTAAAATATGGTTTAAATAAAACCAAAGGGTTTTACAGAATTAATTTATAAAATTTAAATTCAAAATAATTTAAATATTTTATAAATTAATAAAGCTCCAAAGGAAATTTGAGTGTCGACATCCAAAATTGTTGAAGGCAATTAGAGCACTAACGTCATGCATGGAGGAAGAAATTTGGTATATAATCTAATGACTTAGAGGCATTTTATTTTATTCTTTTACTTGATAATCGAATGTGTGCGGTTGTGTTTGAATTCATGAGGAAGAAAGAAGCAATGATCATTTTGTTTAGCACTAGTGAATAACATCAAGGGGATTTGCGCCGAAAGTCCAAGCGCCAATGGGGAAAGTGGCCTAGTGGTAAAGAGAACATCGTTAAGGTGTTGGATGCAAGGAGGTATGTATTTGAAACACAGCGGCATTGTTTTTGTTGCAGTTGCATTGGTGTTGGAGAGTGCCAAGGAAAGGCGCACGTTTTGCGCTAGGTGAGCAGGGAAGATTTTAGAGCACATGGTGCTTGTTAGTCCCCAAGAAAGTGCCTAGCTTGCATGGCATTGGGAGCCACGGCTAGGGCACTAGTTGAGGTTGCACTATGTGTTCGAATCCCCTCCAAGGTAAGGTAATAAATTTTGATTTTAATTTTTGTGTGTTGCCTAAAGTTTGGAGTTAAAAGGGTGCATGAAAGGATTGTTAATGGGAAATAATTTTTGATAATTTGGAGGAATAAGGTATTAAGTTTTATTTTAATAAAGTGTTTTGACATATTGATTTATTGAAATATTAAAAGGATAGATGGAGCTTCTTGTCTTAGGTTATTTTGAAAAGAAGAGTGCATTGAATATTATTGGGAGATTATAAGGTGTAAGTGGTAATTTAATTTTTGTAAATGTTGATGAATGTTTTCTTAAATATGGAGTGATAAGGTGTATGTATGTTTTGATGTTTACATTATATTTTGAGGAAGTTAATCACCTTATAATTTCTTTGAGCTTCGCAATAAGCGTTTGATATTTTTGGCAAATTTAGAAGATTCCTTCATCATCAATAAAAAGGTATGAGTAGATTTTCCAAAGTTTAATTTGATTGGTTGGTTTTTTGGAAAATAAGTTTGGAGTGAAAAGGACTTTATTAGGGTTTCCTTTAAGATTTTTTGAGTTAATGCATCAAGTTTTTTTGGAATAAAGAGTTGTGATTAAAACCTTGTTTAATAAGCATTGTTGTTGAAAATATTGGTTATGTGAAGAACTTGAACTAGGGTTTGAACATCATTGCTATGAAAGGATTGTTTTATAAGCATTGTTGTTGAAGTGATTTGTTGAGCAAAGAACTTGAACTAGGGTTTGAATATCATTGCTATGAGAGGATTGTTTTATAAGCATTGTTGTTGAAGTGAGTTTTTGAGCAAAGAAATTGAACTAGGGTTTGAAAAGAACATGAGTATCATTTTTATCTGAGATTTGTTGTTGAGCGTTGTTGGAAATATTTTGAGTGAGTTTTCATATGATTGGACTAGGATTTGTGAGCAAGGGTTGTTTCATTGAGTGATTGGTTGAGTAGATTTGGTTGAGCCTATTCAAGTGGATGTGTGAAGTAATTTTTTAAGTTTCATAAAACGAATTATTCTATATTCTTATTTGAGTTGATATTGAGCATTGAGTTAAAACATATTGGGTCTCTAACAATTATCTTTATGTTTCTATGAGATTGGACAAGTTTTGTGTGAACTTGTTAAGCATATTTGAGGTAAGTCTTTGAGGAGACTTGTGGATTGATTATGTGTGAGCCTTTTGTGGAAGCTTACAATACATATTTGAGCAAGTTCTAAGTGGACTTGTTGAGCAGATTTTAGCAAGTTCTGAGTGGATTTGTTGAGCAGATTTAAGCAAGTTTTGAGTGGACTTGTTGAGTATATTTCAGCAAGTTTTGAGTGGACTTTTTAAGTATTTTTGAAAAAAATTTGAGTGGACTTATTGCGTAGATTTGAGCAATTTTTGAATTTTAGAAAGTTTTGAGTGGACTTTTTGAGCAGATTTGAACAAGTTCTATATGAACTTGTGGAGTAGTGTTTGGTGTATATTTGAGGATAGGTTTATGCCAGACAAAATATAGAGATTGAGTATATTTGTGCTAGACTAAAGGACCGTGTTTAGTGTAGATTTGAGATAGATCTTTGGACGTGACATTGTAGAGAAGATAGTAGTCTCTAGTGGATAGATATCCATCAGCCAGGATAGTAATGATAGGTCTTCTGAGTGGGGACAAGAGTATTCAGTGGAGAGAGATCCACAAGCTAAAGCAGTGGAGGTAGTAGTCTTCTAGAGGATCATCAGCCAGAGCAAAGGATGAGTTATCCTATGAATAGAGATCCACAAACTTGATTTAGGGTATTGGTATCTCCTTTGGATAGAGGTACATAAATATTGTAATAGGGAAAGGATTCTCAATAGATTTATTGAGAAATTTTTAGTGAAATATTTTATCTATGGAGTAGCCCACATTGGGTGAATCACATTAAATTGGTGTCTTTATTGTGTGTGATGATTTGTGCTTTTCTTTGGTTATTGCTATTGATATTGTCATTGATTATATTAATTAATATTGTTTGTGAAAGAAAAGTTAAAAGTGATCTTATACTATTCATCCCCCATATCTTAGTATAAGCTTGTGTTATTCAATTCGTATAAGAGTTGGTTCCTTTGGAAAAGGTTTAACAACTTGAAGGAAGATCTTACAAGAACAAAAATGGCAAAGAAAGGCAAAAGTAGAACCATGAGATAGAAGAAGAAAAGAACACACATGGTCATGAAAGAAAAATAAGATGAATTTGATATTATTTTTTTGGGAGGAAGAATAGAAATAGATTCAAGAGATGAATCAAACAGTGGAGAAAATATCAGATTGATAAATTTTTGTACCAAATGTAGGAATACAGGTTACCATGCAACTTATTGTCCACAAGAAGGTGAAGAATGTTTTGTTTGTGGTCAACTTGGCTATGATGCAGGTTATTTCAATGGGTTTAGTAGCGGTGAAGAAGAAGATGATATTTTTAGAAATGAAATCTTAGAGGTTGGTTCAAGAAAGGATAACAGGGACAATCAAAACAGGTATGAAGAAAAAACTCTACTTTCAGTATTAGAATAAAATGATCCTATAGAATATCAAAGAAAGAAATAAAGAAGAGAAAGATTCAGAAAAAGAAAAGGATGAAGCCACTCTTAAGGAACTTGTTGAATTGAAAGGAGAGAATTTATAATTGAAGGCTCAAATACAATAAAATGAGAAATGTAAGACAAAGCTTCTACAATATCTCTCTGACTTGAGATATAAGGTTTAAAAGGCAATAAGAGTTGAAGAAGGTATGATTGAAAAGTCAAAGGTAAAAAGAATAGAATGTGAAAGACTTATGGTTGCTCTTGAAGAATTAAAAAGGGAGAACTCAGGATTAAGAGTTCAATATCAAGAAGATGAGAAAGTAAAAGCAAAGTTTCTATAGGAACTCACCAACTTCAAAACCAAGGTTGAAGAGGCAAGAAGGATTGAAGAACGTATGATTTTGTGACATGTTGCAGGAGAGGGAGTCCGAAAGAGAAAGTGTCACAATTTTGTGACATGTTGCTTGAGAGGGAGTCCGAAAGAGAAAGTGTCATGATTTCGTGACATGTTGCTGGAGAGAGAGTCCAAAATGAAAAGTGTCTCGATTTCGTGACATAATGCAGAAGAGAGATTCCAAAATAAAAAGTGTCACGATTTCGTGACATAATGCTGAAAAGAGAGTCTGTGGTGTGAATTGTCATGATTTCGTGACAAGTTCGAAGAGAGAGAAAGGAGCAAGACAAAGTGTTGTGATTTCACGACATGCTACAAAACTCGAAGTAAGAACTATCGTGATTTCGTGACATGCAACAAAGGGAAGAGTCGAAAGCTGAAAGCGTCATGATTTCATGATAGGCTGCAAAGAAATCGTACGGATGCTGAAAGTGTCACGATTTCGCAACAAGTTGAGATGGCAGCATTCAGTTGGAGAAAGTTTCACGATTTCACGACAAAAATAGGAAGCAAGTCTTCAACAAAAGAAGCGTCGTGATTTTGTGACACATTCAAGAAGGAAGAGCTCGAAGGTGAAAGTGTCGTGATTTCATGACATGTTCCAGTTTTGTGAGCGTAAGGCAGAGAAAAGCATAAGGCAGCAAAAATGCCACGATTTTGCGACATGTTCCATTTTTGCTAGTGCAAGCCGAGAAAAGGTTGAGAAAGCAAGAAGGGTAGCGATTTCGTGATAGAATTGAAGATGACATTAGTAGAGGAAGAAGTGTCATGATTTCATGACAAAAGTAGAGAAGAAGGCCATGAAGACAGAAGGGTCGCAATTTCACGACAAAAGTGAAGATGACATCAGTAGAAGCAGAAAGTGTCACGATATCACGACAAAAGCCATAAGATAGTGTACGATTGCAAAGGTGTCACGATATCGCGACATGTTGTAGTTTAACGATAGAAGCTACAAAGGAGTTGTAGAGGCAGTGAAGCCATCAAAGTTAAATTTGGGCCGATGAATTTTAGGGTTTGCAGCCGATGTAGTTTAGGGTGTGCAGTCGACTAAGATCAAGGTTTTAATCTTGAAAGTGTTAGTATAAAAGGAGGGCTGCTTAGAGAGTTAAGCATCGATCATGTGTGTGTTCGAAGTGCGACTTTCACAGATAGAGTGCGGGGGAGAAGTTCGATCACCGAGTACAGAGTGCATTTCTTTTGAATCATCTAAGTGAGAGAGATCGCAAGGAATCAGAGTGCACGAAGATAGTGCTACTGTGTTTTGCACAGAGAAATCATAGGGTATAGTAAGTGCAATAGGAAAAGACGAAAGAGGACATTTGTGCTAGAACGAAGGAATATGTTTAGTGCAAATTTGAGGACCAGTTTTTGAGGTGATAGAGTTGAGGATAGAGGTCTCCAGCCAGAGCAGGGAAGACATGTGTCTTCTATGGATAGAGTTCCATTTGCTAAGGGCAACGAAGGCAGAGGGCTTCTAGAGGATCACCAGCCAGAACAGAGCTAGGGGATTGGTGTTTCCTTTGGATTGGTGCCCATAAACTTTGTAATCGAGAAACGTATTCCTAGAATTTGATTTGATAAAATTTAGAGAAAGATTTTATCCGTGGAGTAGCCCACATTGGGTGAACCACGTAAATTGTTGTGTCTCTTTGTGGATGGTGTTTTGTGCATTGCTTTGATTATGGCTTTTGATACTGCTATATTTACACTGCATAATATTGAATTGAAAGTTGAATAGAAGGAAAAAGTAAAAAGTGGTCTTATACTGTTCACCCCCCCTCTCAGTATAATCTTGTGTTCTTCATTATCCGCAAGAAAATAAAATTAGTAATCTGAGTATCTAGATTTGAGTTAAGGACAACTTTATTTTTTGGGCATAAAATAATTATTACAAAGGAGGAAGAATGGGTTTTACCTAAAGGTCCTCTTTTCACATATGAAAGTCATGTCCAAAATGTTCAAAAATGAAATCAAATTTTTATATTGTGATAATACAACATGATGGAGCTTGACTTTCAAAACCTTATGGATATTGTTATTTAAATCCTCAATATGATTCTCAACTTGTCATGCCATATCAATATAAATTATTTTTCAAATTTTCACTTTCACTCTTTCTTATGAAAACATGTTGCTTCTAAAAGTCATTAAAAAATATTGTAAGGAGAAACCATACATATTAAATGAGAGCACTTATTGAAAGGCTAAGTAGTAAATTTTGGTGCTTTACATATTCATCAAATATATTGTTTTGTTAGGGAATGAAATAGAATCTCTTTTTGTATATATTATTTATTTTTTTAATCTTTATATACCATTTTTACTTACCAAAAAATTATTTTCATATCTATATTGCAATAATTTTATTTTTTGAGGTAAGTCATAGCATAAATAACAAGTAATAAGAATAGAATTTCAAAATAGGTCATTATCTATCACCATTAATGACTTCCTAAAAATTGGTCTAAGTTATTCCATATTCATTACAATAAATTCCATAAGAAATGACTCATTTTTTACAACAACAATTTAAATCACATAAGGAAAACATTACTAGAATGGTTTATGGATAGATTGGAACATTTCTAATAATTATTATAATGAAAATTCAATCATTTACATTCATAAATAAAAAAATAAAATAAAAATAAACATAAAAAATTTAATGTGATGCCTCTAGATATTCAAATATTATCCAAAATGGTGTGTCAATTGAAGCATACATAATACCCATGATACAATACCATAAGTCCTCATCAACATCCAATTGATATGTTATTTTAAAATTATATATATATATATATATATATATATATATATATATATATATATATATATATATATATATTTGTTACATAGGAGATTTGGTTACAACCACACTATTTTTAGCGTTCAAACCACAAGGGTTGCTTCCACCAAACCTATTCCACCTCGAGGACACCAGTTGCTTGCGATTTGTATCATCATCGTTGGTATTGAATGTACGTAGAGGATTCAGATCAGACTACTACTTTTGCAAATAGATTGCCCCCGAGGTTTGAACCTAGGTGTCTTCTTGGTAAGTGTCTGGCCAAACAAGCACTTACCAATCCACCTAGCCCTCCAAGACTCAATTGATATGTTATTAGATCAAAATAGAATAAATGGTTTACCTTACCCATTAAAAATATCACCTGAATTAGTACTATAATTCATACAAATACAATGTTAACCATAAAATAAATGGTTTACCTCACACATATAAAATATAGTCTTTACAGTAACAAATTATGTTATGTAACAAGATTATTATATAGAATTTGATGATAATAAGATCTGCCACAACAACTATTAATTCATTAAAATATATGACAGATATGTTTACTATCAGATTTATCATTTCAACCTTAAACAATTGTTTTACATTATAATTTAAATTAAATACATATTAAAACAATAAATTATTTTATAACATTTGGTTTGAAGATGCACTCTTTTTAAAATATATTTTTTAAATGACATGTGCTATTTCATATAAGTTGCCGTCTTATTAAAAAAAAATACATATAATTGCGAGTGCGTTGAGATAAACCTTAGCTAATGCCTTTTTGGGGTCGGGAATTACAAAAGTCAAGGCCTATGCGTAGAGTGTGGTGTGATTAGATATTAGAGATGATGTCTCCACCACGTTTACAATGTTCTCTCTTTTAGCAGCCTTAATTATTATTTTCCGTCACAACAATGCATGGCAAAAAAAAATAATAATATTGCAAAACAATCATTTTATATCAAATTTCAGTTACGGGAGAATATATGTTTGTATGCATGGAAAAATAAAATTAAGTAATGTAAAACGTGCATTTAATATCAAATCGCACTTAGTGTGAGCTGACAAATATATCGGTTTCCGTTCGTCACACCAATACATTTTAAATATGTACATATTCAAGACTGATGTGACTTTTAATTTTTGTTTAAAAAAAAATTAAAACTTATCTATCGACACTTGTTACCTTAGATTTCAGTTGTAACAGTTAATAGCTATTTAAAACCGGTAATGTTTTTATAGCAAGGGGTTAAAAACATCTCGAAAAATTATAAGTGACATAGACACATTTAAAAAGCTTAATTTTTTTTAATAAATATTATATAATTGTTGAATATTGATTAATATTATGTTTTTAAATTAAAATGTTTTTTAGGTAAATTAATTATTAAAACAAATTAATATACCATATAAACATGATATGATTGTTGTTAATAACATTAGATGATTATTAGATAGATTAAGTTTAGCGAAACTTTAAAATCATGACATTGTTCTTAACATAAAATATGAAGAATGAATCTATTGTGATTGTTGTGATTGTTTATGTTATTAGAGAGAAAATTTTATTAGAAGTAGAATAAATAAATTAAAAACATTAATTAATATTATTTATGATTAATATTGTTCATAATAAGTGAAGGAGGTTTTGGTTTAATAACTAAGATATGGATGATGCAACTCACACCAAAATTCAAGTTTTAACCACATCAAAAAAATTGTATGATTAGATGTAGCTAGTGACATCTAATGTAAGAAATATTATAACTATTTAGAGTACCCAATCAAAATCTTATTTTATCCGCTCATGTAGAGGAGTTGGAGAGCAAGTGAGTAGTTAAAACTCTCCAATTATCGAGAGGTCCAGGTTCAAATCTCTCCCTTCACATGTTGCGGATATGTGTTCTATATAAAATGTTCCTCATCAAACTATATAAAATGTTCCTCATCAAAAAAAAAAATATCTTATTTAATATATATAAAAGTTATAATAACAATAATATATTACAACATAATATTTTTTTTTTGATATATAGAAGCAATGGTTACAATCACGATTTTTAGTAACTATAAGCACAAATGGTAGGGTTCAAACTATCTACGAAGGCTCCCAGGACTTCCACCGTCTCGGTACCTGGTAACTCGGCGTGAGATGGAGACCGCCGGATGCATAGGGGTTGCACCGTCGTCATCAATCTGACGCACCACTCAGAGGAATTGGATCTGGGCTACTGTCTGTGCATATGGGCAAGCCCGTGGGATTGGAACCTAGGTCTCCTATGAGTAAACGCCCAACTTAGCAATCCACCTAGACCCACGAACTATTACAACATAATATTACTAAATACGATTAAAATGTTACCATGCATTACACTAATTTCATCGTGCCATTTCATTGAATGTAGCAACACATGTAACCATAGGGCATGGCCTATGCCCACTAACAATAATAATTACTCTCTTTAATAATAAATGCCCTTAAATATTATTCTGAGGCAACTTAAAAATTATAGGACCAAATGTTTAGAAAGGAATTTTTTAATATTATTCAGCATGTGTTCCTTGTTTTTGTTTTAAATAACCATTTGGGGTGTGCTTGCCCCTTGCCCACTGACAATGACTTCCACTATGTCCGGGAATCATCTCTACATAGAAAAACACGACTACATAGAAAAACACGACAACAACGACACCATTTGCATCAAAGACCAAATGAATACTAATTAGAAAAACGAATCTATGCATCTTAACATTATTTATTTATATTGAAAGGACTAGTGAAATTGGAGTGAGAATTTCTATTTAAAGAGTTCCGTTTGGTGCTCTTTTCATTCCGATTGCTCGTAGAGCTTGGCATTTCTATTCCAAATGGCTGCTCTTGGTATACCCCTCCGCATGTTTGAGTTGCATCCGATCATCTTCTCGCTCGTCACGCATCTTCTCTTCGTATGTTTTGATATTGTTCATGCATTATTGTGAACGTTGATCAATTAGAGTTTAGTCTGGTGCTGTCAACCAGCCCTTTGTATTGTACTTGAATTTAAATTGATTGATTTACTGATGTAGGCATGTAGCAGAGGGGATGAATCAGCAATGCGCACGTGGAATGATAAGCTGCCTGGACTGACCATGCCCGCCCAACTTGCTGGATATAACAAATCTATCCATATATATATATATATATATATTGTGTTAGAACTTATAATATCAATTCACTCAATCAATAACTAAGTTGATAATAATCAATTTACTTCTAAATTTGATTATAAAATGAATCAATTTTATGAATTGAACAAGAATAAATTATTGAATTAGATTTTCAAACATAAATATAAATTAAAAGATCATGTTTTATTTATGTTACTCAATATTATTGATAAAGAGAATGAAACTGCAGATCAAATAATCAAAAGAAATAATAATGATAGAACTGAAGACAACTAATATTGATTCAATATAAAATGAAAGTTTATAAGTATTTTTCAAAATTAATTTTTTTTAAAAAGCATTCAAGAAATACCATATTGAGAATGTATTCAACAAACTAGATTTCAGGTCTAGCCATAATTCAAAAGACCCAATTCAAGAAAATTGGACAGAAAATGAAGGTTTGAAAAATGTAATGCCAAATACAATTAAGGAACATTCATCAAGTTGGATAAAAGGTTCGAAACAATGGTTTAATCACTCTATTCTTCAAACTTATAAATATATCAATTAGAATTTCATTTTATACAATTGGTCCACTAAAAAAAAATACTAGAAAAATATTTTGAAACATCTCATTTATAGCTCTAATTTGAGTTCTACTTTTACACTCAACTATTATATTACCAATGGTTTCATGCATCTATCCTTCTATGAAACATTTAACATATGCATTAATTATGGTTGAAATAAATTGTATAGCCTGTACCATAGCAAATTTTATCATGTAATAAGAATATTATATAGAATTAGACGACAATAAAATCCATCACAACTACTATTAATTCATTAAAATATATGATAGATGTGTTTACACTCGGATTTATCATTTTATGTTTATACAACCTTTTTAATACCCCTAGCTTATCCCTAGAGTTGGTTTTTTATATATTCTTTTCTACCATACCCATGATAGCATCCTTTATTATCGGTTGCTCTTGGTTATGCACTATAAATACCCCTCTAATTTATGATTGTGGTAACTCACTACACTTTTTTCTTGCTCTAGGATAGAATTTAAAATAGGGGCTTGAACATGGATGATATTATTTTTATTGTTCCCATTCACTCCTTCCATGAGTTGTCCATCTTCTTGCTCCACTACTATGTTGAATATCTTGTACCTATTTGAGGGCTTGAATTGGGTTTGCTCTTTACCATGTTTTTGTTTTACCTTATTCTTTTGGGCTACTCAAACCGATCTCTTATGCTTCTATGCCATCATAAATATTGGTTGCTTCTTTTATTGACTATTGAATTATCCTTCCTAGGAAGATTTGATATTCCTATAGGAACCTCCATTCTTGTGTTCATATTGTTTGGAAAAAACCAAGCTAAATATGCATATCTATAGTAAACTCTACACTCATAGGATAATACCTCATAATCTATTTACAAAATCTAAGATAGTCCTACAAGTTTGACTTCCACCTCTATCGACGAAGGTTGATTGATATCCATTTCCACACATAATATAGAGTAAATATTTGAGATTCATTTCCACACATAATATAGTATAAATGGTTGTGTTTCATTCTATTGTGTCCCTAAAAATACTTAAATATATTCCGAGGAAATTATTGATGATTTTCAACCCCTCCTCACTCCATAACTTCATTGGGAGTGCATACAAATAAATCTAAATTGATATAGAAATAGATTCAATTAAAATATCAAATCCCACTATCTAGGGGTAAACAAATAATATTGCTAGACAATGATTCCTCTTTTCTGATTTGAAAACCCTATTTCTTTCATCAAGTGAGAAAAGCTAATAATAAATTATCCATTACTAACCACAAAGAATAATCACCAAGAGGCTCATGATTTTCCAAACCCATGAATGCAAAAAAAATCAAGGTAGGACGAATACCCTTGACTTTATCGATCATGTCATAATTGGCTCTATATAAGACCCAATTCAAGAAAACAGGATAGAAAATGAAGGTTTGAATAATGTAATGTCAAATACAATTAACCAAAATTCATCAAGTTGGATAAAATATTAGAAACAATGGTTTAATCACTCTATTATTCAAACTTATAAATATATCAATAAGAATTTCATTTTCTATAATTGGTCCACTCAAACCAAATACTTGAAAAATATTTTGAAACATCTCCTTTATAGCTCTAATTTTAGTTCTAATTTTAGACTCAACTATTATATTACCAATGGTTTTATGCATCTATCCTTCTATGAATTATCTAACATATGCATTACTTATGGTTGAAATAAATTGTATGGTCTATACAATAGAAAAATTTATCATGTAATAAGAATATTGTATAGAATTAGATGACAATAAAATCCATCACAACTACTATTAATTTATTAAAATATATGATAGATGTATTTACACTCGGATTTATCATTTTAAGTTTACACAACCTTTTTAATACCCCTATCTTATCCCTAGAGTTGGTTTTTGGTCTATTCTTTTCTACCATACCCATGATAGCATCCTTTATAATCAGTTGCCCTTGGTTATGCGCTATCAATACCCCTCTAATTTATGATTGTGGTAACTCACTACACTTTTTTTTCTTGCTCTAGGATAGGATTTAAAAGAGAGGCTTGAACATGGATGATATTATTTTCATTATTCCCATCCACTCCTTCCATGAGTTGTTCATCTTCCTGCTCCACTACTATGTTGAATATCTTGTACCTATTTGAGAGCTTGAGTTGGGTTTAATATTTACCATATTTTTCTTTTACCTTCTTATTTTGGGCTATTCAAACCCATCTTCTTATGCTTCTATGCCATGAGAAATATTGGTTGCTTCTTTATTGACTATTGACTTACCCTTCTTAGGAAGATTTGATATTCCTATAGGAGCATTCATTCTTGTGTTCATATTATTTGGAAAAAACCAAGCTAAATGTACATATTTATGGTAAACTCTACACTCGTAGGATAATAACTCATAATCTAGTTACTGAATCCAAGATAGTCCTACAAGTTTGACTTCCACATCTATCGAGGAAGGTTGATTGAGATTCATTTCCATACATAATCTAGCATAAATATTTGATATTCATTTCCACACATAATATAGTATAAATGGTTGTATTTCATTCTATTGTGTCCTTAAAGATACTTAAATATATTCCAAGGAAATTACTAATGATTTTCAACCCCTGATCACTCCATAACTTCATTGGGAATGCATACAAACGAATCAAAATTGAGATAGAAATAGATTCAAATATCAAATACCATTATCTAAGGCTAAATAAATAATATTTTTAGATAATGATTCCTCTTTTCTGGTTTGAAACCCCTATTTCTTTCATCAAGTGAGAAAAGCTAACAATAAATTATCCATTACTAATAAACCACGAAGAATACTCATCAAGAGGCTCATAATTTTTCCAAATCCATGAATGCAAAAAAAATCAAGGTAGGGTGAATACCCTTGACTTTCTCGATTAGGTCATAATTAGCTCTATATAAGACCCAATTCAAGAAAACTGGATAGAAAATGAAGGTTTGAATAATGTAATGCCAAATACAATTAACCAACATTCATCAAGTTGAAGAAAATATTAGAAACAATGGTTTAATCACTCTATTCTTCAACTTTATAAATATATCAATAAGAATTTCATTTTATATAATTGGTCCACTCAAACCAAATACTTGAAAAATATTTTGAAACATCTCCTTTATAGCTCTAATTTTACACTCAACTATTATATTACCAATGGTTTTATGCATCTATCCTTCTATGAATTATCTAACATATGCATTACTTATGGTTGAAATAGATTGTATGGTCTATACGATAGAAAATTTTGTCATGTAATAAGAATATTTGATATAATTGGATGAAAATAAAATCTATCACAATGATTATTAATTCATTGAAATATCAAATCATACTTAGTATGAAGTGACAAGTATATCTATAATTTTTCGTCACGCCAATGCATTTTGAATATGTACATATTAAAGATTGATGTGGATTTTAAATATTATTTTATTCTTTATTTTTTAAATGTTTCATAGAAGGATAGATGCATGAAACCATTGGTAATATAATAGTTGAGTGTAAAAGTAGAACTCAAATTAGAGCTATAAATGAAATGTTTCAAAATATTTTTCTAGTATTTTTTTTGAGTGGACCAATTGCATAAAATGAAATTCTAATTGATATATTTATAAGTTTGAAGAATAGAGTTATTAAACCATTGTTTCGAACCTTTTATCCAACTTGATGAATGTTCCTTAATTGTATTTGGCATTACATTTTTCAAACCTTCATTTTCTGTCCAATTTTCTTGAATTGGGTCTTTTGAATTATGGCTAGACCTGAAATCTAGTTTGTTGAATACATTCTCAATATGGTATTTCTTGAATGCTTTTTAAAAAAAAAAAAAATTGAAAAATACTTATAAACTTTCATTTTATATTGAATCAATATTAGTTGTCTTCAGTTCTATCATTATTATTTCTTTTGATTATTTGATCTGCAGTTTCATTCTCTTTATCAATAATATTGAGTAACATAAATAAAACATGATCTTTTAATTTATATTTATGTTTGAAGATCTAATTCAATAATTTATTCTTGTTCAATTCATAAAATTGATTCATTTTATAATCAAATTTAGAAGTAAATTGATTATTATCAACCTAACTAGACTTAGATATTGATTGAGTGAATTGATATTATAAGTTCTAACACTATATATATATATATATATATATATATATATATATATATATTTATATATATATATATATAATATATATATATATATATATATATATATATATATATATATGCATAGATTTGTTATATCCAGACAAGTTGGGCGGGCATGGTCGATCCAGGCGACTTATCATTCCACGTGCGCATTGCTGATTCATCCCCTCTGCTACATGCCTACATGAGTAAATAAATCAATTTAAATTCAAGTACAATACAAAGGGCTAGTTGACAGCACCAGACTAAACTCTAATTGATCAACGTTCACAATAATGCATGAACAATATTAAAACATACCAAGAGAAGATGCGTGACGAGCGAGAAGATGATCGGATGCAACTCAAACTTGCGGAGGGGTATACCAAGAGCAGCCATTTGGAATAGAATGCTAAGCTCTACGAGCAATCGAAATGAAAAGAGCACCAAAGGGAACTCTTTAAATAGAAATTCTCACTCCAATTTCACCAGTCCTTTCAATATGAATAAATAATGTTAAGATGCATAGATTCATTTTTCTAATTAGTATTCATTTGGTCTTCGATGCAAATGGTGTCGTTGTTGTCGTGTTTTTCTATGTAGAGATGATTCCCGGACATAGTGGAAGTCATTGTCAGTGGGCAAGGGGCAAGCACACCCCAAATGGTAAGTTCTTGTTTGGCCAGACACTTACCAAGAAGACACCTAGGTTCAATCCTCGGGGGAAATCTATTTGCAAAAGTAGTAGTCAGATCTGAATCCTCTACGTACATTCAAGACCAACGATGATGATACAAATCACAAGCAACTGGTGTCCTCGAGGTGGAATAGGTTTGGTGGAAGCAACCCTTGTGGTTTGAACGCTAAAAATAGTGTGGTTGTGACCAAATCTCCTATGTAACAAAAATATATATATATATATATATATATATATATAATTTTAAAATAACATATCAATTGGATGTTGATGAGGACTTATGGTATTGTATCATGGGTATTATGTATGCTTCAATTGACACACCATTTTGGATAATATTTGAATATCTAGAGGCATCACATTAAATTTTTTATGTTTATTTTTATTTTATTTTTTTATTTATGAATGTAAATGATTGAATTTTCATTATAATAATTATTAGAAATGATCCAATCTATCCATAAACCATTCTAGTAATGTTTTCCTTATGTGATTTAAATTTTTGTTGTAAAAAATGAGTCATTTCTTATGGCATTTATTGTAATGAATATGGAATAACTTAGACCAATTTTTGGGAAGTCATTAATGGTGATAGAGAATGACCTATTTTGAAATTCTATTCTTATTACTTGTTATTTATGCTATGACTTACCTCAAAAAATAAAATTATTGCAATATAGATATGAAAATAATTTTTTGGTAAGTAAAAATGGTATATAAAGATTAAAAAAAATAATAATATATACAAAAAGAGATTCTATTTCATTCCCTAACAAAACAATATATTTGATGAATATGTAAAGCACCAAAATTTACTACTTAGCCTTTCAATAAGTGCTCTCATTTAATATGTATGGTTTCTCCTTACAATATTTTTTAATCACTTTTAGAAGCAACATGTTTTCATAAGAAAAAGTGAAAGTGAAAATTTGAAAAATAATTGATATTGATATGGCATGACAAGTTGAGAATCATATTGAGGATTTAAATAACAATATCCATAAGGTTTTGAAAGTCAAGCTCCATCATGTTGTATTATCACAATATAAAAATTTGATTTCATTCTTGAACATTTTGGACATGACTTTCATATGTGAAAAGAGGACCTTTAGGTAAAACCCATTCTTCCTCCTTTGTAATAATTATTTTATGCCCAAAAAATAAAGTTGTCCTTAACTCAAATCTAGATACTCAGATTACTAATTTTATTTTCTTGCGAGATAATGAAGAACACAAGATTATACTTGAGAGGGGGGGTGAATAGTATAAGACCACTTTTTACCTTTTCCTTCTATTCAACTTTCAATTCAATATTATGCAGTGTAAATATAGCAGTATCAAAAGCCGTAATCAAAGAAATGCACAAAACACCATCCACAAAGAGACACAACAATTTACGTGGTTCACCCAATGTGGGCTACTCCACGGATAAAATCTTTCACTAAATTTTATCAAATAAAATTCTGGGAATACCTTTCTCGATTACAAAGTTTATGGGCACCAACCCAAAGGAAACACCAATCCCCTAGCTCTTTTCTGGCTGGTGATCCTCTAGAAGACCTCTGCCTTTATTGCCCTTAGCAAATGGAACTCTATCCATAGAAGACACTTGTCTTCTCTGCTCTGTATGGAGACCTCTCTCCTCAACTCTATCACCTCAAAAGATGGTCCTCAAATTTGCACTAAACATAGTCCTTCGTTCTAGCACAAATGTCTTCTTTCATCTTTTCCTGTTGCACTTACTACGTCCTCTGCTTTCTCTGTGCAAAACACAGTAGCACTGTCTTTGTGCACTCTGATTCCTTGCGATCTCTCTCACTTAGATGATTCAAAAGAAATGCACTCTATACTCAACGATCGAACTTCCCCCCCGCACTCTATCTACGAAAGTCGCACTTCGAACACACACATGATTGATGCTTAACTCTCTAAGTAGCCCTCCTTTTATACTAACACTTTCAAGATTAAAACCTTGATCTTAGTCGGTTGCACACCCTAAACTACGTTGGCTGCAAACCCTAAACTTCATCGGCCCAAATTTAACTTTGTCGGCTTCACTGCCTCTGCAACTCCTTTGTAGCTTCTATCGTGAAACTACAACATGTCACGATATCGTGACACCTTTGCAATCGTACACTATCTTATGGATTTTATCGCGATATCATGACACTTTCTGCTTCTACTGATGTCATCTTCACTTTTGTCGTGAAATTGTGACCCTTCTTCTTCATGGCCTTCTTCTCTACTTTTGTCATGAAATCGTGACACTTCTGCTTCTGTTGACATCATCTTCAATTCTGTCATGAAATCGCTACCCTTCTTGCTTTCTCAACCTTTTCTCGGCTTGCACTAGCAAAAATGGAACATGTCGCAAAATCGTGACATTTTTGCTACCTTATGCTTTTCTCTGCCTTACGCTCACAAAACTGGAACATGTCATGAAATCATGACACTTTCGCCTTCGAGCTCTTCCTTCTTGAATTTGTCGCAAAATCGCGACGCTTCTTTTGTTGAAGACTTGCTTCCTATTTTTGTCGTGAAATCGTGACACTTTCTCCAACTGAATGCTGCCATCTCAACCTGTTGCGAAATCGAGACACTTTTTGCATCCGTACGATTTATTTGCAGCTTGTCATGAAATTGTGATGCTTTCAGCTTTCGAATCTTCCCTTTGCTGCATGTCACAAAATAACGATAGTTCTTACTTCAAGTTTTGCAACATGTCGTGAAATCACGACACTTTGTCTTGCTCCTTTCTCTCTCTTCAAACTTGTCACGAAATCATGACAATTCACACCACAGACTCTCTTTTCAGCATTATGTCACGAAATCGCGACACTTTTTCTTTTGGACTCTCTCTTCTGCATTATGTCATGAAATCGAGACACTTTTCCTTTTGGACTCTCTCTCCAGCAACATGTTGCGAAATCACGACACTTTCTCTTTCAGACTCCCTCTCAAGCAACATGTCGCGAAATTGTGACACTTTCTCTTTCGGACTCCCTCTCCTGCAACATGTCGCAAAATCATACCTTCTTCAATCCTTCTTGCCTCTTCAAACTTGGTTTTGAAGTTGGTGAGTTCCTATAGAAACTTTGCTTTTACTTTCTCATCTTCTTGATATTGAAATCTTAATCCTGAGTTCTCCCTTTTTAATTCTTCAAGAGCAACCATAAGTCTTTCACATTCTATTCTTTTTACCTTTGAATTTTCAATCATACCTTCTTCAAATCTTATTGCCTTTTAAACCTTATATCTCAAGTCAGAGAGATATTGTAGAAGCTTTGTCTTACATTTCTCATTTTCTTGTATTTGAGCCTTCAATTATAAATTCTCTCCTTTCAATTCAATAAGTTCCTTAAGAGTGGCTTCATCCTTTTCTTTTTCTGAATCTTTCTCTTCTTTATTTCTTTCTTTGATATTCTATAGGATCATTTTATTCTAATACTGAAAGTAGAGTTTTTTCTTCATACCTGTTTTGATTGTCCCTGTTATCCTTTCTTGAACCAACCTCTAAGATTTCATTTCTAAAAATATCATCTTCATCTTCACCGCTACTAAACCCATTGAAATAACCTGCATCATAGCCGAGTTGACCACAAACAAAACATTCTTCACCTTCTTGTGGACAATAAGTTGCATGGTAACCTGTATTCCTACATTTGGTACAAAACTTTATCAATCTGATATTTTCTCCACTGTTTGATTCATCTCTTGAATCTATTTCTATTCTTCCTCCCAAAAAAATAATATCAAATTCATCTTATTTTTCTTTCATGACCATTTGTGTTCTTTTCTTCTTGTATCTCATGGTTCTACTTTTGCCTTTCTTTGCCATTTTTGATCTTGTAAGATCTTCCTTCAAGTTTTTAAACCTTTTCCAAAGGAACCAACTCTTATACGAATTGAATAACACAAGCTTATACTAAGATATGGGGGATGAATAGTATAAGATCACTTTTAAATTTTCTTTCACAAAAAATATTAATTAATATAATCAATGACAATATCAATACCAATAACCAAAGAAAAGCACAAATCATCACACACAATAAAGACACCAAGTTAATGTGATTCACCCAATGTGGGCTACTCCATAGATAAAATATTTCACTAAAAATTTCTCAATAAATCTATTGAGAATCCTTTCCCTATTACAATATTTATGGACTTCTATCCAAAGGAGATATCAATCCCCTAAATCAAGTTTGTGGATCTCTATTCATAGGATAACTCCTCCTTTGCTCTGGCTGATGATCCTCTAGAAGACTACTACCTCCACTGCTTTAGCTTGTGGATCTCTCTCCACTGAAGACTCTTGTCCCCACTCAGAAGACCTATCATTACTATCCTGGCTGATGGATATATATCCCTTGGAGACTACTATCTTCTCTACTATGTCACGTCCAAATATCTATCTCAAATCTACACTAAACACGGTCCTTTAGTCTAGCACAAATATACTTAATCTCTATATTTGGTCTGGCATAAACCTATCCTCAAATATACACCAAACACTACTCCATAAGTTCATACAGAACTTGTTCAAATATTCTCAAAAAGTCCACTCAAAACTTTCTAAAATTCAAAAATTTCTCAAATCTACTCAATAAGTCCACTCAAAAATTTCTCAAAAATACTTAAAAAGTGCAATCAAAACTTGCTCAAATCTATTCAACAAGTCCAATCAGAACTTGCTTAAATCTGCTCAACAAATCCACTCAGAACTTGCTAAAATATGCTCAACAAGTCCACTTAGAACTTGCTCAAATATGTATTGTAAGCTTCCACAAAAGGCTCACACATAATCAATCCACAAGTCTCCTCAAAGACTTACCTCAAATATGCTTAACAAGTTCACACAAAACTTGTCCAATCTCATAGAAACATAAATATAATTGTTAGAGACCCAATATGTTTTAACTCAATGCTCAATATCAACTCAAATAAGAATATAGAATAGTTCGTTTTATGGAACTTAAAAAATTACTTCACACATCCACTTGACTAGGCTCAACCAAATCTACTCAACCAATCACTCAATGAAACAACCCTTGCTCACAAATCCTATTCCAATCATATGAAACCTCACTCAAAATATTTCCAACAATGCTCAACAACAAATCTCAGATAAAAATGATACTCATGTTCTTTTCAAACCCTAGTTCAAGTTCTTTGCTCAAAAACTCACTTCAAAAACAATGCTTATAAAACAATCCTATCATAGCAATGATATTCAAACCCTAGTTCAAGTTCTTTGCTCAACAACTCACTTCAACAACAATGCTTATAAAACAATCCTTTCATAGCAATGATGTTCAAACCCTAGTTCAAGTTCTTCACACAACCAATATTTTCAACAACAATGCTTATTAAACAAGGTTTTAATCACAACTCTTTATTCCAAAAAAACTTGATGCATTAACTCAAAAACTCTTAAAGGAAACCCTAATCAAGTCCTTTTCACTCCAAACTTATTTTCCAAAAAACCAACCAATAAAATTAAACTTTGGAAAATGTACTCATACCTTTTTATTGATGATGAAGGAATCTTCTAAAGCTACCAAAAATCTCAAACGCTTATTGCGAAGCTCAAAGAAATTATAAGGTGATTAACTTCCTCAAAATATAATGTAAACATCAAAACATACATACACCTTATCACTCCATATTTAAGAAAACATTCATCAACATTTACAAAAATTAAATTACCACTTACACCTTATAATCTCCCAATAATATTCAATGCACTCTTCTTTTCAAAATAACCTAAGACAAGAAGCTCCATCTATCCTTTTAATATTTCAATAAATCAATATGTCAAAACACTTTATTAAAATAAAACTTAATACCTTATTCCTCCAAATTATCAAAAAATATTTCCCATTAACAATCCTTTCATGCACCCTTTTAACTCCAAACTTTAGGCAACACACAAAAATTAAAATCAAAATTTATTACCTTACCTTGGAGGGGATTCGAACACATAGTGCAACCTCAACTAGTGCCCTAGCCGTGGCTCCCAATGCCATGCAAGCTAGGCACTTTCTTGGGGACTAACAAGCACCACGTGCTCTAAAATCTTCCCCGCTCACCTAGCACAAAACGTGCGCCTTTCCTTGGCACTCTCCAACACCAATGCAACTGCAACAAAAAAAATGCCGCTGTGTTTCGAATACATACCTCCTTGCATCCAACACCTTAACGATGTTCTCTTTACCACTAGGCCACTTTCCCCATTGGCGCTTGGACTTTCGGCGCAAATCCCCTTGATGTTATTCACTAGTGCTAAACAAAATGATCATTGCTTCTTTCTTCCTCATGAATTCAAACACAACCACACACATTCGATTATCAAGTAAAAGGATAAAATAAAATTCCTCTAAGTCATTAGCTTATATACCAAATTTCTTCCTCCATGCATGACGTCAGTGTTCTAATTGCCTTCAACAATTTTGGATGTCGAAACTCAAATTTCCTTTGGAGCTTTATTAATTTATAAAATATTTAAATTATTTTGAATTTAAATTTTATAAATTAATTCTTTAAAACCCTTTGGTTTTATTTAAACCATAGTTTACTTTTCACCTTGGTATAAACAATATTTATTTATAATATTTAAATTCATTTTGAATTTAAATAATTTATCAAATAAATTTTAAACCTCCCTTTAGCTGTGCAATAAAATTTCTTGGGTTTTTATGAAAACCGTTTAAATTATGCATCCACATAATATTTAAAAATATTATGGAGCCCTTTGCTTTTAACCTTTGCATTGTTCTTCTTGGATATCAATGACAACTTTGATAACTTGTTTCTTGACAAATTCCTTGACATTAATGATGACTTCATTTCATGAAATCAATGACAAATTTGACTTAAGGACTCAAAATTTCCAACACTCTGATCTTGAGGAATGGATATTTCCCTTTTAATGATCGATGATATTACTACTTTGGCATTTTAAAATTTAGTTTTGCTACTGAGGATAGTAGTAGCGATCAGTGTACCAAACCCAAGAGCCAAGTTTTTATGAGAAGTGAAAGAGAATTATTCACTGGCGAATGACGGGATATTTACTTCCCATGTAATATTAACACCAATTAGCTCTCTTAGAATCTGGTCGATTTCTTTGAAACAAATTATGCCGAACATATGTGAATTCATGGAAGTTTGTAACCAATATTTATGTTTTTAACTTTTTGTAAAATCCAAGACAATGTAACATATTGAGGTTGTTATTATAATGCTTATGTAAAATTTGTTTCTTTTTTATAGAGTTCTATACATCCATTTATCTACTTCTTATTGGAAACTTGTTTAAAAAAATAAATGTGTTGCTTAATTAACTATGAGATTTATCCCTCGTAGGGAAGGTTTTACGTATGTGTTTATTTTAAATAAAATTGAGTCTTTAGTAAATAGATGTGAGTGTGTCTAATATGTGAAGGCATTTTAATTTCATGCTTGCCTTTATTCGAATGTGTGAGTGTTTATTCGAAAGAACATCTAGTTCATATATTTGCTTGTCATGTGTTGTTTTGAAGATTGGCAATAAGACTTTGTGGTAGTCGATTCAATCGAGCTGTGCATCCAAAATTAATATGTCATGTCTCTAAAATGGGAGAAAACCTTGAGTTTTTGAGAAGAGCATAGGTATCCCCAAGAGTTAACCACTCAAACAACTAAGCCATGCTAGATCAAACAATTTACTTGATGTTAGACTGTATATAATTGTAGTTTATCCGCATATATGAACTGTGAGGATGTATTGGATAAAGAGAGATAATATTGAATCTTTAGATAGCCTAGGACCTTTGAAGAGAAATTTGAACTAATATTTTTGTTCTATTTTAGCTAAATAGGGATGAACAGATGCTGCCAATTGATAGAATAAGGGATACTCTGCCAATGTGTGCATAGTGTAACTTCATAAGACTAACCTATGAAGTAGCAAGGATTTGCATAGATCTTCTTGATGGATAGATAAGGAAGCCTTCTACATTGAGAGAGTAGTTTAGTGAGAGGAGCTAGATTTTTTCTATTCAAAATATGAAAAAATAAAACTCCTCCATTAAAGACTTAGCTAGAGATCTAGTCCTACTAGTGGTACCCTTTTAGAGGAAAGAAAGGAGAGAGTGGTAGTCCGTATGAACTTATAGAGAATTATTGAATGTAGTTAAGGAACCAACCATCCTTATATAGAATATATGTGGATGAGGTTTCGATGGTTAGTAGGATTTAATGAGGGTCTATAAAAGGTTAATGACTCAAAGCCATTGGAAAAAAATAAAAAACTGAGTGTTCTTTTGGGTTGTTACAGGTGGCAGGAGGTATTGGATTTGAATTCCATCAAGGAAATATTTTGGAGTGCATTAATTTGAGTTCTCAATGTGAAATTTGTGTTCTTATGGAAGGAGGTGGATTTGTGTCCATAATAATTACATTGGTTCCTTAGCTAGCCTACTTAGCCCAAGGTACCTTGCACATAGAAGATCTAAGTTTCAATCATGGTAGCTCTTCTATTTGATTTTTTAGAATAAAATTATAAAATTTGGGCCAATATGGTAATAAATATGGAACCTTTTTTTGCCAATTTTCTATGCATACCCTTCGTTGGTAAATTAAATCAAGACAAGTGTCCTTCTCATATTTTCTCATAGTATCCAATGGAAAATAGGTGGTAAAATATCAATGACAGTCATAAATGAGTCAATGCATACCAAATAGAAAATTGTGGTTGACTACATATATTATAAGATATGAGGAGCTAAGTTTTATTGAATTAAGAATTATTAGGGCCAACCTTCTAGTGGCCATAATTTTTTATACAAAGGTATTTTAAGCCCTTTTTTTCAAATCACATGATTTTTTGAGCTCTTCAAATTAGTGGTATTTATTCAAGAACTTATTATAAGTGGAGGGACATATTATTGTGTGATTTTATTCAAGATATATAACACCCATTAAAAGGGATATATTTACAACATATTATGGGATAAGAATATTTTAACTATATTCAAAATAGAGAACATTAGATTTAAGGCATTAAAAGTAATTATTGATTATTTTGAAAGCATATAGGAAAATGATTTAGTGTTAGAACCCCATACTAATACTATTATGTAATAAATTATTTATTAACATGGGGACCCTCATTATAATATTTTGTAATGATATTATGTAATAGTTTGTGCCACTAGAAGCACCTAGACAAGTGACGTCATTTTATGTAACTATTATCAAGAATGTAATTATTTTGTTTGGTAGAAGATTCTTGATCAAGTGGCATTTTGCATGTTAGCTAGGCTTGAGAGTTAGGTAGTATGATAAAATCTTTAAAAATGCGAGGAGTAGGAACAAATTCATCTTTTTGGTATATTTAATGAAAGTATTGAAGGAGGTTTCCCCCTCAAAGAGGCCTACAATTTTATGTTGTACTTTGTAAGATTAATATATTATTGTATTTACATTTTGTATTGCAATATTATTTTATTTCATGACTTTATGCTTTTATTACAATATTTATGTGAATGCGCTTATTTTGATTAGAAGGTTCCTAATAAGTGATATCAAAGAACTTTCCACGGTCAAGTTCTGTCAAGACTACGATAGTTCTTGCCATGCCATTTCAACTATTAGATATTAATTTTTTTGTGTTTTCATTTTTCACCAATTTCCTTATTAAAAATTTCTAGCCTATTTTTATTTAGTTTATTAGGTTATAAACCCTGTGTTGGTATTTTTAAAATATCGTGGAGGAGCTATCATTATTGGCTAAGCTATATTTGATATAAAGCATCTAGTGAAGTGAGGAGCAATTAGGCTCCACTACCTAGGCCTAAAAAAAAATCCCTCCAAAATTGAGCTCCCATGTATCTTCAAGTATATCGAGAGACCCCCTAGGATAAGGAGAAATATTTATCCCTAGGAAGACGTTTCATGGCGTATTATCCATAGTACACCGGACACAACATCCAAAAATATCATCCTCCCATACAACCAAAGAGGTAGGCAGTGTGCTCAAGCGTATGCATAAAATCCTCCTTGAGTAGTGGCCTAAAATATTAGTCTAAGCACTATCATTTGTCATTACAGTATAACAAACAACTTATGGGTAGTACACACACCTTGGTTTAGAGTACCCTATTTTTATTTAACATTAAACCTAAATCTAAAAATCCTACCATAAAAATTGAGTATACCGAGGAGACTGCACTATCTTAGAATTACTACATGAAATAGAGATAGTGAGCTACAATGTCAGTGATAGAAAAGTTTCAAAGAGAGTAGTATTAGTAACTAATAATGTAAAGTATATTAAGGGGTTGTCTTATTAAAAAATTATATGTTACCAAAAACAATGTTGTAGTATATAACTCATTGTGACTGCCTTGTCGAGCTATTCTGATACCTTTTAAAAGATTCTACTCTTGGGAAGATCAATAAAAACAATAGAGTAGTTATAGAGAATGACCTCCTATAGTTTGGTGTAAACTATTTTAATTAAATTTGCATTAGGAGTCCTATGAAAGAAGCTAAGGACAAAGGCCTAATGTAGGGCTTGTAAAATGAATTGATTTTAATCCTATGAAATATGCTAATGACAAAGGCCAAATGAAGAGCTTGTATAATGTATTGATTTTATCATGAATTAGAGTTGTTCATGACTGTAAATCTAATTGCAATACATTCAATTATGAATGATGAATGAATTATTATCTTCAATTATGAATGAATTACTTTGGAGAAAAATGAAATGTTGTTTAATATTTATCTTGTTTTGTGCAATATCAAAGGATAGATATTTTATTGCAGGTATTATGCATGGATTACTCGTAAATGCATCTAAGGAAATAATATGGTTTTTATTGAGTACGAGAATTAATGATTATAAAGGGAAGCATGGTTTATTTTTAAAAAGGTATGAGTTGATCTATGTTCCATTCTAGTTATAGGAATAAGTTTGGAAGGGTGAACTTAGTTTTTCCTTATATATAAACCTAAAGTATATTAAAAAACATGACTCCTAAGGAACATGCAATGAATAATATTTTAGAATGAAACTTTGAGGATATTTCAAGTACGATGAGTCTTTGAAATGAGAGTATTGGGTGGTGAAACCCAAATATCTTATCTATCCATATAGGATTGAATTTTATTGTTATGAAGGATTTAGTGATGGTAACCAATACTGGTAGGTCCATTGTTTCCATGTGAGGCTATCTATGCAGAGTAGAGATCACCTTAGATATTTTCATCAGGGAGATGAAAGTTCTAAGTATTGCAAATCTAGCATTTCACCATGAAGGTGTTAAAAACTAGATATAAGGAAATTACGCTAGAGAAGACATCATAGAAGGACTTATAATGGATCTTGGGAATAAGTGTCCCTTGGTCTCAAGGAACTGAGATAGGGTTAATCCAATGCTATGGTTAAGTTGAACTACATTCATAGAGAGTGCATGGAAATGGAAAAAGCATATGAAGGCATCCTAAGTATTACAGAGGTATACAAGGTAAACCCCATACTATTCTATGGGAGTTTGTCCTCTCCCATCTAATCGAGAAACATATGCAACATTGTATAACTTAAAAATGTGGTTAAAGTCTTGTGTAAATGTTTAAATCCTAGTATGGTGATATCTTGGAAACCTTAAATATTTCATCTAAAAAACAATTTCTTACTCGGGGTGGGTAAGTCTTAGGGTTTTTACACTTGGCATCAAAGTGCTAGGTTCATAGGACTAGAAGCATCAGTGGAGTGAGCCAATCATCTTATCGATGCTAATGAATTGCTTAAAGGATAATACTATTATGGTGATAGTACTACATGAGATGTACTTAGATTTTAGTTAGAAGTACTATTCAAAGGATTGAATTGCGACCTAACTAAAATATTTTGTGTGACTATGAATATGGCACCAATACTAAGAAGAGGAAGAATATGATCTTCCATACCACCAAGGGAAACTAGAAATAATAGTACTAAGGTAAGACCCTTAGGGGAGAGTTCAAGAAACTCGAATAGCAAGGTGGAAAATCTCACAACTATAATTTCACTATTGAAAGAGTAATTGGAATAGCAATGAGATCAAATTAAACAACAAAGATAATTACAGGAGTCAATAGTCAATGTGGGACAGGGTTATTGAAAGAATTAAAAAAAAACTTGCTGGATGGAAAGGTCATCTTCTATCTCAAGCAGGAAAGTTGACCCTCACTAAGGCCTCTCTTCAGAGCATTCCAATCTATTTCATCTTTGTTTTCAAAGCCCCTGTGAAGGTTATCCAAAAAATTGAGAAACTCCAAAAAGAACTTTTATGGACTGGATCAGAGCAAAAAAAAAGGATACACATTGTAGGATGGACCAAAGTGTGCAAACCTAGGGAAAATGGGGGTTTAGGTCTGAGGATAATTGCTCATATGAATTTAGATTTACTAGCTAAGCAGGCATGGCACCTCATTTTTGGTGATGAAAATGAATGGACAACTATCATCAAATGAAAGTATCTTCAAAATATGGAATTTCTAAGTGAATCAGTTCCAATCAGAGGTTCTACTTTTTGGAGAGCAATTCTCAATTGTAATAAAATCACCAAAAAATGTTTAAGATGAGTTTTAGGCAATGGTGAGAGGATAAATTGCTGGAATGACAGGTGGGCCAAGGACGAACCACTAACGCAATATCCTAATTTAGCCCGAATCAAATATATCACAAAATAACTCATTGGCAGAAAAGTCTTCGATTATATGGTTGAGGAAAAATGCAGAATGAAGTGGAAACAAATAAGGATTCAGGGATCTCAAGAGGAATAAAATGATCTTTGTAACATTCTCTGGTAACAATTTATACCCATGATACCCAAGGAAGATCAAGTGACCTGGGCTCCTACAAAAAATGGGCAGTTCACTGTTAAATCAGCTTACAAGCTTCTACTTGATGACATGAATTTTATCCTCCAAAAGGACTTAGTTTGGATAAAAAATTTAATTCCAAAAATTGAAATATTTTCATGGCTGGTTATCCAAGGAAGAATTCTAACCATTGATAATATTATTTGTAATGGTATTTGTATCACTAATCATTGTTATCTATGCAGGGCTAATTGGGAGACCACTTATCATATTTTACTTGAGTGCCATTTTTCCTTGACTATCATAAGTGGGATTTTTCAGGCCTTCAATATTTCATGGGTTAAACCAGCCATCATACTTGATTTATTCGTCTAGTGGCCTTACCCCTTTTCAAGCCAAATACTTAGATACATGTGGAAAATTTGTCTCAATCACTATCTTTGGTCGGTGTGTTTAGAAAGGAACCATAGAGTCTTTAATGAGTCTATCCATGATCATCAAAATATCATTGCCAGGATCAACGAGAATGTGAACCTTATCCCTTTTGATAGCCGTAAACCTCATATGTAGGAGACCACGATTGCTCAATCTTTAAGCTTAACCTTGTTAGATGAGTTTATGCCTAGGGTAGTCAACCCCAAAGCCAATGTTAAGTGGTCCCCACCTCCTACGGGTTGGTTTAAGCTTAATTTTTATGGAGCGACTAAGCACAATTCTGGTAGAGCAGGCACTGACGGTATTGTGCGAGATTATAATGGGAATATGATACTTGTGTTTTCTGAATATTTGGGAACAAGGACGAACAATGAAGCTGAAGCTAGAGATATGTGGAGAGGCCTTCAAATGACTCAAGATTTAGAAGGCAATTTTATCATAGAAGGAGACTCTATGCATGTTATAAATATCCTCAATAATTGAAAAACACCTCCTTGGAGGATTAAAACAATTTTTGAAGAGGCTAGGATCTTTTTCCAAGGAATATAGGACAAAAAGCCCAACATGTCTTTCAAGAAGCTAACAAAGTTGTTGATAAGCTAGCCAATTTGGGTGTTGATGGTGACAGACTTTTCAAATGGGAACACAGTGTCTCGAGCGAAGTAGAGGATCTTATTCAACAAGAATTATAAGAATGATAGTCAAATTTACCAATAGGGAAGGCACTGTAAGTTCGAAGGCTATGAGTATTCCTGTCTCTTTTTTGAAATGGACTCACAATAAAAATTATCCGAGTTGTCAGTGGTGGTGGATGCTGCTTGGAAAAACCACAAAGACTAATGGGGATAGTCACATGTTAGATAACATGACTTCTAGTCGTCTTAGTAATTTGAGGTGGGTTGATAATCACAGGGTAGGAAATAAATGGTAATATAAGACTTCGAACCAGAGCCACATGGACCACCAGATAGCCACTGCCATAAATCTAGCCAGCAGGTTCACTTCTCCAAGGCTGATTGGCCAAGATGGGATGTGGTCCCAAAGCATGTCATATACGAAAGAAAGTAATTACCAAAGAATTATTAAGAGTAACTGTCAATACAAAGTTTGTGGGAGTTTTTTTCATTACTCTGCTATGTGTATCTGCAACGTTTTGTTTCTCCACTGTTTCAAGGAAGGGATTTGTGTCTGTTTATTTTTTTATAATTATGATGCACGTGTGTTTTCTCGGGGTATACCCAAAATGTTGTATGGGAAGTTTCTTTTTGATAATAGGCTATGTGCCTTACCGGATGTAATGGCTTTGGTGGCATGTAGATTTTACATATATAGGATCCTTAGTAAGGACATGTTCATCAACAACCCTTGGATGATTTTTGTAAAAGGTTTTGGTTCAACCTGTAAAACTCGGTATTAATGCTATAGTATCTTATCTACAAAAAAAAAAGAACTCATAGAATAAGGACTCCAAGGTTGGAAAATAACGAGACCCTGGGGCAAGCGACCATAGCTCTAATTGAGGCAAAATTGACCTAAAATATGAAGAAGGTAAAGACCTCCATTTTTAATGGAAAAGGAGGAAGGGAATCAGTCGAAGCTTGGATGGATGAGTTGGAAATCAACTTATTAATTATAAAATTTCATCGGCGATCCAAATAGTATGGGCTACACAAAATTTATAAGAAGTTGGATTAGAGTGGTGGAATACGTTTAAATTTGGCCAAAATATTAAGGCCATAAATTTGAAATGGGAAAAATTTGTTTTATCTTTCGAAAAAAGATTCATCATCAGCAATACTATTAATAGATATTTGAGGAATTTACCATGATCAACTAGGGGACAAAGACTATGGAGGTGTACCATAAAATTTTTGTTAAGCTACTTAAGTATGTGCCAGCTTATGAGACAGACAAGAAAATGAAGGTGCACAAATTTATCATAGGATTGGATCTTAAGATTAGATCTGAGATCAACATGCTCCAACCAAAAGCACTGCAAAATGTGCATGATCTAGTGAATAAAAAAAAACTAATTTGTAGCCTAGCAAACCTCATCTTAACTATGTTGACAAGGTCAAAGCAGATTGACAAGCACTATGAAAAAGGTAGAGTTCTGGTTACATGAAATGGGAATAGGAACAAAATAAGAGAAGTAAAACCAACCCAAATTTTGAAAGAAAGAACAATGGAAAACAGGGAATTTTCAAGAAGAAATTACAAAAGAAAAATAATGACAGTAATAATGATAGTAAATGGTAATTTATTTGATAAAAGTATCAAGATTTTGATAGATAGTAGAGCAATAGATAGCTTCATCTCTTCTAGTATAGTCAAGGATATGCCAGAAAGATCAAGATTTTTGGCACAAGGATGGACAGTTGAGTATGGTTCTAGATAAACCTACTCAGTAGATAAATGTTTTCCTACAGTTGAGATCACCCTACCTAATGGTTCTACTTTATGGAACTTATATATATCTTTGCTACATACCTTTGACATTATCTTGGGAATGGACTGGTTAAATGATTATAAGGCCTTGATTAACTTCCAAGATGGATGGATTGATTACATTGATAAAAATAAAAAAATATTGAGAATAATCAGTGAAAAAGGATCATTTTGATCTCAACTATTATCAACAATGCAACTTAGAAAGACCATGAAGAATGGGGAATGATATATTTTATAAAATTAAACAAGGTTGAGAAGAATAAAAAAGAGAAGGTGTTTGAAAAATACCCAATCTTGCAATAATTCAAGAATGTGTTAACTAAAGATCTCCCTGGACTTACTCCAAAGCGAAAATTCAATTTCACCATTGATTTGATGCTATGAATACAATCTATTCATAGAACTCCATATAGGATGAATCCTACCAAAATGTAGGAATTAAAAGTATAATTTCAAGGGTTTCTAGAAAAGGAGTTAATCAAAACCAGTGTATCATATTAGGGTAAACCCATACTTTTTGTTAAAAAGAAATATGGATCCCTCAGATTGTGCATTGAATACCAGATGTTAAACAAAGTGATCATCAAAAATAGGTATCATTTTCCTAGGATCGAAGATTTGTTTGAAAAATTGAATGGTGCAATAATATTTTCTAAGGTTGATATAAAATCAGGCTATCATCAGTTGAGAATTCGTGAGGAGGACATCTACAAAACTACTTTTAAGACCTGGTATGGCATTATGATTTCATAGTGTTGCCTTTTCGACTGACCAATGCATTGATAATATTCATGAATCTAATGAAATGTGTATTTATGAAGTAGTTGGATAGATTTATACTAGTCTTTCTAGATGATATATTGATATATTCTAAGACTAAGGAAGACCATGATAGACACTTGAGGATAGTGCCTGGGTTGTTAAGCAAGAATTGACTCTACGATAATTTATTGAATTCATTGCTAGATGCATGAAATAACAGAAAATAAAATCTAAGTATAGGCATCTGACAGGATATTTAAACCCACATTATATACCTATTCAAAAATGGAAGGTCATATCAATGGACTTTATTATGGGATTTCCTAAGAATAGGTACCAACATGATGTAATTTTTGTAGTGGTGGACAAGCTAACCAAGGTTGCACACTTTATACCAAGGAGCACAAAAAATTATGCTCTAGTAGTGGCTAATAGATTTGCTAAAGAGATACTCAGGTTACGTGGGTTTCCTAAAGTGATATTCTTGGATAGAGATTCCAAATTTACATCTACAATATGGTAATATCTTAACCATACTATTGACACAAATCTGAATATAAGTTTTGCATACCATCCAAAAATAGATGGTCAAATAGAGAGGGTAAACTAGATATTGGAATACATGCTTTATATGTACTACATGGACCAGAGTCTCAATAGGAAGAATTTTTCATCAGGTAGAATTTACATACAACAATAGACATCTTACTTCCTTGGGTATGGCCCAGTTTAAAGTTTTGTATGGCAAGAAATTCATAACACCTTTCTATTCAAATAATTTGAAGGATTGGGTAGTCATTGCTTTAGGCATGGTTTGAGAAATGGAGAAATAGCTTAGGAGGACTAGACAAAGGCTTAAGAAAATTGTCGATTGACTCAAAGTAACTTGACCTTTCTTATTTTCCTTAAGCTAATTCATAACACCTTTCTTATTTTCCTTAAGCTAATTCTTTTGAGCTTGTGTCCATTGACTCAAAGTAACTTGACCTACTCATTTTGGGTACCTATTTTCAACAAAATTGTAAACATTTTGAGAACATAAAATATTCTTCATCTTAACACTCTAAAAATCCTAATATTCATTCTTAAATAAAGGGATTCAAGGCTGAGTAAGGCCATTTGGTCAAAATAAATATTCAAAAACAAACAAAAACAATAATTAAAAGTAGAAAAACTTGCCTTAACGTTTGCTAGCTCCATTACCAAGTTTTAGAGGTGCATTGTAGTAGGTGCACAAATATATGGTTTGTAAACTCTCTTCCCCACGTCCAAAAAAAACCTCTCTTTTTTTTTCTCCTCCTACCCTCTTTTCCCAAAATCTACACACAAGAAAGAGCCCCCCAAAAATTAATTCCACTCTCTACGTAAATTCCCCCATGGATCACGTACCACTATCTATATCTTCAGGAATTTACAATATTTTATTAAACCAACTACTAAGCCTTCTTAGAATCCAAGTGGTAATCCAAAAACAACAGGTAATAATTTGATATAAACTAGTCATATCTTAGGTACCAAATTAAAATATCAAAACTAATACCATTATCCACTATGGATTTATGTCCAAGATATTAAATAGAATATCATTAAGTCCTCCCACTTAATGGGCTCTTCCCAAAAGAAATTCCTTCTTTTCCAAAATATTTATAAAAAGAACAATTATTAATCAAAATAATATAACAATTATTCTTAATTATTATTGAAAGTAAACAATGATATTAATTCATCATTATTAATGTAAAAACCATAATTTCAATCATCAAATAATTTTTTAAAGCATTCTTCATATTAAAAGCAATAATATCTACCAAAAATAATAATAGATCAATGCTTCCAAAAACTATCACAAAGCATCCCAAACAAAATGCAAAAGAAACAAGCATTAAAATCACGCAAGGAGGATCTAACACAACCATTAGTTGATCACATATGCAAAATGCTTTTAAAGTAACTTCAAAGTTACCAACTTTTGCCCAATCAAGTCCATTGTTATTAACAACTTCCCTATAGATGGTATGTTTCCCATATGCAAATAATGAATGCAACCACATGAAGGGGATCTTCATCCATGTTAACCCGAGTTGTTTGATGAACAAGTCATCATCATAATTTTCCTTTCTTATGGCATCCCATTCTCGATGGTTGATCCTTTCTTCCACCCATGAGAATACCTATTCGTGCACATATAAAAATCTATTAGCAGCACTATATTCTTATATAAAATAAATATTTACAACAACTAATCATTATATAGCCATACACTCCATAATTAAAATAGAATATCAATTCATAAATCCATCATATGAAATAAATTTGCCAAGGGAGGGTCATGATATACTAACCCCCTTAGGCTAAATACAATCCTATGTGTTTCATTAATATCTGCCAAAAATAATACTTGTTCCTACACACATTAACGTAGGTTTAAAATTGGGCTACAACCAAACAAAACATTAACCAAAATCTAAGCAAAAAGAAGAGGTATACCTCCAGTTAGCTTACGTTCAATATGTCATAGACATCACAATGACAACCCAACACAGAGGGGTGCATTCCAAGCAACAAAACTATAAGCCCACTTAATATTCAACCCTAAGCACAACAAGATTCTATGAAATAGAATAATACAAACCCTACTGGGTGTTCGTCTAGGCAAAGGAGAACCAACCACAAACAAGCAAAGCAAAAACACTATAGGTCAACTCTACACTAAGGATCAACAAATGAAAATGGAGGTATCTATTTGAGATTAGCTATATGAAACATTACATAGATATTGACATTAGGAAACCAGAATTTCACCACGAACAAAGTAGAAACACCTACCTTAAAGTTTTCTAGCTCCCTTGCCAAGTTTTGGAGGTGCATTGTAGCTAGCACAAATATTTGGTTCATAAACTATCTTCTCTGTGTCCAAAAAAACCTCTCTCATATTGCATTTTTTCTCCTCCTCTCCTCTTTTCCCAAAATATACTCACAAGAAAGAGCACCCATAAAATTGATTCTGCTCTCTACATAAATGCCCCCATGGATCACCTTCCACTATCTATCTCTTTATATGTTTACAATATTTGATTTATCCAACCACTAAGCCTTCTTAAATCCAAGAGGTAATTCAAAAATAGAAAGCAATAATATGATATAAACTAGTCATATCTTAGGCACCAAATTAAAATATCAAAACTAATACCATTAGCCACTATGGATTAATGGCTAAGATATTAAATAGAATATCATTAAGTCCTCCTACTTAATGGGCTCTTCCCAAAATAAATTCTTTCTTTTCCAAAATATTTATAAAAGTAACATTATTAATCAAAAGAATATAATAATTATTCTTAATTATAATTAATAGTAAACAATCATATTAATCCATCATTATTAATGTAAAAACCATAATGTCAATCGTCAAATAATTATTTTTTAAGAATTCTTAATATTAAAAGCTATAATATCTATCAAAAAGAATACTTGTTCCTCCACACATACAAATCTATTAGAAACATCGTATTCTTACATAAAACAAATATTTACAACAACTAATCATCATATAGTCATACAATCCATCATTAAAATAGCATATCAATTTATAAGTCCATTATATGAATTAAATTTTCCAAGGGAGAGTAATGACATACTATCCCCCTTAGGCTAAATATAGTCCTATGTGTTTCATCAATATCTTGAAAGTAAAACAAAATTTCATTTCATTTTCAAATAAAAATGGAAAATATCTCTGCATATCAATCACTTTCTCCCAAGTGCCATTTCTCTCAAAATAGTGGTCCCACTAGATCTTGCACTATTCTAGAGTTTGTTTCCTCATCATTTTGGAAAGAAACTCCAGAATATTCATAGGTTTCACCTCAATCACCGAGGGGTTGCTTACCCACAATTTAGAAACATTCCATACATGGTCAAAATCAAAAATATATCTCCTAAGCAAGGATACATGGAAAGTGTTGTGGATATTTGATAGGTTGGGTGGCAAGGTACGATGATAAGCTAGAAGACTTATATTCTTACTAATTTCAAAGGACCCAACATATCTAGGATCCAACTTAGTAGATTTTATGGTGCTCTTCTTGGGTTTTAATCTCAAGAACACTTTATCTCCTACAGAGAACTCTCAAGGTGATCTTCTTGGGTTTTAAGCTCAAAAGAATTAGCTTAAGGAAAATAAGAAAGGTCAAGTTACTTTGAGTCAATCGACAATTTTCTTAAGCCTTTGTCTAGTCCTCCTAAGCTATTTCTCCATTTCTCAAACCATGCCTAAAGCAATGACTACCCAATCCTTCAAATTATTTGAATAGAAAGGTGTTATGAATTTCTTGCCATACAAAACTTTAAACTGGGCCATACCCAAGGAAGTAAGATGTCTATTGTTGTATGTAAATTCTACCTGATGAAAAATTCTTCCTATTGAGACTCTGGTCCATGTAGTACATATAAAGCATGTATTCCAATATCTAGTTTACCCTCTCTATTTGACCATCTATTTTTGGATGGTATGCAAAACTTATATTCAGATTTGTGTCAATAGTATGGTTAAGATATTACCATATTGTAGATGTAAATTTGGAATCTCTATCCAAGAATATCACTTTAGGAAACCCACGTAACCTGAGTATCTCTTTAGAAAATCTGTTAGCCACTACTAGAGCATAATTTTTTGTGCTCCTTGGTATAAAGTGTGCAACCTTGGTTAGCTTGTCCACCACTACAAAAATTACATCATGTTGGTACCTATTCTTAGGAAATCCCATAATAAAGTCCATTGATATGACCTTCCATTTTTGAATAGGTATATAATGTGGGTTTAAATATCCTGTCAGATGCCTATACTTAGATTTTATTTTCTGTTATTTCATGCATCTAGCAATGAATTCAATAAATTATCGTAGAGTCAATTCTTGCTTAACAACCCAGGCACTATCCTCAAGTGTCTATCATGGTCTTCCTTAGTCTTAGAATATATCAATATATCATCTAGAAAGACTAGTATAAATCTATCCAACTACTTCATAAATACACATTTCATTAGATTCATGAATATTATCAATGCATTGGTCAGTCGAAAAGGCAACACTATGAAATCATAATGCCATACCAGGTCTTAAAAGTAGTTTTGTAGATTTCCTCCTCACGAATTCTCAACTGATGATAGCCTGATTTTATATCAACCTTAGAAAATATTATTGCACCATTCAATTTTTCAAACAAATCTTCGATCCTAGGAAAATGATACCTATTTTTGATGATCACTTTGTTTAACATCTGGTATTCAATGCACAATCTGAGGGATCCATATTTCTTTTTAACAAAAAGTATGGGTTTACCCTAATATGATACACTGGTTTTGATTAACTCCTTTTCTAGAAACCCTTGAAATTATACTTTTAATTCCTACATTTTGGTAGGATTCATCCTATATGGAGTTCTATGAATAGATTGTATTCATAGCATCAAATCAATGGTGAAATTGAATTTTCGCTTTGGAGTAAGTCCAGGGAGATCTTTAGTTAACACATTCTTGAATTATTGCAAGATTGGGTATTTTTCAAACACCTTCTCTTTTTTATTCTTCTCAACCTTGTTTAATTTTATAAAATATATCATTCCCCATTCTTCATGGTCTTTCTAAGTTGCATTGTTGATAATAGTTGAGATCAAAATGATCCTTGTTCACTGATTATTCTCAGTATTTTTTTATTTTTATCAATGTAATCAATCCATCCATCTTGGAAGTTAATCAAGGCCTTATAATTATTTAACCAGTCCATTCCCAAGATAATGTCAAAGGTATGTAGCAAAGATATATATAATTTCCATAAAGTAGAACCATTAGGTAGGGTGATCTCAACTGTAGGAAAACATTTATCTACTGAGTAGGTTTATCTAGAACCATACTCAACTGTCCATCCTTGTGCCAAAAATCTTGATCTTTCTGGCATATCCTTGACTATACTAGAAGAGATGAAGCTATCTATTGCTCTACTATCTATCAAAATCTTGATACTTTTATCAAATAAATTACCATTTACTATCATTATTACTGTCATTATTTTTCTTTTGTAATTTCTTCTTGAAAATTCCCTGTTTTCCATTGTTCTTTCTTTCAAAATTTGGGTTGGTTTTACTTCTCTTATTTTGTTCCTATTCCCATTTCATGTAACCAGCACTCTACCTTTTTCATAGTGCTTGTCAATCTGCTTTGACCTTGTCAACATAGTTAAGATGAGGTTTGCTAGGCTACAAATTAGTTTTTTTTTATTCACTAGATCATGCACATTTTGCAGTGCTTTTGGTTGGAGCATGTTGATCTCAGATCTAATCTTAAGATCCAATCCTATGATAAATTTGTGCACCTTCATTTTCTTGTCTGTCTCATAAGCTGGCACATACTTAAGTAGCTTAACAAAATTTTTATGGTACACCTCCATAGTCTTTGTCCCCTAGTTGATCATGGTAAATTCCTCAAATATCTATTAATAGTATTGCTGATGATGAATCTTTTTTCGAAAGATAAAACAAATTTTTCCCATTTCAAATTTATGGCCTTAATATTTTGGCCAAATTTAAACGTATTCCACCACTCTAATCCAACTTCTTATAAATTTTGTGTAGCCCATACTATTTGGATCGCCGATGAAATTTTATAATTAATAAGTTGATTTCCAACTCATCCATCCAAGCTTCGACTGATTCCCTTCCTCATTTTCCATTAAAAATGGAGGTCTTTACCTTCTTCATATTTTAGGTCAATTTTGCCTCAATTAGAGCTATGGTCGCTTGCCCCAGGGTCTCGTTATTTTCCAACCTTGGAGTCCTTATTCTATGAGTTCTTTTTTTTTTGTAGATAAGATACTATAGCATTAATACCGAGTTTTACAGGTTGAACCAAAACCTTTTACAAAAATCATCCAAGGGTTGTTGATGAACATGTCCTTACTAAGGATCCTATATATGTAAAATCTACATGCCACCAAAGCCATTACATCCGGTAAGGCACATAGCCTATTATCAAAAAGAAACTTCCCATACAACATTTTGGGTATACCCCGAGAAAACACACGTGCATCATAATTATAAAAAAATAAACAGACACAAATCCCTTCCTTGAAACAGTGGAGAAACAAAACGTTGCAGATACACATAGCAGAGTACTGAAAAAAACTCCCACAAACTTTGTATTGATAGTTACTCTTAATAATTCTTTGGTAATTACTTTCTTTCGTATATGACATGCTTTGGGACCACATCCCATCTTGGCCAATCAGCCTTGGAGAAGTGAACCTGCTGGCTAGATTTATGGCGATGGCTATCTGGTGGTCCATGTGGCTCTGGTTCGAAGTCTTATATTACCATTTATTTCCTACCCTGTGATTATCAACCCACCTCAAATTACTAAGACGACTAGAAGTCATGTTATCTAACATGTGACTATCCCCATTAGTCTTTGTGGTTTTTCCAAGCAGCATCCACCACCACTGACAACTCGGATAATTTTTATTGTGAGTCCATTTCAAAAAAGAGACAGGGAATACTCATAGCCTTCGAACTTACGAGTGCCTTCCCTATTGGTAAATTTGACTATCATTCTTATAATTCTTGTTGAATAAGATCCTCTACTTCGCTCGAGACACTGTGTTCCCATTTGAAAAGTCTGTCACCATCAACACCCAAATTGGCTAGCTTATCAACAAATTTGTTAGCTTCTTGAAAGACATGTTGGGCTTTTTTGTCCTATATTCCTTGGAAAAAGATCCTAGCCTCTTCAACAATTGTTTTAATCCTCCAAGGAGGTGTTTTTCAATTATTGAGGAGATTTATAACATGCATAGAGTCTCCTTCTATGATAAAATTGCCTTCTAAATCTTGAGTCATTTGAAGGCCTCTCCACATATCTCTAGCTTCAGCTTCGTTGTTCGTCCTTGTTCCCAAATATTCAGAAAACACAAGTATCATATTCCCATTATAATCTCGCACAATACCGTCAGTGCCTGCTCTACCAGAATTGTGCTTAGCTGCTCCATAAAAATTAAGCTTAAACCAACCCGTAGGAGGTGGGGACCACTTAACATTGGCTTTGGGGTTGACAACCCTAGGCATAAACTCATCTAACAAGGTTAAGCTTAAAGATTGAGCAATCGTGGTCTCCTACATATGAGGTTTACGACTATCAAAAGGGATAAGGTTCACATTCTCGTTGATCCTGGCAATGATATTTTGATGATCATGGATAGACTCATTAAAGACTCTATGGTTCCTTTCTAAACACACCTGCCAAAGATAGTGATTGAGACAAATTTTCCACATGTATCTAAGTATTTGGCTTGAAAAGGGGTAAGGCCACTAGACGAATAAATCAAGTATGATGGCTGGTTTAACCCATGAAATATTGAAGGCCTGAAAAATCCCACTTATGATAGTCAAGGAAAAATGGCACTCAAGTAAAATATGATAAGTGGTCTCCCAATTAGCCCTGCATAGATAACAATAATTAGTGATACAAATACCATTACACATCATATTATCAATGGTTAGAATTCTTCCTTGGATAACCAGCCATGAAAATATTTCAATTTTTGGAATTAAATTTTTTATCCAAACTAAGTCCTTTTGGAGGATAAAATTCATGTCATCAAGTAGAAGCTTGTAAGCTGATTTAACAGTGAACTGCCCATTTTTTGTAGGAGCCCAGGTCACTTGATCTTCCTTGGGTATCATGGGTATAAATTGTTACCAGAGAATGTTACAAAGATCATTTTATTCCTCTTGAGATCCCTGAATCCTTATTTGTTTCCACTTCATTCTGCATTTTTCCTCAACCATATAATCGAAGACTTTTCTGCCAATGAGTTATTTTGTGATATATTTGATTCGGGCTAAATTAGGATATTGCGTTAGTGGTTCGATCCTTGGCCCACCTTGTCATTCCAGCAATTTATCCTCTCACCATTGCCTAAAACTCATCTTAAACATTTTTTGGTGATTTTATTACAATTGAGAATTGCTCTCCAAAAAGTAGAACCTCTGATTGGAACTGATTCACTTAGAAATTCCATATTTTGAAGATACTTTCATTTGATGATAGTTGTCCATTCATTTTCATCACCAAAAATGAGGTGCCATGCCTGCTTAGCTAGTAAATCTAAATTCATATGAGCAATTATCCTCGGACCTAAACCCCCATTTTCCCTAGGTTTGCACACTTTGGTCCATCCTACAATGTGTATCCTTTTTTTTTGCTCTGATCCAGTCCATAAAAGTTCTTTTTGGAGTTTCTCAATTTTTTGGATAACCTTCACAGGGGCTTTGAAAACAAAGATGAAATAGATTGGAATGCTCTGAAGAGAGGCCTTAGTGAGGGTCAACTTTCCTGCTTGAGATAGAAGATGACCTTTCCATCCAGCAAGTTTTTTTTTAATTCTTTCAATAACCCTGTCCCACATTGACTATTGACTCCTGTAATTATCTTTGTTGTTTAATTTGATCTCATTGCTATTCCAATTACTCTTTCAATAGTGAAATTATAGTTGTGAGATTTTCCACCTTGCTATTCGAGTTTCTTGAACTCTCCCCTAAGGGTCTTACCTTAGTACTATTATTTCTAGTTTCCCTTGGTGGTATGGAAGATCATATTCTTCCTCTTCTTAGTCTTGGTGCCATCTTCATAGTCACACAAAATATTTTAGTTAGGTCGCAATTCAATCCTTTGAATAGTACTTCTAACTAAAATCTAAGTACATCTCATGTAGTACTATCACCATAATAGTATTATCCTTTAAGCAATTCATTAGCATCGATAAGATGATTGGCTCACTCCACTGATGCTTCTAGTCCTATGAACCTAGCACTTTGATGCCAAGTGTAACAACCCTAAGACTTACCCACCCCGAGTAAGAAATTGTTTTTTAGATGAAATATTTAAGGTTTCCAAGATATCACCATACTAGGATTTAAACATTTACACAAGACTTTAACCACATTTTTAAGTTATACAATGTTGCATATGTTGCTCGATTAGATGGGAGAGGACAAACTCCCATAGAATAGTATGGGGTTTACCTTGTATACCTCTGTAATACTTAGGATGCCTTCATATGCTTTTTCCATTTCCATGCACTCTCTATGAATGTAGTTCAACTTAACCATAGCATTGGATTAACCCTATCTCAGTTCCTTGAGACCAAGGGACACTTATTCCCAAGAGCCATTATAAGTCCTTCTATGATGTCTTCTCTAGCGTAATTTCCTTATATCTAGTTTTTAACACCTTCATGGTGAAATGTTAGATTTGCAATACTTAGAACTTTCATCTCCCTGATGAAAATATCTAAGGTGATCTCTACTTTGCATAGATAGCCTCACATGGAAACAATGGACCTACCAGTATTGGTTACCATCACTAAATCCTTCATAACAATAAAATTCAATCCTATATGGATAGATAAGATATTTGGGTTTCACCACCCAATACTCTCATTTCAAAGACTCATCGTACTTGAAATATCCTCAAAGTTTCATTCTAAAATATTATTCATTGCATGTTCCTTAGGAGTCATGTTTTTTAATATACTTTAGGTTTATATATAAGGAAAAACTAAGTTCACCCTTCCAAACTTATTCCTATAACTAGAATGGAACATAGATCAACTCATACCTTTTTAAAAATAAACCATGCTTCCCTTTATAATCATTAATTCTCGTACTCAATAAAAACCATATTATTTCCTTAGATGCATTTACGAGTAATCCATGCATAATACCTGCAATAAAATATCTATCCTTTGATATTGCACAAAACAAGATAAATATTAAACAACATTTCATTTTTCTCCAAAGTAATTCATTCATAATTGAAGATAATAATTCATTCATCATTCATAATTGAATGTATTGCAATTAGATTTACAGTCATGAACAACTCTAATTCATGATAAAATCAATACATTATACAAGCTCTTCATTTGGCCTTTGTCATTAGCATATTTCATAGGATTAAAATCAATTCATTTTACAAGCCCTACATTAGGCCTTTGTCCTTAGCTTCTTTCATAGGACTCCTAATGCAAATTTAATTAAAATAGTTTACACCAAACTATAGGAGGTCATTCTCTATAACTACTCTATTGTTTTTATTGATCTTCCCAAGAGTAGAATCTTTTAAAAGGTATCAGAATAGCTCGACAAGGCAGTCACAATGAGTTATATACTACAACATTGTTTTTGGTAACCTAGACTTTTTTAATAAGACAACCCCTTAATATACTTTACATTATTAGTTACTAATACTACTCTCTTTGAAACTTTTCTATCACTGACATTGTAGCTCACTATCTCTATTTCATGTAGTAATTCTAAGATAGTGCAGTCTCCTCGGTATACTCAATTTTTATGGTAGGATTTTTAGATTTAGGTTTAATGTTAAATAAAAATAGGGTACTCTAAACCAAGGTGTGTGTACTACCCATAAGTTGTTTGTTATACTGTAATGACAAATGATAGTGCTTAGACTAATATTTTAGGCCACTACTCAAGGAGGATTTTATGCATACGCTTGAGCACACTGCCTACCTCTTTGGTTGTATGGGAGGATGATATTTTTGGATGTTGTGTCCGGTGTACTATGGATAATACGCCATGAAACGTCTTCCTAGGGATAAATATTTCTCCTTATCCTAGGGGGTCTCTCGATATACTTGAAGATACATGGGAGCTCAATTTTGGAGGGATTTTTTTTTAGGCCTAGGTAGTGGAGCCTAATTGCTCCTCACTTCACTAGATGCTGTATATCAAATATAGCTTAGCCAATAATGATAGCTCCTCCACGATATTTTAAAAATACCAACACAAGGTTTATAACCTAATAAACTAAATAAAAATAGGCTAGAAATTTTTAATAAGGAAATTTGTGAAAAATGAAAACACAAAAAAATTAATATCTAATAGTTGAAATGGCATGGCAAGAACTATCGTAGTCTTGACAGAACTTGACCGTGGAAAGTTCTTTGATATCACTTATTAGGAACCTTCTAATCAAAAAAAGCGCATTCACATAAATATTGTAATAAAAGCATAAAGTCATGAAATAAAATAATATTGCAATACAAAATGTAAATACAATAATATATTAATCTTACAAAGTACAACATAAAATTGTAGGCCTCTTTGAGGGGGAAACCTCCTTCAATACTTTCATTAAATATACCAAAAAGATGAATTTGTTCCTACTCCTCGCATTTTTAAAGATTTTATCATACTACCTAACTCTCAAGCCTAGCTAACATGCAAAATGCCACTTGATCAAGAATCTTCTACCAAACAAAATAATTACATTCTTGATAATAGTTACATAAAATGACGTCACTTGTCTAGGTGCTTCTAGTGGCACAAACTATTACATAATATCATTACAAAATATTATAATGAGGGTCCCCATGTTAATAAATAATTTATTACATAATAGTATTAGTATGGGGTTCTAACACTAAATCATTTTCCTATATGCTTTCAAAATAATCAATAATTACTTTTAATGCCTTAAATCTAATGTTCTCTATTTTGAATATAGTTAAAATATTCTTATCCCATAATATGTTGTAAATATATCCCTTTTAATGGGTGTTATATATCTTGAATAAAATCACACAATAATATGTCCCTCCACTTATAATAAGTTCTTGAATAAATACCACTAATTTGAAGAGCTCAAAAAATCATGTGATTTGAAAAAAAGGGCTTAAAATACCTTTGTATAAAAAATTATGGCCACTAGAAGGTTGGCCCTAATAATTCTTAATTCAATAAAACTTAGCTCCTCATATCTTATAATATATGTAGTCAACCACAATTTTCTATTTGGTATGCATTGACTCATTTATGACTGTCATTGATATTTTACCACCTATTTTCCATTGGATACTATGAGAAAATATGAGAAGGACACTTGTCTTGATTTAATTTACCAACGAAGGGTATGCATAGAAAATTGGCAAAAAAAGGTTCCATATTTATTACCATATTGGCCCAAATTTTATAATTTTATTCTAAAAAATCAAATAGAAGAGCTACCATGATTGAAACTTAGATCTTCTATGTGCAAGGTACCTTGGGCTAAGTAGGCTAGCTAAGGAACCAATGTAATTATTATGGACACAAATCCACCTCCTTCCATAAGAACACAAATTTCACATTGAGAACTCAAATTAATGCACTCCAAAATATTTCCTTGATGGAATTCAAATCCAATACCTCCTGCCACCTGTAACAACCCAAAAGAACACTCAGTTTTTTATTTTTTTCCAATGGCTTTGAGTCATTAACCTTTTATAGACCCTCATTAAATCCTACTAACCATCGAAACCTCATCCACATATATTCTATATAAGGATGGTTGGTTCCTTAACTACATTCAATATTTCTCTATAAGTTCATACGGACTACCACTCTCTCCTTTCTTTCCTCTAAAAGGGTACCACTAGTAGGACTAGATCTCTAGCTAAGTCTTTAATGGAGGAGTTTTATTTTTTCATATTTTGAATAGAAAAAATCTAGCTCCTCTCACTAAACTACTCTCTCAATGTAGGAGGCTTCCTTATCTATCCATCAAGAAGATCTATGCAAATCCTTGCTACTTCATAGGTTAGTCTTATGAAGTTACACTATGCACACATTGGCAGAGTATCCCTTATTCTATCAATTGGCAGCATCTGTTCATCCCTATTTAGCTAAAATAGAACAAAAATATTAGTTCAAATTTCTCTTCAAAGGTCCTAGGCTATCTAAAGATTCAATATTATCTCTCTTTATCCAATACATCCTCACAGTTCATATATGCGGATAAACTACAATTATATACAGTCTAACATCAAGTAAATTGTTTGATCTAGCATGGCTTAGTTGTTTGAGTGGTTAACTCTTGGGGATACCTATGCTCTTCTCAAAAACTCAAGGTTTTCTCCCATTTTAGAGACATGCCATATTAATTTTGGATGCACAGCTCGATTGACTCGACTACCACAAAGTCTTATTGCCAATCTTCAAAACAACACATGACAAGCAAATATATGAACTAGATGTTCTTTCGAATAAACACTCGCACATTCGAATAAAGGCAAGCATGAAATTAAAATGCCTTCACATATTAGACACACTCACATCTATTTACTAAAGACTCAATTTTATTTAAAATAAACACATACGTAAAACCTTCCCTACGAGGGATAAATCTCATAGTTAATTAAGCAACACATTTATTTTTTTAAACAAGTTTCCAATAAGAAGTAGATAAATGGATGTATAGAACTCTATAAAAAAGAAACAAATTTTACATAAGCATTATAATAACAACCTCAATATGTTACATTGTCTTGGATTTTACAAAAAGTTAAAAACATAAATATTGGTTACAAACTTCCATGAATTCACATATGTTCGGCATAATTTGTTTCAAAGAAATCGACCAGATTCTAAGAGAGCTAATTGGTGTTAATATTACATGGGAAGTAAATATCCCGTCATTCGCCAGTGAATAATTCTCTTTCACTTCTCATAAAAACTTGGCTCTTGGGTTTGGTACACTGATCGCTACTACTATCCTCAGTAGCAAAACTAAATTTTAAAATGCCAAAGTAGTAATATCATCGATCATTAAAAAGGAAATATCCATTCCTCAAGATCAGAGTGTTGGACATTTTGAGTCCTTAAGTCAAATTTGTCATTGATTTCATGAAATGAAGTCATCATTAATGTCAAGGAATTTGTCAAGAAACAAGTTATCAAAGTTGTCATTGATATCCAAGAAGAACAATGCAAAGGTTAAAAGCAAAGGGCTCCATAATATTTTTAAATATTATGTGGATGCATAATTTAAACGGTTTTCATAAAAACCCAAGAAATTTTATTGCACAGCTAAAGGGAGGTTTAAAATTTATTTGATAAATTATTTAAATTCAAAATGAATTTAAATATTATAAATAAATATTGTTTATACCAAGGTGAAAAGTAAACTATGGTTTAAATAAAACCAAAGGGTTTTAAAGAATTAATTTATAAAATTTAAATTCAAAATAATTTAAATATTTTATAAATTAATAAAGCTCCAAAGGAAATTTGAGTTTCGACATCCAAAATTGTTGAAGGCAATTAGAACACTGACTTCATGCATGGAGGAAGAAATTTGGTATATAAGCTAATGACTTAGAGGAATTTTATTTTATCCTTTTACTTGAACATCGTTAAGGTGTTGGATGCAAGGAGGTATGTATTCGAAACACAGCGGCATTTTTTTTGTTGCAGTTGCATTGGTGTTGGAGAGTGCCAAGGAAAGGCGCACGTTTTGCGCTAGGTGAGCGGGGAAGATTTTAGAGCACGTGGTGCTTGTTAGTCCCCAAGAAAGTGCCTAGCTTGCATGGAATTGGGAGCCACGGCTAGGGCACCAGTTGAGGTTGCACTATGTGTTCGAATCCCCTCCAAGGTAAGGTAATAAATTTTGATTTTAATTTTTGTGTGTTGCCTAAAGTTTGGAGTTAAAAGGGTGCATGAAAGGATTGTTAATGGGAAATATTTTTTGATAATTTGGAGGAATAAGGTATTAAGTTTTATTTTAATAAAGTGTTTTGACATATTGATTTATTGAAATATTAAAAGGATAGATGGAGCTTCTTGTCTTAGGTTATTTTGAAAAGAAGAGTGCATTGAATATTATTGGGAGATTATAAGGTGTAAGTGGTAATTTAATTTTTGTAAATGTTGATGAATGTTTTCTTAAATATGGAGTGATAAGGTGTATGTATGTTTTGATGTTTATATTATATTTTGAGGAAGTTAATCACCTTATAATTTCTTTGAGCTTCGCAATAAGCGTTTGAGATTTTTGGTAGCTTTAGAAGATTCCTTCATCATCAATAAAAAGGTATGAGTACATTTTCCAAAGTTTAATTTTATTGGTTGGTTTTTTGGAAAATAAGTTTGGAGTGAAAAGGACTTGATTAGGGTTTCCTTTAAGAGTTTTTGAGTTAATGCATCAAGTTTTTTTGGAATAAAGAGTTGTGATTAAAACCTTGTTTAATAAGCATTGTTGTTGAAAATATTGGTTGTGTGAAGAACTTGAACTAGGGTTTGAACATCATTGCTATGAAAGGATTGTTTTATAAGCATTGTTGTTGAAGTGAGTTGTTGAGCAAAGAACTTGAACTAGGGTTTGAATATCATTGCTATGATAGGATTGTTTTATAAGCATTGTTGTTGAAGTGAGTTTTTGAGCAAAGAACTTGAACTAGTGTTTGAAAAGAACATGAGTATCATTTTTATCTGAGATTTTTTGTTGAGCATTGTTGGAAATATTTTGAGTGAGTTTTCATATGATTGGAATAGGATTTGTGAGCAAGGGTTGTTTCATTGAGTGATTGGTTGAGTAGATTTGGTTGAGCCTAGTCAAGTGGATGTGTGAAGTAATTTTTTAAGTTCCATAAAACGAACTATTCTATATTCTTATTTGAGTTGATATTGAGCATTGAGTTAAAACATATTGGGTCTCTAACAATTATATTTATGTTTCTATGAGATTGGACAAGTTTTGTGTGAACTTTTTAAGCATATTTGAGGTAAGTCTTTGAGGAGACTTGTGGATTGATTATGTGTGAGCCTTTTGTGGAAGCTTACAATACATATTTGAGCAAGTTCTAAGTGGACTTGTTGAGCATATTTTAGCAAGTTCTGAGTGGATTTGTTGAGCAGATTTAAGCAAGTTCTGATTGGACTTGTTGAATAGATTTGAGCAAGTTTTGATTGCACTTTTTAAGTATTTTTGAGAAATTTTTGAGTGGACTTATTGAGTAGATTTGAGCAATTTTTGAATTTTAGAAAGTTTTGAGTGGACTTTTTGAGCATATTTGAACAAGTTCTGTATGAAATTATGGAGTAGTGTTTGGTGTATATTTGAGGATAGGTTTATGCCAGACCAAATATAGAGATTAAGTATATTTGTGCTAGACTAAAGGACCGTGTTTAGTGTAGATTTGAGATAGATATTTGGACGTGACATAGTAGAGAAGATAGTAGTCTCCAAGGGATATATATCCATCAACCAGGATAGTAATGATAGGTCTTCTGAGTGGGGAAAAGAGTCTTCAGTGGAGAGAGATCCACAAGCTAAAGCAGTGGAGGTAGTAGTCTTCTAGAGGATCATCAGCCAGAGCAAAGGAGGAGTTATCCTATGAATAGAGATCCACAAACTTGATTTAGGGGATTGATATCTCCTTTGGATAGAAGTCCATAAATATTGTAATAGGGAAAGGATTCTCAATAGATTTATTGAGAAATTTTTAGTGAAATATTTTATCTATGGAGTAGCCCACATTGGGTGAATCACATTAAATTGGTGTCTTTATTGTGTGTGATGATTTGTGCTTTTCTTTGGTTATTGCTATTGATATTTTCATTGATTATATTAATTAATATTGTTTGTGAAAGAAAATTTAAAAGTGATCTTATACTATTCATCCCCCATATCTTAGTATAAGCTTGTGTTATTCAATTCGTATAAGAGTTGGTTCCTTTGGAAAAGGTTTAAAAACTTGAAGGAAGATCTTACAAGATCAAAAATGGCAAAGAAAGGCAAAAGTAGAACCATGAGATACAAGAAGAAAAGAACACACATGGTCATGAAAGAAAAATAAGATGAATTTGATATTATTTTTTTGGGAGGAAGAATAGAAATAGATTCAAGAGATGAATCAAACAATGGAGAAAATATCAGATTGATAAATTTTTGTACCAAATGTAGGAATACAGGTTACCATGCAACTTATTATCCACAAGAAGGTGAAGAATTTTTTTTTTGTGGTCAACTCGGCTATGATGCAGGTTATTTCAATGGGTTTAGTAGCGGTGAAGATGAAGATGATATTTTTAGAAATGAAATCTTAGAGGTTGGTTCAAGAAAGGATAACAGGGACAATCAAAACAGGTATGAAGAAAAAACTCTAATTTCAGTATTAGAATAAAATGATCCTATAGAATATCAAAGAAAGAAATAAAGAAGAGAAAGATTCAGAAAAAGAAAAGGATGAAGCCACTCTTAAGGAACTTGTTGAATTGAAAGGAGAGAATTTATAATTGAAGGCTCAAATACAAGAAAATGATAAATGTAAGACAAAGCTTCTACAATATCTCTCTGACTTGAGATATAAGGTTTAAAAGGCAATAAGAGTTGAAGAAGGTATGATTGAAAAGTCAAAGGTAAAAAGAATAGAATTTGAAAGACTTATGGTTGCTCTTGAAGAATTAAAAAGGGAGAACTCAGGATTAAGAGTTCAATATCAAGAAGATGAGAAAGTAAAAGCAAAGTTTCTATAGGAACTCACCAAATTCAAAACCAAGGTTGAAGAGGCAAGAAGGATTGAAGAAGGTATGATTTTGCGACATGTTGCAGGAGAGGGAGTCCGAAAGAGAAAGTGTCACAATTTCGCGACATGTTGCTTGAGAGGGAGTCTGAAAGAGAAAGTGTCGTGATTTCGTGACATGTTGCTGGAGAGAGAGTCCAAAAGGAAAAGTGTCTCGATTTCGTGACATAATGCAGAAGAGAGAGTCCAAAAGAAAAAGTGTCGCGATTTCGTGACATAATGCTGAAAAGAGAGTCTGTGGTGTGAATTTTCATGATTTCGTGACAAGTTTGAAGAGAGAGAAAGGAGCAAGACAAAGTGTCGTGATTTCACGACATGTTGCAAAACTCGAAGTAAGAACTATCGTTATTTTGTGACATGCAGCAAAGGGAAGATTCGAAAGCTGAAAGCATCACAATTTCATGACAAGCTGCAAATAAATCGTACGGATGCAAAAAGTGTCACGATTTCGCAACAGGTTGAGATGGCAGCATTCAGTTGGAGAAAGTGTCACGATTTCACGACAAAAATAGGAAGCAAGTCTTCAACAAAAGAAGCGTCGCGATTTCGTGACGAATTCAAGAAGGAAGAGCTCGAAGGCGAAAGTGTCACGATTTCATGACATGTTCCAGTTTTGTGAGCGTAAGGCAGAGAAAAGCATAAGGTAGCAAAAATGTCACGATTTTGCGACATGTTCCATTTTTGCTAGTGCAAGCCGAGAAAAGGTTGAGAAAGCAAGAAGGGTAGTGATTTCATGACAGAATTGAAGATGACGTCAGTAGAGGCAGAAGTGTCACGATTTCATGACAAAAGTAGAGAAGAAGGCCATGAAGACAGAAGGGTCGCAATTTCACGACAAAAGTGAAGATGACATCAGTAGAAGCAGAAAGTGTCATGATATCGCGATAAAAGCCATAAGATAGTGTACGATTGCAAAGGTGTCACGATATCGTGACATGTTGTAGTTTCACGATAGAAGCTACAGAGGAGTTGCAGAGACAGTGAAGCCGTCAAAGTTAAATTTGGGCCGATGAAGTTTAGGGTTTGCAGCCAACGTAGTTTAGGGTGTGCAGCCGACTAAGATCAAGGTTTTAATCTTGAAAGTGTTAGTATAAAATGAGGGCTACTTAGATATTTAAGCATCGATCATGTGTGTGTTCGAAGTGTGACTTTCGCAGATAGAGTGCGGGGGGGAAGTTCGATCGTTGAGTACAGAGTGCATTTCTTTTGAATCATCTAAGTGAGAGAGATCACAAGGAATCAGAGTGCACAAAGACAGTGCTACTGTGTTTTGCACAGAGAAAGCATATGACGTAGTAAGTGCAACAGGAAAAGATGAAAGAAGACATTTGTGCTAGAACGAAGGACTATGTTTAGTGCAAATTTGAGGACTAGCTTTTGAGGTGATAGAGTTGAGGAGAGAGGTCTCCATCCAGAGCAGAGAAGACAAGTGTCTTCTATGGATAGAGTTCCATTTGCTAAGGGCAACGAAGGCAGAGGTCTTCTAGAGGATCACCAGCCAGAAAAGAGCTAGGGGATTGGTGTTTCCTTTGGGTTGGTGCCCATAAACTTTGTAATCGAGAAAGGTATTCCCAGAATTTTATTTGATAAAATTTAGTGAAAGATTTTATCCGTGGAGTAGCCCACATTGGGTGAACCACGTAAATTGTTGTGTCTCTTTGTGGATGGTGTTTTGTGCATTTCTTTGATTACGGCTTTTGATACTGCTATATTTACACTGCATAATATTGAATTGAAAGTTGAATAGAAGGAAAAGGTAAAAAGTGGTCTTATACTATTCACCCCCCTCTCAGTATAATCTTGTGTTCTTCATTATCTGCAAGAAAATAAAATTAGTAATCTGAGTATCTAGATTTGAGTTAAGGACAACTTTATTTTTTGGGCATAAAATAATTATTACAAAGGAGGAAGAATGGGTTTTACCTAAAGGTCCTCTTTTCACATATGAAAGTCATGTCCAAAATGTTCAAGAATGAAATCAAATTTTTATATTGTGATAATACAACATGATGGAGCTTGAATTTCAAAACCTTATGGATATTGTTATTTAAATCCTCAATATGATTCTCAACTTGTCATGCCATATCAATATCAATTATTTTTCAAATTTTCACTTTCACTTTTTCTTATGAAAACATGTTGCTTCTAAAAGTGATTAAAAAATATTGTAAGGAGAAACCATACATATTAAATGAGAGCACTTATTGAAAGGCTAAGTAGTAAATTTTGGTGCTTTACATATTCATCAAATATATTGTTTTGTTAGGGAATGAAATAGAATCTCTTTTTGTATATATTATTTATTTTTTTAATCTTTATATACCATTTTTACTTACCAAAAAATTATTTTCATATCTATATTGCAATAATTTTATTTTTTGAGGTAAGTCATAGCATAAATAACAAGTAATAAGAATAGAATTTCAAAATAGGTCATTCTCTATCACCATTAATGACTTCCCAAAAATTGGTCTAAGTTATTCCATATTCATTACAATAAATGCCATAAGAAATGACTCATTTTTTACAACAAAAATTTAAATCACATAAGGAAAACATTACTAGAATGGTTTATGGATAGATTGGATCATTTCTAATAATTATTATAATGAAAATTCAATCATTTACATTCATAAATAAAAAAATAAAATAAAAATAAACATAAAAAATTTAATGTGATGCCTCTAGATATTCAAATATTATCCAAAATGGTGTGTCAATTGAAGCATACATAATACCCATGATACAATACCATAAGTCCTCATCAACATCCAATTGATATGTTATTTTAAAATTATATATATATATATATATATATATATATATATATATATATATATATATATATATATATATATATATATATATTTGTTACATAGGAGATTTGGTCACAACCACACTATTTTTAGTGTTCAAACCACAAGGGTTGCTTCCACCAAACCTATTCCACCTCGAGGACACCAGTTGCTTGCGATTTGTATCATCATCGTTGGTCTTGAATGTACGTAGAGGATTCAGATCTGACTACTACTTTTGCAAATAGATTTCCCCCGAGGATTGAACCTAGGTGTCTTCTTGGTAAGTGTCTGGCCAAACAAGCACTTACCATTTGGGGTGTGCTTGCCCCTTGCCCACTGAAAATGACTTCCACTATGTCCGGGAATCATCTCTACATAGAAAAACACGACAACAATGACACCATTTGCATCGAAGACCAAATGAATACTAATTAGAAAAACGAATCTATGCATCTTAACATTATTTATTCATATTGAAAGGACTGGTGAAATTGGAGTGAGAATTTCTATTTAAAGATTTCCGTTTGGTGCTCTTTTCATTTTCGATTGCTCGTAGAGCTTAGCATTTCTATTCCAAATTGCTGCTCTTGGTATACCCCTCCGCAAGTTTGAGTTGCATCCGATCATCTTCTCGCTCGTCACGCATCTTCTCTTGGTATGTTTTGATATTGTTCATGCATTATTGTGAACGTTGATCAATTAGAGTTTAGTCTGGTGCTGTCAACCAGCCCTTTGTATTGTACTTGAATTTAAATTGATTGATTTACTCATGTAGGAATGTAGCGGAGGGGATGAATCAAGCAATGCGCACGTGGAATGATAAGTCGCCTAGACCGACCATGCCCGCCCAACTTGGTTGGATATAACAAATCTATGCATATATATATATATATATATATATATATATATATATATATATATATATATATATATATATATATAAGTGTTAGAACTTATAATATCAATTCACTCAATCAATATCTAAGTCTAGTTAGGTTAATAATAATCAATTTACTTCTAAATTTGATTATAAAATGAATCAATTTTATGAATTGAACAAGAATAAATTATTGAATTAGATCTTCAAACATAAATATAAATTAAAAGATCATGTTTTATTTATGTTACTCAATATTATTGATAAAGAGAATGAAACTGCAGATCAAATAATCAAAAGAAATAATAATGATAGAACTGAAGACAACTAATATTGATTCAATATAAAATGAAAGTTTATAAGTATTTTTCAAAATTAATTTTTTTTAAAAAGCATTCAAGAAATACCATATTGAGAATGTATTCAACAAACTAGATTTCAGGTCTAGCCATAATTCAAAAGACCCAATTCAAGAAAATTGGACAGAAAATGAAGGTTTGAAAAATGTAATGCCAAATACAATTAAGGAACATTCATCAAGTTGGATAAAAGGTTCGAAACAATGGTTTAATAACTCTATTCTTCAAACTTATAAATATATCAATTAGAATTTCATTTTATGCAATTGGTCCACTCAAAAAAAATACTAGAAAAATATTTTGAAACATTTCATTTATAGCTCTAATTTGAGTTCTACTTTTACACTCAACTATTATATTACCAATGGTTTCATGCATCTATCCTTCTATGAAACATTTAACATATGCATTAATTATGGTTGAAATAAATTGTATAGCCTGTACCATAGCAAATTTTATCATGTAATAAGAATATTATATAGAATTAGACGACAATAAAATCCATCACAACTACTATTAATTCATTAAAATATATGATAGATGTGTTTACACTCGGATTTATCATTTTATGTTTATACAACCTTTTTAATACCCCTAGCTTATCCCTAGAGTTGGTTTTTTATATATTCTTTTCTACCATACCCATGATAGCATCCTTTATTATCGGTTTCTCTTGGTTATGCACTATAAATACCCCTCTAATTTATGATTGTGGTAACTCACTGCACTTTTTTCTTGCTCTAGGATAGAATTTAAAATAGGGGCTTGAACATGGATGATATTATTTTTATTGTTCCCATTCACTCCTTCCATGAGTTGTCCATCTTCTTGCTCCACTACTATGTTGAATATCTTGTACCTATTTGAGGGCTTGAATTGGGTTTGCTCTTTACCATGTTTTTGTTTTACCTTCTTCTTTTGGGCTACTCAAACCGATCTCTTATGCTTCTATGCCATCATAAATATTGGTTGCTTATTTTATTGACTATTGAATTATCCTTCCTAGGAAGATTTGATATTCCTATAGGAACCTCCATTCTTGTGTTCATATTGTTTGGAAAAAACCAAGCTAAATATGCATATCTATAGTAAAATCTACACTCATAGGATAATACCTCATAATCTATTTACTGAATCTAAGATAGTCCTACAAGTTTGACTTCCACCTCTATCGACGAAGGTTGATTGATATCAATTTCCACACATAATATAGAATAAATATTTGAGATTCATTTCCACACATAATATAGTATAAATGGTTGTGTTTCATTCTATTGTGTCCCTAGAAATACTTAAATATATTCCGAGGAAATTATTGATGATTTTCAACCCCTCCTCACTCCATAACTTCATTGGGAGTGCATACAAATGAATCTAAACTGAGATATAAATAGATTCAATTAAAATATCAAATCCCACTATCTAGGGCTTAACAAATAATATTGCTAGATAATGATTCCTCTTTTCTGATTTGAAAACCCTATTTCTTTCATCAAGTGAGAAAAGCTAATAATAAATTATCCATTACTAATAAACCACAAAGAATAATCACCAAGAGGCTCATGATTTTCCAAACCCATGAATGCAAAAAAAATCAAGGTAGGACGAATACCCTTGACTTTACCGATCATGTCATAATTGGCTCTATATAAGACCCAATTCAAGAAAACAGGATAGAAAATGAAGGTTTGAATAATGTAATGCCAAATACAATTAACCAAAATTCATCAAGTTGGATAAAAGATTAGAAACAATGGTTTAATCACTCTATTATTCAAACTTATAAATATATCAATAAGAATTTCATTTTCTATAATTGGTCCACTCAAACCAAATACTTGAAAAATATTTTGAAACATCTCCTTTATAGCTCTAATTTTAGTTCTAATTTTAGACTCAACTATTATATTACCAATGGTTTTATGCATCTATCCTTCTATGAATTATCTAACATATGCATTACTTATGGTTGAAATAAATTGTATGGTCTATACAATAGAAAAATTTATCATGTAATAAGAATATTGTATAGAATTAGATGACAATAAAATCCATCACAACTACTATTAATTTATTAAAATATATGATAGATGTATTTACACTCGGATTTATCATTTTAAGTTTACACAACCTTTTTAATTCCCCTATCTTATCCCTAGAGTTGGTTTTTGGTCTATTATTTTCTACCATACCCATGATAGCATCCTTTATAATCAGTTGCTCTTGTTTATGCGCTATCAATACCCCTCTAATTTATGATTGTGGTCACTCACTGCACTTTTTTTTCTTTCTCTAGGATAGGATTTAAAAGAGAGGCTTGAACATGGATGATATTATTTTCATTATTCCCATCCACTCCTTCCACGAGTTGTTCATCTTCCTGCTCCACTACTATGTTGAATATCTTGTACCTATTTGAGAGCTTGATTTGGGTTTACTATTTACCATATTTTTCTTTTACCTTCTTATTTTGGGCTATTCAAACCCATCTTCTTATGCTTCTATGCCATGAGAAATATTGGTTGCTTCTTTATTGACTATTGACTTACCCTTCCTAGGAAGATTTGATATTCCTATAGGAGCCTTCATTCTTGTGTTCATATTATTTGGAAAAAACCAAGCTAAATGTACATATTTATGGTAAACTCTACACTCGTAGGATAATACCTCATAATCTAGTTACTGAATCCAAGATAGTCCTACAAGTTTGACTTCCACATCTATCGAGGAAGGTTGATTGAGATCCATTTCCATACATAATCTAGCATAAATATTTGATATTCATTTCCACACATAATATAGTATAAATGGTTGTATTTCATTCTATTGTGTCCTTAAAGATACTTAAATATATTCCAAGGAAATTACTAATGATTTTCAACCCCTGATCACTCCATAAATTCACTGGGAATGCATAAAAACGAATCAAAATTGAGATAGAAATAGATTCAAATATCAAATACCATTATCTAAGGCTAAATAAATAATATTTTTAGATAATGATTCCTCTTTTCTGGTTTGAAACCCCTATTTCTTTCATCAAGTGAGAAAAGCTAACAATAAATTATCCATTACTAATAAACCACAAAGAATACTCATCAAGAGGCTCCTAATTTTTCCAAATCCATGAATGCAAAAAAATCAAGGTAGGGTGAATACCCTTGACTTTCTCTATTAGGTCATAATTAGCTCTATATAAGACCCAATTCAAGAAAACTGGATAGAAAATGAAGGTTTGAATAATGTAATGCCAAATACAATTAACCAACATTCATCAAGTTGGAGAAAATATTAGAAACAATGGTTTAATCACTCTATTCTTCAACTTTATAAATATATCAATAAGAATTTCATTTTATATAATTGGTCCACTCAAACCAAATACTTGAAAAATATTTTGAAACATCTCCTTTATAGCTCTAATTTTAGTTCTAATTTTACACTCAACTATTATATTACCAATGGTTTTATGCATCTATCCTTCTATGAATTATCTAACATATGCATTACTTATGGTTGAAATAGATTGTATGGTCTACACGATAGAAAATTTTGTCATGTAATAAGAATATTTGATATAATTGGATGAAAATAAAATCTATCACAATGATTATTAATTCATTGAAATATCAAATCATACTTAGTATGAAGTGACAAGTATATCTATAATTTTTCGTCACGCCAATACATTTTGAATATGTACATATTAAATATTGATGTGGATTTTAAATATTATTTTATTCTTTATTTTTTAAACTGGTTTGTTGATATCGACACTTGTTACCTTATTTTTTAGCTGTAACAATTACTTTAGTTTTGGAGTATAATAAGGAATAAAAGATTTCTAATCTTAATTAAAACTATACAAGGACATATTTTCATATTTATTGCATAGGTTATGATAACCATGTTCATAGACATAAATGCATCAATAAAAAATATAACCACCATATCTTTCAACCTAAAAATTCATATGCAAAACAAGTAATTACAAAATTTGCAACATAATGTCTACTACATTCTTGTTGCCATAGGTTTTTTCATGTATATTTATCATGTTATGCTTTTTTGATGTCCTATTCAAATGTTTATAAGACATTACATCTTAAATTTATAACTCCTCCTTCATTGTATTCATGTACAAAATTACATTATAAAGTGTTTTCATAGTATTTTTAATAATATTTATAATTTTTTTCTAAATCCTTTTATTAATAAGCATCTATTTTTAAATTACCATAGATTATTCTTTGACTAGTTTCTAAAAATATTAGTGTTATAAAATCCTTTGTATACAATTTACCATTGCATTTATAGGAGTAGAATAATATTTGTATACTTACAATTTTCAGGTAGGTGAATGCATAGTCTCAAAAGCCACTACCTATAATTTACCTGTACTTCAATATATATATTAATGTTGAACTTTTGAGGTATAATATTTTACAAAGATTGAATATTGAGCTATATAATCAATATTAGAATCATAGAACCCATTGATCATATGAAATATTATATGCTTTTTGTGTGTTGGCATATTAAAATAAGAACGGAATATGGGTTGTTAACTATGAGCACAACCATGTGGAATAACTGTTCTATTGACCTACAAATTTATCTTTCCTTTTTTGCGAATGAAAACTATAGGAGAATACAAAATCTACTGAAAATATTACGTTGGTGTGCTAAGAATTGTAAAATTTATCTAGATATAGTAATAATCAAGATGATGATTTTTAAAATTAACATATAGTGTTGATATGAATGAGATATATGACAACTAGAAATATTTTAATACCAATATTGTTTGATTACGAACAGAAAAAAATATATTTAAGACAATAAATATTTATACTCCCCATAATACAAGTGAAACATTCATGCATGGATTTTGAATCTATTATCATTAAATTATCAAAATTTCATAACATTTGAAGTCTAACCAATTTTACCTTATTTTTTATTTAATATACACTTTGGAGATTGTCGCTTTCCTGGTGCTTTTAGTGGCGTGAAAGGTTTAAAATGATTGTGGCATGGTGGTTATAGGGATGGACTGCGTGAAGATCTATGTGGCAGCTTCTAGGATGGACAACGCAAAATACTGTGGTGGCCATAAAAGCTGGACAGCCTACCCGGATTCGTGGCGGCTACCAATTCCACCATGTAAATTCAAAACTATATATATATATATATATATATATATACACTTTGGAGATTATCACAAGTGTATTTTAATATTATTGATACTGTAATTATTTAGAAAATGGACTCATACATAGAAGAGTTCTTTTGAATCATTTTTCTTATTTTCCTTAAGATAATTCTTTTGAGCTTGTGTCCATTGACTCAAAGTAAATTGACCTACTCATTTTGGGTACCTATTTTCAAAAAAATTGTATACATTTTGAGAACATAAAATATTCTTCATCTTAACACTCTAAAAATCCTAATATTCATTCTTAAATAAAGGGATTCAAGGCTGAGTAAGGCCATTTGGTCAAAATAAATATTCAAAAACAAACAAAAACAATAATTAAAAGTAGAAAAACTTGCATTAACGTTTGCTAGCTCCATTACCAAGTTTTAGAGGTGCATTGTAGTAGGTGCACAAATATATGGTTTGTAAACTCTCTTCCCCACGTCCAAAAAAAACCTCTCCTTTTTTTTTCTCCTCCTACCCTCTTTTCCCAAAATCTACACACAAGAAAGAGCCCCCCAAAAATTAATTCCACGCTCTACGTAAATTCCCCCATGGATCACGTACCACTATCTATATCTTCAGGAATTTACAATATTTTACTAAACCAACTACTAAGCCTTCTTAGAATCCAAGTGGTAATCCAAAAACAACAAGTAATAATTTGATATAAACTAGTCATATCTTAGGTACCAAATTAAAATATCAAAACTAATACCATTAGCCACTATGGATTAATGTCCAAGATATTAAATAGAATATCATTAAGTCCTCCTACTTAATGGGCTCTTCCCAAAAGAAATTCCTTCTTTTCCAAAATATTTATAAAAAGAACAATTATTAATCAAAATAATATAACAATTATTCTTAATTATTATTGAAAGTAAACAATGATATTAATCCATCATTATTAATGTAAAAACCATAATTTCAATCATCAAATAATTCTTTTTAAGCACTCTTCATATTAAAAGCAATAATATCTGCCAAAAATAATAATAGATCAATGCTTCCAAAAACTATCACAAAGCATCCCAAACAAAATGCAAAAGAAACAAGCATTAAAATCACGCGAGGAGGATCTAACACAACCATTAGTTGATCACATATGCAAAATGCTTTTAAAGTAACTTCAAAGTTACCAACTTTTGCCCAATCAACTCCATTGTTATTAACAACTTCCCTTTAGAAGGTATGTTTCCCATATGCAAATAATGAATGCAACCACATGAAGGGGATCTTCATCCATGTTAACCCGAGTTGTTTGATGAACAAGTCATCATCATAATTTTCCTTTCTTATGGCATCCCATTCTCGATGGTTGATCCTTTCTTCCACCCATGAGAATACCTATTCGTGCACATATAAAAATCTATTAGCAGCACTATATTATTATATAAAATAAATACTTACAACAACTAATCATTATATAGCCATACACTCCATAATTAAAATAGAATATCAATTCATAAATCCATCATATGAAATAAATTTTCCAAGGGAGGGTCATGATATACTAACCCCCTTAGGCTAAATACAATCCTATGTGTTTCATTAATATCTGCCAAAAATAATACTTGTTCCTACACTAACGTAGGTTTAAAATTGGGCTACAAACAAACAAAACATTAACCAAAATCTAAGCAAAAAGAAGAGGTATACCTCCAGTTAGCTTACGTTCAATATGTCATAGACATCACAATGACAACCCAACACAGAGGGGTGCATTCCAAGCAACAAAACTATAAGCCCACTTAATATTCAACCCTAAGCACAACAAGATTCTATGAAATAGAATAATACAAACCCTACTGGGTGTTCATCTAGGCAAAGGAGAACCAACCACAAACAAGCAAAGCAAAAACACTATAGGTCAACTCTAAACTAAGGATCAACAAATGAAAATGGAGGTATCTATTTGAGATTAGCTATATGAAACATTACATAGATATTGACATTAGGAAACCAGAATTTCACCACGAACAAAGTAGAAACACCTACCTTAAATTTTTCTAGCTCCCTTGCCAAGTTTTGGAGGTGCATTGTAGATAGCACAAATATTTGGTTCATAAACTATCTTCTCTATGTCCAAAAAAACCTCTCTCATTTTTCATTTTTTCTCCTCCTCTCCTCTTTTCCCAAAATATACTCACAAGCAAGAGCACCCATAAAATTGATTCTACTCTCTACATAAATGCCCCCATGGATCACCTTCCACTATCTATCTCTTTATATGTTTACAATATTTGATTTATCCAACCACTAAGCCTTCTTAAATACAAGAGGTAATTCAAAAATAGAAAGCAATAATATGATATAAACTAGTCATATCTTAGGCACCAAATTAAAATATCAAAACTAATACCATTAGCCACTATGGATTAATGGCTAAGATATTAAATAGAATATCATTAAGTCCTCCTACTTAATGGGCTCTTCCCAAAATAAATTCTTTCTTTTCCAAAATATTTATAAAAGTAACATTATTAATCAAAAGAATATAATAATTATTCTTAATTATAATTAAAAGTAAACAATCATATTAATCCATCATTATTAATGTAAAAACCATAATGTCAATCGTCAAATAATTCTTTTTTAAGCATTCTTAATATTAAAAGCTATAATATCTATCAAAAAGAATACTTGTTCCTCCACACATGCAAATCTATTAGAAACATCGTATTCTTACATAAAACAAATATTTACAACAACTAATCATCATATAGTCATACAATCCATCATTAAAATAGCATATCAATTTATAAGTCCATTATATGAATTAAATTTTCCAAGGGAGAGTAATGACATACTATCCCCCTTAGGCTAAATATATTCCTATGTGTTTCATCAATATCTTGAAAGTAAAACAAAATTTCATTTCATTTTCAAATAAAAATGGAAAATATCTCTGCATATCAATCACTTTCTCCCAAGTGGCATTTCTCTCAAAATAGTGGTCCCACTAGATCTTGCACTATTCTAGATTTTGGTTCCTCATCATTTTGGAAAGAAACTCCAGAATCTTCATAGGTTTCACCTCAATCACCGAGGGGTTGGCTACCTGCAATTTAGAAACATTCCATACATGGTCAAAATCAAAAATATATCTCCTAAGCAAGGATACATGGAAAGTGTTGTGGATATTTGATAGGTTGGATGGCAAGGTATGATGATAATCTAGAAGACTTATATTCTTACTAATTTCAAAGGACCCAACATATCTAGGATCCAACTTAGTAGATTTTATGGTGCTCTTCTTGGGTTTTAATCTCAAGAACACTTTATCTCCTACAGAGAACTCTCAAGGTGATCTCTTAATATTAGCATAGCTTTTGAGATGATCGACAATTTTCTTAAGCCTTTGTCTAGTCCTCCTAAGCTATTTCTCCATTTCTCAAACCATGCCTAAAGCAATGACTACCCGATCCTTCAAATTATTTGAATAGAAAGGTGTTATGAATTTCTTGCCATACAAAACTTTAAACTGGGCCATACCCAAGGAAGTAAGATGTCTATTGTTGTATGTAAATTCTACCTGATGAAAAATTCTTCCTATTGAGACTTTGGTCCATGTAGTACATATAAAGCATGTATTCCAATATCTAGTTTACCCTCTCTATTTGACCATCTATTTTTGGATGGTATGCAAAACTTATATTCAGATTTGTGTCAATAGTATGGTTAAGATATTACCATATTGTAGATGTAAATTTGGAATCTCTATCCAAGAATATCACTTTAGGAAACCCACGTAACCTGAGTATCTCTTTAGCAAATCTGTTAGCCACTACTAGAGCATAATTTTTTGTGCTCCTTGGTATAAAGTGTGCAACCTTGGTTAGCTTGTCCACCACTACAAAAATTACATCATGTTGGTACCTATTCTTAGGAAATCCCATAATAAAGTCCATTGATATGACCTTCCATTTTTGAATAGGTATATAATGTGGGTTTAAATATCCTGTCAGATGCCTATACTTAGATTTTATTTTCTGTTATTTCATGCATCTAGCAATGAATTCAATAAATTATCGTAGAGTCAATTCCTGCTTAACAACCCAAGCACTATCCTCAAGTGTCTATCATGGTCTTCCTTAGTCTTAGAATATATCAATATATCATCTAGAAAGACTAGTATAAATCTATCCAACTACTTCATAAATACACATTTCATTAGATTCAAGAATATTATCAATGCATTGGTCAGTCGAAAAGGCAACACTATGAAATCATAATGCCATACTAGGTCTTAAAAGTAGTTTTGTAGATGTCCTCATCACGAATTCTCAACTGATGATAGCCTGATTTTATATCAACCTTAGAAAATATTATTGCACCATTCAATTTTTCAAACAAATCTTCGATCCTAGGAAAATGATACCTATTTTTGATGATCACTTTGTTTAACATCTGGTATTCAATGCACAATCTGAGGGATCCATATTTCTTTTTAACAAAAAGTATGGGTTTACCCTAATATGATACACTGGTTTTGATTAACTCCTTTTCTAGAAACCCTTGAAATTATACTTTTAATTCCTACATTTTGGTAGGATTCATCCTATATGGAGTTATATGAATAGATTGTATTCATAGCATCAAATCAATGGTGAAATTGAATTTTCGCTTTGGAGTAAGTCCAGGGAGATCTTTAGTTAACACATTCTTGAATTATTGCAAGATTGGGTATTTTTCAAACACCTTCTCTTTTTTATTCTTCTCAACCTTGTTTAATTTTATAAAATATATCATTCCCCATTCTTCATGGTCTTTCTAAGTTGCATTGTTGATAATAGTTGAGATCAAAATGATCCTTGTTCACTGATTATTCTCAGTATTTTTTTATTTTTATCAATGTAATCAATCCATCCATCTTGGAAGTTAATCAAGGCCTTATAAGCTTTTAACCAGTCCATTCCCAAGATAATTTCAAAGGTATGTAGCAAAGATATATATAAGTTCCATAAAGTAGAACCATTAGGTAGGGTGATCTCAACTGTAGGAAAACATTTATCTACTGAGTAGGTTTATCTAGAACCATACTCAACTGTCCATCCTTGTGCCAAAAATCTTGATCTTTCTGGCATATCCTTGACTATACTAGAAGAGATGAAGCTATCTATTGCTCTACTATCTATCAAAATATTTATACTTTTATCAAATAACTTACCATTTACTATCATTATTACTGTAATTATTTTTCTTTTGTAATTTCTTCTTGAAAATTCCCTATTTTCCATTGTTCTTTCTTTCAAAATTTGGGTTGGTTTTACTTCTCTTATTTTGTTCCTATTCCCATTTCATGTAACTAGCACTCTACCTTTTTCATAGTGCTTGTCAATCTGCTTTGACCTTGTCAACATAGTTAAGATGAGATTTGCTAGGCTGCAAATTAGTTTTTTTTTTATTCACTAGATCATGCACATTTTGCAGTGCTTTTGGTTGGAGCATGTTGATCTCAGATCTAATCTTAAGATCCAATCCTATGATAAATTTGTGCACCTTCATTTTCTTGTCTGTCTCATAAGCTGGCACATACTTAAGTAGCTTAACAAAAAATTTATGGTACACCTCCATAGTCTTTGTCCCCTAGTTGATCATGGTAAATTCCTCAAATATCTATTAATAGTATTGCTGATGATGAATCTTTTTTCGAAAGATAAAACAAATTTTTTCCATTTCAAATTTATGGCCTTAATATTTTGGCCAAATTTAAACAATTCCACCACTCTAATCCGAATTCTTATAAATTTTGTGTAGTCCATACTATTTGGATCGTTGATGAAATTTTATAATTAATAAGTAGATTTCCAACTCATCCATCCAAGCTTCGAATGATTCCCTTCCTCATTTTCCATTAAAAATGGAGGTCTTTACCTTCTTCATATTTTAGGTCAATTTTGCCTCAATTAGAGCTATGGTCGCTTGCCCCAAGGTCTCGTTATTTTCCAACCTTGGAGTCCTTATTCTATGAGTTCTTTTTTTTTTGTAGATAAGATACTATAGCATTAATACCGAGTTTTATAGGTTGAACCAAAACCTTTTACAAAAATCATCCCAGGGTTGTTGATGAACATGTCCTTACTAAGGATCCTATATATGTAAAATCTACATGCCACCAAAGCCATTACATCCGGTAAGGCACATAGCCTATTATAAAAAAGAAACTTCCCATACAACATTTTGGGTATACCCCGAGAAAACACACCTGCATCATAATTACAAAAAAAAGAAACAGACACAAATCCCTTCCTTGAAATAGTGGAGAAACAAAACGTTGCAGATACACATAGCAGAGTAATGAAAAAAACTCCCACAAAATTTGTATTGACAGTTACTCTTAATAATTCTTTGGTAATTACTTTCTTCCATATATGACATGCTTTGGGACCACATCCCATCTTGGCCAATCAGCCTTGGAGAAGTGAACCTGTTGGCTAGATTTATGGCAGTGGCTATCTGGTGGTCCATGTGGCTCTGGTTCGAAGTCTTATATTACCATGTATTTCCTACCCTGTGATTATCAACCCACCTCAAATTACTAAGACAACTAGAAGTCATGTTATCTAACATGTGACTATCCCCATTAGTCTTTGTGGTATTTCCAAGCAGCATCCACCACCACTGACAACTCGGATAATTTTTATTGTGAGTCCATTTCAAAAAAGAGATAGGAATAGTCATAGCCTTCGAACTTACAGTGCCTTCCCTATTGGTAAATTTGACTATCATTCTTATAATTCTTGTTGAATAAGATCCTCTACTTCGCTCGAGACACTGTGTTCCCATTTGAAAAGCCTGTCACCTTCAACACCCAAATTGGCTAGCTTATCAACAACTTTGTTAGCTTCTTGAAAGACATGTTGGGCTTTTCTGTCCTATATTCCTTGGAAAAGGATCCTAGCCTCTTCAACAATTGTTTTAATCCTCCAAGGAGGTGTTTTTCAATTATTGAGGAGATTTATAACATGCATAGAGTCTCCTTCTATGATAAAATTGCCTTCTAAATCTTGAGTCATTTGAAGGCCTCTCCACATATCTCTAGCTTCAGATTCGTTGTTCGTCCTTGTTCCCAAATATTCAGAAAACACAAGCATCATATTCCCATTATAATCTCACACAATACCGTCAGTGCCTGCTCTGTCAGAATCGTTCTTTGCTGCTCCATCAAAATTAAGCTTAAACCAACCCGTAGGAGGTGGGGACCACTTAACATTGGCTCTGGGGTTGACTACCCTAGGCATAAACTCATATAACAAGGTTAAGCTTAAAGATTGAGCAATCGTGGTCTCCTACATATGAGGTTTACGACTATCAAAAGGGATAAGGTTCACATTCTCGTTGATCCTGGCAATGATATTTTGATGATCATGGATAGACTCATTAAAGACTCTATGGTTCCTTTCTAAACACACCTGCCAAAGATAGTGATTGAGACAAATTTTCCACATGTATCTAAGTATTTGGCTTGAAAAGTGGTAAGGCCACTAGACGAATAAATCAAGTATGATGGCTGGTTTAACCCATGAAATATTGAAGGCCTGAAAAATCCCACTTATGATAGTCAAGGAAAAATGGCACTCAAGTAAAATATGATAAGTGGTCTCCCAATTAGCCCTGCATAGATAACAATTATTAGTGATACAAATACCATTACGCATCATAATATCAATGGTTAGAATTCTTCCTTGGATAACCAGCCATGAAAATATTGCAATTTTTGGAATTAAATTTTTTATCCAAACTAAGTCCTTTTGGAGGATAAAATTCATGTCATCAAGTAGAAGCTTGTAAGCTGATTTAACAGTGAATCGCCCATTTTTTGTAGGAGCCCAGGTCACTTGATCTTCCTTGGGTATCATGGGTATAAATTGTTACCCGAGAATGTTACAAAGATCATTTTATTCCTCTTGAGATCCCTGAATCCTTATTTTTTTCCACTTCATTCTGCATTTTTCCTCAACTATATAATCGAAGACTTTTCTGCCAATGAGTTATTTTGTGATATATTTGATTCGGGCTAAATTAGGATATTGCGTTAGTGGTTTGTCCTTAGCCCACCTGTCATTCCAAGGAATTTATCCTCTCACCATTGCCTAAAACTCATCTTAAACATTTTTTGGTGATTTTCTTACAATTGAGAATTGCTCTCCAAAAAGTAGAACCTCTGATTGGAACTGATTCACTTAGAAATTCCATATTTTGAAGATACTTTCGTTTGATGATAGTTGTCCATTCATTTTCATCACAAAAAATGAGGTGCCATGTCTGCTTAGCTAGTAAATCTAAATTCATATGAACAATTATCCTCAGAGCTAAACCCCCATTTTCCCTAGGTCTGCACACTTTGGTCCATCCTATAATGTGTATCCTTTTTTTTTGCTCTGATCCAGTCCATAAAAGTTCTTTTTTGAGTTTCTCAATTTTTTGGATAACTTTCACATGGGCTTTGAAAACAAAGATGAAATAGACTGGAATGCTCTAAAGAGAGGCCTTAGTGAGGGTCAGCTTTCCTTCTTGAGATAGAATATGACCTTTCCATCCAACAAGTTTTTTTTTAATTCTTTCAATAACCCTATCCCACATTGACTATTGACTCCTGTAATTATCTTTGTTGTTTAAATTTATCTCATTGCTATTCCAACTACTCTTTCAATAGTGAAATTATAGTTGTGAGATTTTCCACCTTGCTATTCGAGTTTCTTAAACTCTCCCCTAAGGGTCTTACCTTAGTACTATTATTTCTAGTTTCCCTTGGTGGTATGGAAGATCATATTCTTCCTCTTCTTAGTCTTGGTGCCATCTTCCTAGTCACACAAAATATTTTAGTTAGGTTGCAATTCAATCCTTTGAATAGTACTTCTAACTAAAATCTAAGTACATCTCATGTAGTACTATCACCATAATAGTATTATCCTTTAAGCAATTCATTAGCATCGATAATATGATTGGCTCACTCCACTGATGCTTCTAGTCCTATGAACCTAGCACTTTGATGCCAAGTGTAACAACCCTAAGACTTACCCACCCCGAGTAAGAAATTGTTTTTTAGAAGGAATATTTAAGGTTTCCAAGATATCACCATACTAGGATTTAAACATTTACACAAGACTTTAACCACATTTTTAAGTTATACAATGTTGCATATGTTGCTCGATTAGATGGGAGAGGGCAAACTCCCATAGAATAGTATGGGGTTTACCTTGTATACCTCTGCAATACTTAGGATGCCTTCATATGCTTTTTCCATTTCCATGCACTCTCTATGAATGTAGTTCAACTTAACCATAGCATTGGATTAACCCTATCTCAGTTCCTTGAGACCAAGGGACACTTATTCCCAAGAGCCATTATAAGTCCTTCTATGATGTCTTCTCTAGCGTAATTTCCTTATATCTAGTTTTTTACACCTTCATGGTGAAATGCTAGATTTGCAATACGTAGAACTTTCATCTCCCTGATGAAAATATCTAAGGTGATCTCTACTCTGCATAGATAGCCTCACATGGAAACAATGGACCTACCAGTATTGGTTACCATCACTAAATCCTTCATAACAATAAAATTTAATCCTATATGGATAGATAAGATATTTGGGTTTCACCACCCAATACTCTCATTTCAAAGACTCATCGTACTTGAAATATCCTCAAATTTTCATTCTAAAAGATTATTCATTGCATGTTCCTTAGGAGTCATGTTTTTTAATATACTTTAGGTTTATATATAAGGAAAAACTAAGTTCACCCTTCCAAACTTATTCCTATAACTAGAATGGAACATAGATCAACTCATACCTTTTTAAAAATAAACCATGCTTCCCTTTATAATCATTAATGCTCGTACTCAATAAAAACCATATTATTTCCTTAGACGCATTTACGAGTAATCCATGCATAATACCTGCAATAAAATATCTATCCTTTGATATTGCACAAAACAAGATAAATATTAAACAACATTTCATTTTTCTCCAAAGTAATTCATTCATAATTGAAGATAATAATTCATTCATCATTCATAATTGAATGTATTGCAATTAGATTTACAGTCATGAACAACTCTAATTCATGATAAAATCAATACATTATACAAGCTCTTCATTTGGCCTTTGTCATTAGCATATTTCATAGGATTAAAATCAATTCATTTTACAAGCCCTACATTAGGCCTTTGTCCTTAGCTTCTTTCATAGGACTCCTAATGCAAATTTAATTAAAATAGTTTACACAAAACTATAGGAGGTCATTCTCTATAACTACTCTATTGTTTTTATTGATCTTCCCAAGAGTAGAATCTTTTAAAAGGTATTAGAATAGCTCGACAAGGCAGTCACAATGAGTTATATACTACAACATTGTTTTTGGTAACCTAGACTTTTTTAATAAGACAACCCCTTAATATACTTTACATTATTAGTTACTAATACTACTCTCTTTGAAACTTTTCTATCACTGACATTGTAGCTCACTATCTCTATTTCATGTAGTAATTCTAAGATAGTGCAGTCTCCTCGGTATACTAAATTTTTATGGTACGATTTTTAGATTTAGGTTTAATGTTAAATGAAAATAGGGTACTCTAAACCAAGGTGTGTGTACTACCCATAGGTTGTTTGTTATACCGTAATGACAAATGATAGTGCTTAGACTAATATTTTAGGCCACTACTCAAGGAGGATTTTATGCATACGCTTGAGCACACTGCCTACCTCTTTGGTTGTATGGGAGGATGATATTTTTGGATGTTGTGTCTGGTGTACTATGGATAATACGCCATGAAACGACTTCCTAGGGATAAATATTTCTCCTTATCCTAGGGGGTCTCTCGATATACTTGAAGATACATGGGAGCTCAATTTTGGAGGGATTTTTTTTAGGCCTAGGTAGTGGAGCCTAATTTCTCCTCACTTCACTAGATGCTTTATATCAAATATAGCTTAGCCAATAATGATAGCTCCTCCATGATATTTTAAAAATACCAACACAGGGTTTATAACCTAATAAACTAAATAAAAATAGGCTAGAATTTTTTAATAAGGAAATTGGTGAAAAATGAAAACACAAAAAAATTAATATCTAATAGTTGAAATGGCATGGCAAGAACTATCGTAGTCTTGACAGAACTTGACCGTGGAAAGTTCTTTGATATCACTTATTAGGAACCTTCTAATCAAAATAAGCGCATTCACATAAATATTGTAATAAAAGCATAAAGTCATGAAAGAAAATAATATTGCAATACAAAATGTAAATACAATAAAATATTAATCTTACAAAGTACAACATAAAATTGTAGGCCTCTTTGAGGGGGAAACCTCCTTCAATAATTTCATTAAATATACCAAAAATATGAATTTGTTCCTACCCCTCACATTTTTAAAAATTTTATCATACTACCTAACTCTCAAGCCTAGCTAACATGCAAAATGCCACTTGATCAAGAATCTTCTACCAAACAAAATAATTACATTCTTGATAATAGTTACATAAAATGACGTCACTTGTCTAGGTGCTTCTAGTGGCACAAACTATTACATAATATCATTACAAAATATTATAATGAGGGTCCCCATGTTAATAAATAATTTATTACATAATAGTATTAGTATGGGGTTCTAACACTAAATCATTTTCCTATATGCTTTCAAAATAATCAATAATTACTTTTAATGCCTTAAATCTAATGTTCTCTATTGTGAATATAGTTAAAATATTCTTATCCCATAATATGTTGTAAATATATCCCTTTTAATGGGTGTTATATATCTTGAATAAAATCACACAATAATATGTCCCTCCACTTATAATAAGTCCTTGAATAAATACCACTAATTTGAAGAGCTCAAAAAATCATGTGATTTGAAAAAAAGGGCTTAAAATACCTTTGTATAAAAATTTATTGCCACTAGAAGGTTGGCCCTAATAATTCTTAATTCAATAAAACTTAGCTCCTCATATCTTAAAATATATGTAGTCAACCACAATTTTCTATTTGGTATGCATTGACTCATTTATGACTGTCATTGATATTTTACCACCTATTTTCCATTGGATACTATGAGAAAATATGAGAAGGACACTTGTCTTGATTTAATTTACCAACGAAGGGTATGCATAGAAATTTGGCATAAAAAGGTTCCATATTTATTACCATATTGGCCCAAATTTTATAATTTTATTCTAAAAAATCAAATAGAAGAGCTACCACGATTGAAACTTAGATCTTCTATGTGCAAGGTACCTTGGGCTAAGTAGGCTAGCTAAGGAACCAATGTAATTATTATGGACACAAATCCACCTCCTTCCATAAGAACACAAATTTCACATTGAGAACTCAAATTAATGCACTCCAAAATATTTCCTTGATGGAATTCAAATCCAATACCTCCTGCCACCTGTAACAACCCAAAAGAACACTCAGTTTTTTATTTTTTTCCAATGGCTTTGAGTCATTAACCTTTTATAGACCCTCATTAAATCCTACTAACCATCGAAACCTCATCCACATATATTCTATATAAGGATGGTTGGTTCCTTAACTACATTCAATATTTCTCTATAAGTTCATATGGAATACCACTCTCTCCTTTCTTTCCTCTAAAAGGGTACCACTAGTAGGACTAGATCTCTAGCTAAGTCTTTAATGGAGGAGTTTTATTTTTTCATATTTTGAATAGAAAAAATCTAGCTCCTCTCACTACACTACTCTCTCAATGTAGGAGGCTTCCTTATCTATCCATCAAGAAGATCTATGCAAATCCTTGCTACTTCATAGGTTAGTCTTATGAAGTTACACTATGCACACATTGGCAGAGTATCCCTTATTCTATCAATTGGCAGCATTTGTTCATCCCTATTTAGATAAAATAGAACAAAAATATTAATTCAAATTTCTCTTCAAAATTCCTAGGCTATCTAAAGATTCAATTTTATCTCTCTTTATCCAATACATCCTCACAATTCATATATGCGGATAAACTACAATTATATACAGTCTAACATCAAGTAAATTGTTTGATCTAGCATGGCTTAGTTGTTTGAGTTCTCAACTCTTGGGGATACCTATGCTCTTCTCAAAAACTCAAGGTTTTCTCCCATTTTAGAGACATGCCATATTAATTTTGGATGCACAGCTCGATTGACTCGACTACCACAAATTCTTATTGCCAATCTTCAAAACAACACATGACAAGCAAATATATGAACTAGATGTTCTTTCGAATAAACACTCGCACATTCGAATAAAGGCAAGCATGAAAATAAAATGCCTTCACATATTAGACACACTCACATCTATTTACTAAAGACTCAATTTTATTTAAAATAAACACATACGTAAAACCTTCCCTACGAGGGATAAATCTCATAGTTAATTAAGCAACACATTTATTTTTTTAAACAAGTTTCCAATAAGAAGTAGATAAATGGATGTATAGAACTCTATCAAAAAGAAACAAATTTTACATAAGCATTATAATAACAACCTCAATATGTTACATTGTCTTGGATTTTACAAAAAGTTAAAAACATAAATATTGGTTACAAACTTCCATGAATTCACATATGTTCGGCATAATTTGTTTCAAAGAAATCGACCAGATTCTAAGAGAGCTAATTGGTGTTAATATTACATGGAAATTCAATATCCCGTCATTCGCCAGTGAATAATTCTCTTTCACTTCTCATAAAAACTTGGCTCTTGGGTTTGGTACACTGATCGCTACTACTATCCTCAGTAGCAAAACTAAATTTTAAAATGCCAAAGTAGTAATATCATCGATCATTAAAAAGGAAATATCCATTCCTCAAGATCAGAGTGTTGGACATTTTGAGTCCTCAAGTCAAAGTTGTCATTGATTTCAAGAAATGAAGTCATCATTAATGTCAAGGAATTTGTCAAGAAACAAGTTATCAAAGTTGTCATTGATATCCAAGAAGAAGCTTCTAATAAAGTCAAAGGTCAAGAGGAACAATGCAAAGGTTAAAGGCAAAGGGCTCCATAATATTTTTAAATATTATGTGGATGCATAAGTTAAATGGTTTTCATAAAAACCCAAGAAAGTTTATTGCAAAACTAAAGGGAGGTTTAATATTTATTTGATAAATTATTTAAATTCAAAATGAAATTAAATTTTATAAATAAATATTATTTATACCAAGGTGAAAAGTGAAATATGGTTTAAATAAAACCATAGGGTTTTAAAGAATTAATTTATAAAATTTAAATTCAAAAGAATTTAAATATTTTATAAATTAATAAATCTCCAAAGGAAATTTGAGTGTCGACATCCAAAATTGTTGAAGGCAATTCGAGCACCGACGTCATGCATGGAGGAAGAAATTTGGTATATAAGCTAATGCCTTAGAGGTATTTTAATTTATCCTTTTGCTCGATAATCGAATGTGTGCAATTGTGTTTGAATTCGTGAGGAAGAAAGAAGCAGTGATCATTTTGTTTAAGCACCAGTGAATAACATCAAGGGGATTTGCACCGAAAGTCCAAGCGCCAATGGGGAAAGTGGCCTAGTGGTAAAGAGAACATCGTTAAGGTGTTGGATGCAAGGAGGTATGTATTCAAAACACAGCGGCATTATTTTTGTTGCAGTTGCATTGGTGTTGGAGAGTGCCAAGGAAAGGTGCACGTTTTGCACAAGGTGAGCGAGGAAGATTTTGGAGCACGTGGTGCTCGTTAGTCCCCAAGAAAGCACCTAGCTTGCATGGCATTGGGAGCCATGGCTAGGGCACCGATTGAGGTTGCACTATGTGTTCGAATCCCCTCCAAGGCAAGGTAATAAATTTTGAATTTTAATTTTTGTGTGTTGCCTAAAGTTTGGAGTTAAAAGGGTGCATGAAAGGTTTGTTAGTTGGAAATAATTTTTGATAAGTTGGAGGAATAAGGTGTTAAGTTTTATTTTAATAAAGTGTTTTGACATATTGATTTATTGAAATATTAAAAGGATAGAGGGAGCTTCTTGTCTTAGGTTGTTTTGAAAAGAAGAGTGCATTGAATATTAGTGGGAGATTATAAGGTGTAAGTGGTAATTTACTTTTTGTAAATGTTGATGAATGTTTTCTTAAATATGGAGTGATAAGGTGTATGTATGTTTTGATGTTTACATTGTATTTTGAGGAAGTTAATCACCTTATAATTTCTTTGAGCTTGGCAAGAAGTGTTTGAGATTTTTGGCAGATTTAGAAGATTCCTTCATCATCAAGAAAAAGGTATGAGCACATTTTCCAAAGTTTAATTTGATTGGTTGGTTTTTTGGAAAATAAGTTTGGAGTGAAAAGGACTTGATTAGGGTTTCCTTTTGAGAGTGTTTGAGTTAATGCATCAAGGTTTTTTGGAATAAAGAGTTGTGATTAAAACCTTGTTTAATAAGAATTGTTGTTGAAGACATTGGTTGTGTGAAGAACTTGAATTAGGGTTTGAACATCATTGCTATGAGGTAAGGTTGGAGTGAGTTTTGAGCAAAGAACTTGAACAGGTTTGATTATCATTGCTATGTGAGGATTTTTTTATAAGCATTGTTGTTGAAGTGAGTTGTTGAGCAAAGAACTTGAACTAGGGTTTGAAAAGAACATGAGTATCATTGTTATGTGAGATTTGTTGTTGAGCATTGTTGGAAATATTTTGAGTTGGTGTTCATATGCTTGGACTAGGGTTTGTGAGAAAGGGGTGTTTCATTGAGTGATTGGTTGAGTAGATTTGGTTGAGCCTAGTCAAGTGGATGTGTGAAGTGATTGTTCAAGTTCCATAAAACAAACTATTCTATATTCTTATTTGAGTTGAGAAAGTGATTGAGCATTGAGTTAAAACATATTGAGTCTCTAACAATTCTCTTTATGTTTCTATGAGATTGGACAAGTTTTGTGTGAACTTGTTAAGCATATTTGAGGTAAGTCTTTGAGGAGACTTGTGGATTGATTATGTGTGAGCCAGTTTTGTGGAAGCATACAATACATATTTGAGCAAGTTCTAAGTGGACTTGTTGAGCATATTTGAGCAAGTTCTGAGTGGATTTGTTGAGCATATTTAAGCAAGTTCTGAGTGGACTTGTTGAGAAGATTTGAGAAAGTTTTGAGTGGAATTTTTAAGTATTTTTGAGCAAGTTTTGAGTGGAATTATTGAGTAGATTTGAGAAATTTTTGAATTTTAGAAATTTTAAGATGAGTGGACTTGTTGAGCAGATTTGAGCAAGTTCTGTGTGAACTTGTGGAGTAGAGTTTGGTGTATATTTGAGGATAGGTTTATGCCAGACTAAATATAGAGATTGAGTATATTTGTGCTAGACTAAAGGACTGTGTTTAGTGCAGATTTGAGATAGATATTTGGAGGTGACATAGTAGAGAGGACAGTAGTCTCCAGTGGATAGAGATCCATCAGCCAGGGTAGTGAGGATAGGTCTTCTGAGTGGGGACAAGAGTCTTTAGTGGAGAGAGATCCACAAGCCAATGTAGTGGAGGTAGTAGTCTTCTAGAGGATCACCATCCAGAGCAAAGGAGAAGGAGTTCTCCTATGGATAGAGATCCACGAACTTGATTTAGGGGATTGGTATCTCCTTTGGATAGAGGTCCATAAATATTGTAATAGGGAAAGGATTCCCAAGAGATTTATTGAGAAATTTTTAGTGAAATATTTTCTCCATGGAGTAGCCCACATTGGGTGAACCACATAAATTGGTGTCTCTATTGTGTGTGATGATTTGTGCATTTATTTGGTTATTGCTATTGATATTTCCATTGATTATATTGATTAATATTGTTTGGGAAAGAAAAGTAAAAAGTGATCTTATACTGTTCACCCCCCCTCTCAGTATAAGCTTGTGTTCTTCAATTGGTATCAGAGTTGGTTCCTTCGGAAAAGGTTTAACAGCTTGAAGGAAGATCTTACAAGAACAAAAATGGCAAAGAAAGGCAAAAGTAGAACCATGAGACACAAGAAGAAAAGAACACACATGGTCATGAAAGAAAAAGAAGATGAATTTGATATTGTTTTTTTGGGAGGAAGAATGGAAATATATTCAAGAGATGAATCAAGCAATGGAGAAAATATCATATTGATAAAGTTTTGTACCAAATGTAGGAATACAGGTCACCATGCAACTTATTGTCCACAAGAAGGTGAAGAATGTTTTGTTTGTGGTCAACTCGGCCATGATGCAGGTTATTACAATGGGTTTAGTAGCGGTGAAGATGAAGATGATATTTTTAGAAATGAAATCTTAGAGGTTGGTTCAAGAAAGGATAACAGGGACAATCAAAACAGGTATGAAGAAAAAACTCTACTTTTAGTATTAAAAAAAATGCTCCTATAGAAGATCAAAGAAAGAAATAAAGAAGAGAAAGATTCAGAAAAAGAAAAGGAGGAAGCCACTCTTAAGGAACTTGTTGAATTGAAAAGAGAGAATTTATAATTGAAGGCTCAAATACAAGAATATGAGAAATGTAAGACAAAGCTTCTACAATATCTCTTTGACTTGAGATATAAGGTTGAAAAGGCAAGAAGAGTTGAAGAAGGTATGATTGAAAAGTCAAAGGTAAAAAGGATAGAATGTGAAAGACTTATGGTTACTCTTGAAGAATTAAAAAGGGAGAACTCAGGATTAAGAGTTCAAGATCAAGAAGATGAGAAAGCAAAAGCAAAGTTTCTACAGGAACTCACCAACTTCAAAACCAAGGTTGAAGAGGCAAGAAGGATTGAAGAAGGTATGGCTAAAAAATTAAAGGTAAAAGATCTAGAGTGTGAAAGATTAGAACATGAGATAGTTTCACTAAGGATGGAAGTAAAAGGTTCTAAGGACAAGCTACACAAGTTTGAGGAAAATTCAAATACTTTAGACAAGATTATCAATGCACAAAGGTCATCAGTCACCATAACAAGACTTAGTTCTAAATAAGAACAAGGAAAACATGAAGCAAGAAAAGGAGAGTCAAGCTCAAACACCAGAAAAAAAGAAGCATCAAAAGAAGTAAGTAAAATAGAGAGTGAGACTTCTAAGGATAATTTGGACAATAGAAAGTTCAACAAGGAAAGGAACAATGCACAAGTAAGGAATAGATGGAACAGGAAACATGTAGAAGAGACTAAGAGACCAATGGGGTCTAGGCAAGGTTTCTTGAGTGGAAGATGTTTTTCATGTCACAGGTTTGGGCACATGGCTTCATAGTATAGGACACATGAAAGATAGGAATATGGGAACAGACAACTTTTCCATGGGTATTGCTACTCATGTAATCATTTTGGTCACAAGGCAATGAATTGTAGGGTTCATAACAAAAGAGGATATGGCTTCACTAGGATAAATCCTAAGATATTTGAACCTCCAAGGAATAATAACATTAAGTTTTATAAGTGCAATAATTATGGTCACACAACAAAGTGGTGTAGAGCAAACATTCTAGAAACAAGTAGGAACAGGAACAAGAACATGGATATGAACAGGAATAGGAATAAGGAAAGGAACAGGAACATGGATATGAACAGAAATAGGAACAGTAACAAGAATAGGAACATGAACAGGAATGTAGACATGGATAGGAATATTGAAATAAATAGTCAGAGGAATCAAAAGGATCAGATAAAAAGAATATAGGATAAAGGTAAAGAACAGTGCTTTTTGAGAGTGGAAATACTCCCACCTCGAAATTAACCACCTCGGAATTAACCACCTCAAGAGGAGGTAGGGGAGGGGCTAAGCTAAGAGGCCCATTCTTAGACCTGAGCCCCAAAGGTGACCCTTTGACATTGATGTCAAAGGGGGAGATATTTGAGTAAGGGGGAGAGATTTGGTATTTGAAGAGAGCATTGATCCAGGGGGAGCAGAACAGAAGAAAAAGTCAAGTTTTTGGTAAAAATAATTTGGGTTGCCATCAATGACAAAGGGGGAGATTGTTGGACATTTTGAGTCCTCAAGTCAAAGTTGTCATTGATGTCAAGAAATGAAGTCATCATTAATGTCAAGGAATTTGTCAAGAAACAAGTTATCAAAGTTGTCATTGATATCCAGGAAGAAGCTTCTAATAAAGTCAAAGGTCAAGAGGAACAATGCAAAGGTTAAAGGCAAAGGGCTCCATAATATTTTTAAATATTATGTAGATGCATAAGTTAAATGGTTTTCATAAAAACCCAAGAAATTTTATTTGAAAAGCTAAAGGGAGATTTAATATTTATTTGATAAATTATTTTAATTCAAAATGAATTTAAATTTTATAAATAAATATTATTTATACCAAGGTGCAAAGTGAAAGATGGTTTAAATAAAACCATAGGGTTTAAAGAATTAATTTATAAAATTTAAATTCAAAAGAATTTAAATATTTTATAAATTAATAAAGCTCCAAAGGAAATTCAAGCTTCGACATCCAAAATCATTGAAGGCAATTCGAGCGTCGACGTCATGCATGGAGGAAGAAATTTGGTATATAAGCTAATGCCTTAGAGGCATTTTAAATTATCCTTTTGCTCGATAATCAAATGCGAGTAGTTGTGTTTGAATTTGTGAGGAAGAAAGAAGTAGCGATCATTTTGTTTAGCACCAATGAATAACATCAAGGGGATTTGCACCAAAAGTACAAGTGCCAATGGGCCAAGTGGCCTAGTGGCAAAGAGGACAGATTTAAGGTGTCGAGTGCAAGGAGGTCCGTGTTTGAAACATAGCGGAAGTGTTTTTGTGGCAGTCAAATTTGTGTTGGAGAGCACCAAGGAAAGACGCATATTTTGTGCAAGGTGAGCAAGGAAGGTTTTGGAGCACGTGGTGCTCGTTAGTCCCCAAGAAAGCACCTAGCTTGCATGGCATTAGGAGCTGTAGATAGGGCGCTAGTTGAGGTTGCACTGTGTGTTCGAATCCCCTCCAATGCAAGGTAATAAATTTTGATTTTAATTTTTGTGTGATGCCTAAAGTTTGGAGTTAAAAGGGTGCATGAAAGGTTTGTTAGTTGGAAATAATTTTTGATAAGTTGGAGGAATAAGGTGTTAAGTTTTATTTTAATAAAGTGTTTTGACATATTGATTTATTGAAATATTAAAAGGATAGAGGGAGCTTCTTGTCTTAGGTTATTTTTGAAAAGAAGAGTGCATTGAATATTAGTGGGAGATTATAAGGTGTAAGTGGTAATTTAATTTTTGTAAATGTTGATGAATGTTTTATTAAATATGGAGTGATAAGGTGTATGTATGTTTTGATGTTTACATTGTATTTTGAGGAAGTTAATCACCTTATAATTTCTTTGAGCTTGGCAAGAAGTGTTTGAGATTTTTGGCAGATTTAGAAGATTCCTTCATCATCAAGAAAAAGGTATGAGCACATTTTCCAAAGTTTAATTTGATTGGTTGGTTTTTAGGAAAATAAGTTTGGAGTGAAAAGGACTTGATTAGGTTTTCCTTTCAAGAGTGTTTGAGTTAATGCATCAAGGTTTTCTGGAATAAAGAGTTGTTATTAAAACCTTGTTTAATAAGAATTGTTGTTTAATATATTGGTTGTGTGAAGAACTTGAACTAGGGTTTGAATATCATTGCTATGAGAGGATTATTTTATAAGCATTGTTGTTGAAGTGAGTTGTTGAACAAAGAACTTGAACTAGGGTTTGAATATCGTTTCTATGAGAGGATTGTTTTATAAGCATTGTTGTTGAAGTGAGTTGTTGAGCAAAGAACTTGAACTAGGGTTTGAAAAGAACATGAGTATTATTGTTATGTGATATTTGTTGTTGAGCATTGTTGGAAATATTTTGAGTGAGTGTTCATATGATTGGACTAGGGTTTGTGAACAAGGGTTGTTTCATTGAGTGATTGGTTGAGTAGAGTTGGTTGAGCCTAGTCAAGTGGATGTGTGAAGTGATTTTTCAAGTTCCATAAAATAAACTATTCTATATTCTGATTTGAGTTGATATTGAGCATTGAGTTGAAACATATTGGGTCTCTAACAATTATCTTTATGTTTCTATGAGATTGGACAAGTTTTGTGTGAACTTGTTAAGCATATTTGAGGTAAATCTTTGAGGAGACTTGTGGAATGATTATGTGTGAGCCTTTTGTGGAAGCTTAAAATGCAGATTTGAGCAAGTTCTGAGTGGACTTGTTGAGCATATTTGAGCAAGTTCTGAGTGGACTTGTTTAGAATATTTGAGCAATTTTTGAGTGGACTTGTTGAGCATATTTGAGCAAGTTCTAAGTGGACTTGTTGAGCAAATTTGAGCAATTTTTGAGTGGACTTGTTGAGCAAATTTGAGCAAGTTGTGAGTGGACTTGTTGAGCATATTTAAGCAAGTTTTGAGTGGACTTGTTGAGTAGATTTGAGCAAGTTCTGAGTGGAATTGTTGAGCATATTTGAGAAAGTTTTGTGTGAACTTGTGAAGCAAATTTTGGTGCAGATTTGAGGACAGGTTTGTGCCAGACCAAAGATAGATATTGAGAAAATTTTTGCTAGACCGAAGGACCGTGTTTAGTGTAAATTTGAGACAAATATTTGGAGGTGACAGAGAAGAGAGGATAGTAGTCTCTAGTGGATAGATATCCATTATCCATGGTAGTGATGACAGGTCTTCTGAGTGGGGACAAGAGTCTTCAGTGGAGAGATATCCACAAGCCAGTGTAGTGGAGGCAGTAATCTTCTACAGGATCACCAACCAGAGCATATGAGAAGGAGTTCTCCTATAGATAGAGATCCATGAACTTGATTTAGGGTATTGGTATATCCTTTGGATAGAGGTTCATAAACATTGTAATAGGGAAAGGATTCTCAAGATATTTATTGAGAAAATTTTAGTGAAATATTTTCTTCGTGGAGTAGCCCACATTGGGTGAACCATGTTAAATTGGTGTCTCTATTGTTTGTGATGATTTGTGCATTTATTTTGTTATTGCTATTGATATTCTCATTTATTATATTAATTAATACTATTTTAGAAATAAAATTTAAAAGTGGTCTTATACTTTTCACCCCCCTCTCAGTATAAGCTTGTGTTCTTCACAGAGATGGCTCCTCGAACTCAAGTTTACTTTGTAATATCATTTATGTGTAAACTATGCATGAAACAAACATGACTACAACATACCATACTTCATCCTATCGAAGCATTCAAACAGCAAGCACACAAGAAATCATATTATCCCATTCATCTCGTAAAATGAAGAACAGGCAAATTTAATAAACAAACATTCTTTCTTTTCCTAGTGCTTTCAATACCATTTCAAATAAAATGAATTACACATAATCATTCACTCATTTTCCATTTACCTCTCATAACTTCTTCAATAATCCAATAAGCATTTCAAAGGATTAATCTACGTAAACAAGACCAAACATCATACCCAAGTAAAAAGAACATTCTTCGAGATCAACCAACATCCAACTATACTACCATTCCTTTCCTAACTAGACATGGTCCTTCACTTCCTAACATTAACTCAGGGGTTTCTTTAAGATCTCAGGTTCACCAAACTCAGAAGTCAAAATATTTATAGAACTCTGCAGTGGAGTTTACACCAAACTTTCATTCATTTCTAAGTCTAAATTACATGTTGAAGCAACATGCTCACATGGGAAGAACCACCAGCTCACAACCAACTCACTTATATTAAATAAAACATTCCCTCAAGTATAATTTCTTAAAACCAAAATTCACGCTTCAGAAAAACAATGCACAAAAAACATAACATCCATGGTATAAAGAAAAATAAATAGTCTTTTATTCACTATGTTTTTTGTTTATGTGATCCAAGCACAAGTTTTTCAAAATAGTTTTGCATAGCTTAAAATACCATCTAGATTCTCTTAAAGAAAACCTACCTGATGCTCATTTTTTATTGTCAAGCTTTCTTCACCGCTGGATCGTCTCCCTTCTTTCGTGTCTTTTTTCCAAAAAAAAACAAAAAAATACCCCAAAATAAAAACCAAAATACAATCAAACTCTTGCCTCCCCTTTGCTACCAAAAATAATTATTTTACTCCTCCCACTTTCCACTTTAAAGGCATCATTTTTCCTTACTCGACATGTTCCCCCTCTTTCATCTTTCACCAAGGTCATTAACCAAATTCCATTAAGAACAAAGGTGGAAAACAAAAACAACTCATACTTCTCATGATTGCACACACAACAACCATCCTGAATTTCACTTCAATAGAACTAAGTTTACACCATAAAGTTGATGATAAAACAGTCATGAAGCAAACAATCAAAATGATAATATTATGAGGAGCAAAACACCTTTTTCTTACATGGAAACAAGAAAAATTATAATTAATATAATTGTCTTTACCTCTTAAACAAAATCTTCCCTATCCTAGCTCTACTTTAGAAATATATTTTTCTAAATACACATGCTTCCTTTCCCTAGAATGATCAATCAGCAAACAATTATTCCAAATCCACTTATCAATTTCAACCAAAACAATCATTTAGAGATAAGCATTTCTTTAGCTAAAGATCAACATAAATGGTTTCTTTTATGCAAGTCATGTTATGCAACTCCATGAAAGAAGCACTTATTCATGTTGCTTCCAATTACTTCATCAAATAACCCATCACATCATTTCCCTTGGACATTCCCTTTCTCGGTGACCAAGTCTTTCTGCCACCAATAGCAACTCTTTCCTACAAAAGTGATGTTCCATTAGCAACATCTTATTCTTTCATGAAAACTAGGCTTGCAAGAACTTAAACATGAAAATATGATCAATCAATTCACCACATAATTCAACCAAAATATATATTTACATGCTAAAAAAATAGATAGTCCATCATCTCATCAAAAGAAGCATTAGCAAATCATGAAACCTTCTAAGCAAACAAAGTTAGCCACGGGAGGGTCATGACATCAACAATCTTGTACATGTCTCATAAGAACATGATGTCAAAACTAACAACATCACATTTATAATTGTTTTTGATTCCAAGAATACAAAAAATGTTAAAAAATTTATAGAAAAGGAAAATGATTTTGCATGTCTACCACCTTCTCCCAAGTAGCATTCCTCTTAGAATATCGGTCCCACTAAACTTTACACTACTCCAACATTCCCTTCCTCATCGACTTGGTTCAAAACTCAAGAATATTTACTAGTTGAACCTCTATAGCCATGGGGTTCACCATCTATAAATTAGAGAAATCCCACACATGCTTAGGATTAGCAATGTATTTTCTAAGCAAATAAATGTGAAAGGTGTTGTGAATATTAGATAGATTAGGTGGTAAGGCAAGTCGATATGCCACAGGACTAATCTTCTCCATAATGCTAAAGGGTCCAACATAGCGAGGATCAAGTTTTGTGGACTTGATTGCACTCTTCTTGGGTTTTACCCTTAAAAATACCCTATCACCCACTACATACTCTCTTGGGGATATTTTTAGATCGGCATAACTCTTCTATCGATCTGCAACTTCTTTTAGATGTTCCTTGATCATTCTCAACTACTACTCCATTTCTCTAACCATATCAGGTCCCAACACAATCTGATCCTCAAGATTATCCCATGATAATGGTGTTCTACATTTTCTTCCATACAATGCCTCAAAAGGTGCCATTCCTAGGGTTGAATGGTATCCATTGTTGTAAGAAAATTCCACCAAGTGCAAATAATCCTCCCAATGGGTTTTTTGATCCATACAGTACATGTGAAGCATATCTTCTAACACCTGGTTTACTCTTTCTATTTTCCCATATGTCTCTGGGTGGTAAGTAGAACTAATATTCAGTTTAGTTCCAATGGAATGATGTAAAGCTTACCAAAACTTAGAAGTAAATCTTGAGTCTCTATTCGATATAATTACTTCTGGAAAACCATGGAGCCAAAATATCTCTTTGGAAAATCTATTAGCCACTACCACAACATCATCCTTAGTACTTCCAGGTATAAAGTGTGCAACCTTGGTCAGTCTATCGACCACTACTAGAATTGCATCATGTTGAAACCTATTTTTGGGTAACCCTACAATGAAATCCATTGAAATTACTTGCCACTTTTGTTCAGGTAGGACATGCAAATTCAACAATCCCACCAGATGTCTATGCTCAGCCTTAACTTTCTGACATTCAAGACATTGAGTGACATATTCATTTATGTCCCTCTTCATTCCAGGCTAGTAGAAAGTTTTCTTCATGTTCTCCCTCATCTTTGCTCCACTAGGGTGAGCAGAATATGGGGATCTATGGGCTTCACTCATAATCATTTTTCTCAGATTCCCAATTTTAGGTATTACCACTCTATCCTTAAAGCATAAGAATCCATCCTTGATGTTAAAATATTTGTTTACATCCAGTTTCTCTTGCATTATTTTCCAAATTTACTCATAGTAAGCATCCTGAGCCTGTCTCTCTTTGACTTGTTCCATAAAATCAAAATGGAAATGAGATAAAACAACAATGTGCTTTCTCCTACTCAAAGCATCTGCAACTCTATTCTCTTTTCCCTTTATATACTCAATATCAAAATCATATTCTATGAGAAATTCCATCCATCTCCTTTGTCTTGCATTGAGTAAAGGTTGAGTAAAGATATATTGCATACTCTGATGGTCAATCCTTAGCTCAAAAGGTCTACCTACTAGATAGTGTCACCAACTTTTGAGAGCAAACACTACCACTACCAACTCCAAATCATGGGTTGCATAATTAACTTCATGTCTTTTCAATTTCCTAGATCCATAGGCAACTACTACTCCTTCATGAGAGAGCACTCCCCCAAGCCCTCCATTGATGCATCCATGCAAACTAAAAAACTTCCTTGAGGATCGGGTATCTTTAATATAGGGGGTGTAGTGAGCTTTTGCTTAAGTAGTTCAAAAGCTATTTTACACTTATCAGTCCATCTGAACTCTCTCTCTTTCCTTTGCAGGTTAGTAATTGGTGCAGTAATTTTGGCATAATATTTTACATACCACTTGTAATATCTAGTTAAACCCATGAAACTTTAGACTTCTATCACATTGGTTGGTGGTGGCCAATTCAAAATTACCTCAATTTTCTTAGGATCTACTATGATTCCTTCTGCTGACACAATGTGACCCAAATATTGCACTCTTGTCACATAGAATTCACACTTGGATAGGTTCCCATACAACTGGTTCTTCCTTAGCAGTTCCAACATTGTTCTGAGATGTTTATCATGTTCTACTTCATTCTGAGAATATATCAATATGTCATCCAAAAACACCAGAATAAACTTGTCCAATTGCTTCCTAAAGATGTTATTCATCAAATTCATGAATGTTACCAGAGCATTCGTTAAACCAAATGGCAAAATAGTAAATTTGTAATGCCCATACCGGGTTTTAAAAGTTGTCTTGTGAGTATCCACATCATGGATTCTTAGTTGATGATATCCGGATTTCAAATCAATCTTTGAAAATATTGAGGTATCCTTGAGTTGATCGAAGAGATCTTTGATTCTAGGTAATGGGTATCTATTTTTGATAGTTGCTTTATTCAACATCTGGTAGTCAATGCATAGCCTTAAGGATCCATCCTTATTTTTCATAAACAAAATTGGTGCACCCCATGGTGACACACTTGGTCTAATTAGTCCTTTCTCCAATAATCCTTGAAGTTGTACTTTCAATTCCTACATTTCAATAGGATTCATTCTATAAGGAGCCCTATGAATAGGCTCTATTATGGGTTGGAGTTCAATAGAAAAGTCAAATTCTCTTTTAGGAGGTAATCTGGGTAAATATTTTAAAAATACATCTTTAAATTCCTGAAGAATAGGTGTCTCCCAAACACCTCTTCCTTCTTCTCCTCTTCCAACTCATTTATCTTAACTATATATACCATTCCTCCTTTTCGGATGGCTTTATTAAGTTGTAAAGCCGAGAGGATTTGGGGTTGGAAAGCCCCTTGCAAACTATTCACTCTTCGAACTAGCCCATCATCCTCCATATAATCAATCCAATGATCTTGAAAATTAATCACTACTTTATGTGCTTGCAACCAATCCATTCCTATCACTATGTCAAAGGCATGCAATGGTGCAACATATAAACACCCTATGGTCGTTCCACTAGGCAAAGCGATTTCCACCATAGGATAGCACTGATTTACAGAGTAGGTTTATCCTAATCCATACTCAACCTTCCACCCATGTGTCAATATTTTTGGCCTTACAAAAATATTTTTAATTAAACTAGTGGAAATAAAGTTATCTATAGCACCACTATCAAATAAGATTCTAACACTTCTACCATAAATTTTACCTTTAATTACCAAGGGAGTAGCTTGTCCATCCAGATTTTGATTTCCTATAGTTGCATATATCCTATGTGTTGGTTCCTTAGATATAGTATCTTTGTTCATTAGTTCCTTTCCTTTCGAACTCATCCCTGCTCTTTGTGGAAAATTGGTGGCATAATGAGCTCCCTTACAAAGAAAGCATCCTTCCTTTGGTCCTGGATGTTCTTTTCGTTTTAGCTCTCCTATTGTTCCTTCTTCCTTGGGTAGGTTAATCTATCTCTATGGTGATCTATTGCCATTGTTTCCATGATTATCGCATCTATGTTTCCTTACCCAAAACCTTCTTCTGAACTTCCCTTGCTTATTATCTTCTTTTCCATCTTGTTTAGGAACACTCTTGTTAGCTTGCTCACATTCCCACTTCATGAACCCTAAACTATTTCTCTTCCTTAATGCCTCTTTACCTTGCTCATCCAACCCCTCATAATCAAAGTAGGGTTTAAGGTACATTTCAGCTTTCCTTGCCAACTCATAGGCTTTTTGCAAAGTTCCAGGTTCTCGCATGTCCACTTCCTATCCTATCCTAGGATCTACTCCAAGTATAAACTTGTGGATCTTCATTAATTTAGTGTATGTGGGTACATATTTCACCAACTTAATAAATTTTTGATAATATTTTTCCACTGTTCTAATCCCCTGATGAAGTTTGGTGAATTCATCGTATTTTTGGGAATAGAAATATTTCGTAAGAAATCTTTCTTTGAAGGCTTTAACAAACTCTTCCCATTTCAAGTCAACTGCAACCGCTAAATTTTGTTCCTCACTAAGGGTTTCCCACCAAGCTAAACCATCTCCTTGCAAATGTAGAGTAGCATAAGACATTCGAGTGCCCAAAGAAAAGTTCTTCATAATGCAATATGTCTCTATCTCCTTCAACCAAGCCTCAACCTTATCCCCATATTCCTCTCCATTAAACTTGGAAGACTTCAGATATTTTATTTCCTTGCCCATCTCAGCCTCTAGTCAAACTCTTGCCATTTGTGCCTCTATAAGGGGTTCATCTACTTGTTCCCTTCTTAGGTTACCATATTGTATTTCTCGACTCAACACAACCTCCAACAACTATTTTTGGGTCTCTACCTACTCACAAAGTAGAGCTACTATTTTAGTAATATTCTCCCTTCCATCGGGGTTTTCTATTCCAACATCAGGTGCTCTATTCTCTACGTTGGTTCCTCGAGTTACCCTTGTTGATGGGGCAACACTTCCTCTTCTTATTTTTGGTGGTATTGTTCCCTGACCACACACAAAATAAGTAGTAGAAGTCAATTTCTAATTCCTCTTTGGTAGTTTTCACCTATCAACTATCTTCTAAGTTAAACAGTTGAATTTTGCCCTTTCTTATAGAAACAAACAAATAAGGTAGGCTCCTCACCAGGTAAGCCTGCTACAAAACATTCCCAGATAAGTTTGCATAATGAGTTGATTCCCCTTTTGAACCATGCTCTGATACCAAATGTAACAACCCAAAATAACACACTTAGTTTTTTTTCCAATAGCTTTGAGTCATTAACCCTTTATGGACCCTCATTAAATCCCACTAACCATCGAACCCTCATCCACATCTATTATACAGAAGTGTGGTTAGTTCCTTTAACTAATTCAACATTTCTTTATAATTACTTACGAACTACCACCCTCCCTTTATTTCCTCTAAAATGGTACCTCTAGTAAGACCAGATCTCTACAAAAGTCTTTAATGTAGGAGTTTTCTTTTTCCATCTTTCGAAAAGAAAACATCTAGCTCCTCTCACCAGGATTATACATAGTGGAAATTTCAAATTGGGCGATTTAGATTTTCAAATTGTTATTGGTGAATTGAGGCCCTCGCTCGGCCATTCACCAAATTTTGGGATCATTTTTCTTAGGGTCATTTCCCATATATTCAAATAGGCTTTTGTACTCTTGGAAAGATCTTTCAAGGCTAATATAATGGTGGTGTTTTTATGATTTATAGGGTGTTTAATAGGTCAATTTAGCCACAATATAACTTATGTTTTAGTGTTAAACCCCCAATTTTGTGTGAAATAATTGATTTGATTTGCTTAGGATACATCTTGATTCACCTTGATTTTGATGAGGATTTACCATTTTTTTACAAGTAGATTTTGAGTCCAACCCCTTATGCATAACCCTGCTTCTCACTACACAACTTTTTTAGTGTAGGAGGCTTACTTCTCTATCTATCGAGAAGTTCTATGCAAATCCTTGCTACTTCATAGGCCAATATTATGAAATTACACTATGCACACATTGGCAAAGTATCCCTTCTTCTTTCAATATCTTGGTCTACTTGGCAGCATATGTTTGTCCCTATTTAGGTAAAATAGAATAATAATCTTAATTTAGATTTCTCTTAAAAGGTTCTGGGATCTCTAAATACTCAAGGTTATCTCACTTTATCCAATACATCCTCAAAGTTCATAGATGCAGATAAACTACAGTTATATATAGTCTAGCATTAGGTAAATTGTTTGATCTAGTATGGGTCAATCATTTTAACTCTATGCATTCATTTAAGGGGTCAAATATTGGGGTTATCTATGTTCTCAAAAATGCAAGGTGTTCTCCCTTTTTAGACACACATCATCTTAAGTTTAGATGCACAACCTGAATTACTCGACTACCACAGAGTCTTATCACTAATCTTCAAAATAATACATGACAAGCACAAATATGAACTAGATGTTCGTTCGGATAAACACTCACACATCCAAAAAATGCAAGCATGGAAAAAAATTACTTCACATCCTGGAAACACTCACATCTATTTACTAAATACTTGATTTTATTTAAATTAAAAACATATGCAAAACCTTCCCTACGAGGTATAAATCTCATAGTTAATTAAATAGCACATATTTATTTTTTAAACAAGTTTCCAACAAGAATTAGATAAAATAATGTACATATTTTTTATTTCATCCCCAATATAACTTTTCCATAAGCATTATAATAACATCCCCAATATGTTGCATTGTCTTGAAATTTACAAAAAGGTGAAACACATAAAACATTGGTTACAAGCTTCCATGAATTCACATATCTTTGGCATAATTTATTTCAATAAAATCAACCAGATTCTAAGAGAGCTAACTGGTGTTAACATTACATGGAAGGTCAAGCTCCCTTCATTCACCAATGGATAATTCTCTCTCGCTTCTCATAAAAAATTGGCTCTTGGATCTGGTATACTGATCGCTACTACTATCCTCAATAGAAAAACTAAACTTTAAAATGCCAAAGAACTAATATCCTTGATCGTCGAAAAGAAAATTTCCATTCCTCATGATATATGGCTCCTCGAACTCAATTTTACTTTGTAATCTCATTTATATATAAACTATGCATGAAACAAACTCAACTACAAAATACTATACTTCATCCAATCAAATCATTCAAAAATCAAGCACACGAGAAATCATATTATCCCATTCATCCCACAAAAAAATAGTAGACAAATTATATAAACAAATATTATTTTTTCCCAGTGCATCAATGTTGCTTCAAGTAAAATGAAATACATAGAATCATTTACTCATTTTCTATTTACCTCTCATAACTTCTACAATAATCCAGCAAGCATTTCAAAGAATTAATCTACATAAATAAAATAATACGAGAAGTATCAAGCCAAATATTTGTTTCTTTTCAAAGACCAGATATCATACCCAAATAAAAACAATATTCTACAAGATCAACCAAACATCCAACTATACTACCAATCCTTTCCTAACTAGACACGGTCCTTTACTTCCTATCATTAACTCAGGGATTTCTTTAAGATCTCAGGATTGCCAAACTTAAAATCCATAATGTTAATAGAACTCTGCATTGGATTTTGCAATCTAAATTACAAGCTGAAGCAACATGTTCGCATGGGAAAAACTGCCAGCTTGCAACCAACTCACTTATCTTAAAGAAAACATTCCCTCAAGTATAATTCCTTAAAACCAAAATTCAGGCTTCAGAAAAATAATGCACAATATCATAGCATCCTTGGTATAAATAAAAAGCAATAGTCTTTCAATCACTATGTTTTCCTATTTATGTGATCCAAGCACAAGTCTTTCAAAATAGTTTTACACAACTTAAAATACCATCTGGCTTCTCTTCAAGGAAACTTACCTGTTGCTCGTTGCCCGTCATCAAGATTTCTTTACTTAACTTCTATTTCCTTCACCATTGGAATGTCTCCCTTTTTCCACATATTTTTTTCAAAAAAAATAAAATAATACCCCAAAATAAAAACCAAAAGATAATCAAACTCTTGCCTCCCCTTTGCTAAAAAACACCATCATTTTCTCCTTCCACTTTCCACTCTGAAGGCATTATTTTCCTTACTCTATATGTTCCCCCTCTTTTGTTCGATGTGAGGGTTGTTAACAAAAATTAATTAAAACCAAGGTGGACATCAAAAACAAATTATACTTATCATTATTGCACATACAACAACCATCCTGAATTTCACTTCAATGAAAATAAGTTTGCACCAAAAAGTTGATGACAAATCAGTCATGAAGTAAACAACCAAAATGATAATATTTTGAGGAGTAAAACACCTTTTTCTAACAAGGAAACAAGAAAATTTTTAATTAATATAATTGTTTTTACTTCTTATATAAAATCTTCCCTATCCCAGCTCTACATTAGAAATATATTTTTTTCTAAATACATATGCTTCCTTTTCCTAGAGATCAATCAACAAATAATTAATCCAAAGCCACTTATCAATTACAACCAAAATAATAATTTAGAGATAAGCATTTATTTAGTTAAAGATCAACATAAAGGGTTTATTTTATACAAGTCATGTTATGCAACTCCATGAAAGAAGCACTTATTCGTGTTGCTTCCAATTTCTTTGTCAAATAATCCATCATATCATTTCCATTGGGCATTCCTTTTCTCGATGACCAATTCTTTCTGCCACTAATAGGAACTCTTTCCTATAAAAGTGATGTTCCATTAGCAAAATTTTATTCTTACATGAGATCTAGGCTTGCAAGAATTTACTCATGAAAATATGATCAATCAATTCACCACATCATTCAAAATATATATTTACATGCTAAACAAATAGATATTTCATCATCTCATCAGAAGAAGCATTAGCAAAACATGAAATATTCTAAGAAAAAAAAGTTAGCCACGGGAGGGTCATGACACCACCAAACAACCTTGTATATACCACATAAGCACCATGATGTCCAAACTAACAACACCACATTGATGATTATTTTTTAGTTCCAAGAATACAAATAAATATTAACTAAAATGGAGGGCACAAGGTTCAAACACATGATCTCTTTCCAAGAAACCAATATGCAATTACTTTGAATAATGTGGTATCCATTACTATAGTGATGAGACTAGAGAACATACTAGCTATTTATTGGCTGATGTTTAGTTGTATTTGAAAGCACGAGATTTCGGGTGTGACTACCCCCTCAAGCGACGAATCGATGAGGGAATGACCTTCATGAGAAAAGCGACGAGTCGCTTGACCCAAGATGACTTGTGCAAGGGGGCCTTTAGAGGGTTTACCATTTAGCATGTGCAATTTTTCCAACATTTGGACCTATTTTTGGTGGGTGTTAACCCTTTTGGTGATGCCGTAATGGGGTAAAATCATCGAAAACCCATCTTCCCGTGGAGCGGTCCGGCTATGGTAGCCTTCTTGGGGAAGTAGGAGAGTGAGAATTTGAACCCCGACATCAAATTTCTTTGCCCAGAGGTTAAGTGCAAGAGCACTTGTGTCCGGCAATGCTTATTGCTGTGTTTTTGTGTTGCGTTTATTTGTTTTTTTTGTTGTTTTTTGTGACACCATTTGGGGATTAAATTATCGGAAATCCGTCTTCCCGTGGAGCGGTCCGGCTATGGTAGCCTTCTTAGGGAGTAGGATAGTGATAATTTGTGACTCCAATGTCTATTTTGTATGCGCTGGATGTCAGGTGCAGTAGCACTCCTATCGGGCAAATTTATTGTCTGTTTTTAGTGCATTTTTGATCATTTTTTGATGTTTTTGAAGTTCTGGCCTGAATTCGTCCCTGGGTGGGACGAATTCTAGCTGTAGAATTCGTCCCTGGGTGGGACGAGTGCTAACCAGAGTGCTCATCCCAGTCAAGGATGAATTCCAGCTCAGAGGTCTATTTAAGGGCCAAAACTTGAATTTGGGCTCATTTGTGTCATTTTTTTTTCTTGCGATTTTGGAGCTCTGGGAGGAGGAGGTAATTCTGCGAAGCGAAGCACTGCTGGAATTCTCTCTGCCATCATGAGTGCACAAACTGGTTTGAGCGGTGGAGCCGAGGCGAAACCTGTAAGTGCCTCTTAGAGTTTATTTTTGTTTAAAATTGCACTTGTTTTATTTAACTATTTTTGTGATGATGTTTTTCAAAATATGTTTTAAAACTTAAACCCTGAAACTGGATTTAAGACAACTAAGTTTTACTGTACAATTAAACATAACGTAAAACCTAGGTAAAGAATTTTGCTTATGACTAAACCCTAGGATAACGAAACGTAAAACCCTAAGACGTATTATTTTTTTTTTTGAATTTTCTTTTTATGCTGTTTTTGAATTAATCAGTTAAGATTAGAAACCTTGGAACTGAAGATTTGTTTTTTTTTTTTTTATTTGAATTTTTGCTCTTGTTATTGCTGTACAGTTCTTTTCCATGATTTTTAATTTTTTTTTGTTGAATTGTTTTCTTTTGCAGGTTAGGAGCCGGTACCGTGTACCTGCTGCTTTTACTGAGGCGCGGGGTGCACTGACTGATGATGATTGGGAATGGCTTGATGCCCTTGGGCTCAAGCAGGTGTCTCGACTGGAGCCTGTGGTCCCGGATCAGGCCTATCTGATGGCCCTGATCAAACTTTGGGATCCGCGGACCAACACGTTCCATCTCCCGACAGGGGAGATGACTGTGACTTTGGAGGATGTCTATCGGTTGCTTCGGATTCTGATAGATGGATTGCCCATTAGGACATCGCCGCGTGATCAGCGGACTATGTACTTACGAGATGCTTTGGGCATGGGGGGCGGCTGGGTGTAACGAACCCAATGGAGACAACCGAGGTGGACTGCCAGGCTGGTGGGATTTTGGTTGGCGGTGGCAGGAGAGGGGGGTGTTAGGAGTGAGGCACGCATTCTTGATGGGCCTCATTTCTAACATGCTTCTACCTGATTCATCAGGCGCGAGGTTCCCGTGGAACCTACTGGATTTGGTGTGGCAGTTGGTAGAGTGCCCGATAGAGGCACCGCTGATTTTGAGATGGGGACAGACATTGTTGGCACAGCTCTACGAGGAGCTGTATGGGGTCCGCTGTCGGCAGCGGAAGGGGGTCAGCTGTAGTTATCTGCTGCAGTGCTGGGGTTGGCAGCACATAGCAGTTGAGAGGCCGACCGGGTTACCATGGACGACTCGGGCGACGATGGATGATGTGGAGATAGGCTATGCAGTTTTGTGGCGGCGGTCTGCAGAGCAGGGGCAGAGTCGGCGATGGGCAGGTGTTGTAGAGCATTATACTGATGCCTTCTCTCGGCTCACTCCAGGGGAGGTGGTTTGGTGCCCTTATCGGGACTGTCCAGCCTGGTCGGAGGCTGGAGAGTGGCTCCGACAGGTATGCAGGGAGCGGTGGTTGATTGGGCGACACGGGACCGAGCATGAGTTTTTCTCATATAGTCGGGTTACACGATAGTTTGGGGTGCGCCAGGGGTTTCCTGGTGAGCCTGTGGTCTATCGACGTCGGGGTGATGAGAGGGCTCTAGATCCACCGGTCACCGCGCCATTGGGCGAGGAGTCAGATGCGGTGATTGATGTCCCGGACGTAGATGACGTCGGGACTACCACTGAGTATGACTCGTGGTGGGTGCTACGGTGATGGAGAGGGGAGGGGCCACTAGGAGGCGTAGAGGCGGCAGTGGAGGGTGCTGAGGCAACAGGTGATGATTGGGGAGGTCCGTTGGATGATGCGGACATGGTGGATGTGGGGAATGAGGATGTTGATTTTGGTGCTCCGAATCAGCCGAACATGCAGGATGTGGAGGAGCAGTGGGAGCCAGAGCAGGCTGCTGTTCCAGAGGGTCCTGTTCATCAGGTAGATACAGAGGAGATGGAGTCTGAGGTATGCACTGAGATTGTGTGGCTAACTGAGCTGCTGTGAATATAGGATCTGGAGCTGGGGGACGCGCTACGGGAGAGGGATCTCTTGCGGGCCCAGCTAGTAGAGCGGGATAGGGTTTTGGCACAGCGCGATGATGCAGTATCTTACTATCATCGACAAGAGGCAGAATGGTGTAGGCATCGGCTAGACTTGGAGAGGGAGGTCATCCGCCTTGGTGGGCGGCTACCTGAGCCCTCGGGCAGTGGATCTTCACGCCGAACGAGGGATAGTGCGACTGAGCAGTCAGCATCATCTCGTCGTAGGCGATTAGATGAGGGAGGTGGTAGCAGGCGTGATGCGGGGGCTAGTAGTAGTCGCCCTACAGGGTCCCATAGGACCCACACCACGGGGGGTAGTTCCCGTCGCACCGATCCTGCGTGATCATGGTGGTCGACGCCTTAGGTTGGGTTTTTTGATATGATTGCGGGGTCTGAGGACCAGTTTTGTAGCCTACGGGCATTTTTTTTGACGATATATATATATATATATATATATATATATATATATATATATATCGGTTTTATTTTGTTTATGTACATGTGATGATCTGATGTTTATTCATGATGGCTAATGACTATGCATGTTTATTTATTTTGATGAATGCTTATGCAAATGATGAATGCAAATGTTTTTTATTCTTATGTGATATGCAAAATGGATGAATGGAATTTGTGATTTTTGGCTATGGCACCATAGACTGTTTTAGGATGCTTTTTATTTTTGTTTTTATGCGATTGCATGACGTTGTATATGTAGCTATGTTTTTTTTTTTTTTGTGTATTTTTTTGATGGTATTGTAAGAATGAGAAGTAGCGCAGTTGGTTTAGAAATGTAGCTAAGGTTTTCTGAGACTCAGACGGTTTTAACTCACTAGCCACGATTGTACTTTGTCTTACAAGACTTTTGAACAAGGTATGAATCGAACTTGTTTTTGACCAAGCTATTTCACATCCCTGTGTGTGCAATTGAGTTCATTTATGTGGTATTTGTCAGGATACCGCCAATGCCAGATGGGCTTTCAACCGAACCTATACTGAGGATCACCTAATTAGCTCCACTAACTCCTTTGTTGTATTTAGTTAGATTAATCTGCGATGTTATCCAGGATGCCATAAGCTAGCTCATCCACATGCAAACATTGATCTGTACGCAAGTTAATGTGACAGATATATCGTCATGTGAGAAGTTTACCGCCAGTTATCGATAGGCTATCAACCAAATCGGTACTGAGGCTTGCCTCATGACCTGTTAGAATGTTGAGAGTTCCAGGGATTCAAGTTCAACTCCCTTCTTTTCTTCAATTGTATTGGGATACTTGCTCGTTTGTAGTGATAAGATCACTATTTATTTTGATTTGTTTTTCTTTTGAGCAAGGGATTGGGGATATGGAGTGATGAAAATCACTATCGTTTGTGTCATTTGATGTATGCACTGTATGATGTCAAATATTTGAGTTTTTGACGTTTTGCAAATTTTTGATGTTTTGCAACTATTGAGAACTAGGGATTCTTAGGGAATTGGGTAGGGAGGATGCTTGTCCTTTTGCCAACTCTCGGCATTCTTGGGGTCATTCGCACAGGGGGATGAGCAAGATAACCGTTTCGCTTTTGGTGACCTGGATTACTGTGCAGGTTTCATCTTTCGTTCACACAACTTAGGAATTGTTTTATGTGTTTTTATGTGTGTTGGGATGTTACGTAACAAGGTGTATTTCAAGTTTAACTCTACCTTCGTAAAATCTGTCTGACTTGATACATTACATGGCTAAAGAGGAAAATGATGATTGAATCACGAAAACTTTTAATACATTAAAAGACCACTGACTCTAGTGTGGTAAAAACAATGCATGGTGTTTTCGTTGTTTTTGTAAAATGGAATAGTGTGGAACAAGATGGACTAGCAGAGCAATTACAGCCTATGGTGCCTTTGACCTGTACGACCACAAATATGCAATGTACGGATGCAATGCTTAATGCAGCTACATATTTTTGTATTTTTGATGGATTGATTTTTGTGAATATGAATATGAGGTGCGAGAAGAGCTCTCTATTGATGAGTTTGAGTATGCCTAGAAATGAGATGCAAATTTTTTTTTTGTTTTTGATTATTTTTGTTGTTTTTGACGTGATTTTTCTTGATGGTGACCAAGTGATTGCGATAATCCTTGGGGCTTTTGGGGTGACCAAGTGATTGCGATAATCCTTGGAGCTTTTGTGGGGTGACCAAGTGATTGCGATAATCCTTGGAGCTTTTGAGGGTTGACCAAGTGATTGCGATAATCCTTGGAGCTTTTTGGGGTGACCAAGTGATTGCGATAATCCTTGGAGATTTTTTTGGGGTTGACCAAGTGATTGCGATAATCCTTGGAGCTTTTTGGGGTGACCAAGTGATTGCGATAATCCTTGGAGCTTTTTGGGGTGACCAAGTGATTGCGATAATCCTTGGAGCTTTTTGGGTTTTGACCAAGTGATTGCGATAATCCTTGGAGCTTTTTGGGTTTTGACCAAGTGATTGCGATAATCCTTGGAGCTTTTGGGGTGACCAAGTGATTGCGATAATCCTTGGAGCATTTTTTATTTGACCAAGTGATTGCGATAATCCTTGGAGCTTTTTGGGTTTTGACCAAGTGATTACGATAATCCTTGGAGCTTTTTGGGTTTTGACCAAGTGATTGCGATAATCCTTGGAGCTTTTTGGGTTTTGACCAAGTGATTGCGATAATCCTTGGAGCTTTTTGGGTTTTGACCAAGTGATTGCGATAATCCTTGGAGCTTTTTGGGTTTTGACCAAGTGATTGCGATAATCCTTGGAGCTTTTTGGTTTGACCAAGTGATTGCGATAATCCTTGGAGCTTTTTGGGTTTTGACCAAGTGATTGCGATAATCCTTGGAGCTTTTTGGGTTTTGACCAAGTGATTGCGATAATCCTTGGAGCTTTTGGTTTGACCAAGTGATTGCGATAATCCTTGGAGCTTTTTGGGTTTTGACCAAGTGATTGCGATAATCCTTGGAGCTTTTTTGGTTTGACCAAGTGATTGCGATAATCCTTGGAGCTTTTTGGGTTTGACCAAGTGATTGCGATAATCCTTGGAGCTTTTTGGGTTTTGACCAAGTGATTGCGATAATCCTTGGAGCTTTTTGGTTTGACCAAGTGATTGCGATAATCCTTGGAGCTTTTTGGGTTTTGACCAAGTGATTGCGATAATCCTTGGAGCTTTTTTGGTTTGACCAAGTGATTGCGATAATCCTTGGAGCTTTTTGGGTTTTGACCAAGTGATTGCGATAATCCTTGGAGCTTTTTGGGTTTTGACCAAGTGATTGCGATAATCCTTGGAGCTTTTTGGGGTGACCAAGTGATTGCGATAATCCTTGGAGCTTTTTGGGGTTGACCAAGTGATTGCGATAATCCTTGGAGCTTTTTGGGGTTTGACCAAGTGATTGCGATAATCCTTGGAGCTTTTTGGGTTTTGACCAAGTGATTGCGATAATCCTTGGAGCTTTTTTGGTTTTGACCAAGTGATTGCGATAATCCTTGGAGCTTTTTTTTTTTTGGTTTGACCAAGTGATTGCGATAATCCTTGGAGCTTTTTGGGTTTTGACCAAGTGATTGCGATAATCCTTGGAGCTTTTTTTTTTTTGGTTTGACCAAGTGATTGCGATAATCCTTGGAGCTTTTGTGTTTTTGACCAAGCGATTTTATGGATCCTTGGAGCATTTTTGGGACATGGCTCTCTTATATATAAAATGGTCGCAAATGACTGATATTCAAGGGTTCTGTTTCCTTGATACCGTCAAGAGAAGCTAGCTGGTATGTCCCGGGTCCTATTTTGCTATCAATGACATATGGACCTAACCAATTTGCCGTGAACTTGTCCCTCAGGTGGGACGGCAAATTAGAGTTCTTTTGGTTTTCCTTCAAAACCAAATCACCAACCCGAAAGTCCCTTAGGTGAACTTTCATGTTGTAAGCTTTCTTAAGCCGCTCTTGGTAGATACGTAAGTGCTCGAGAGCATTAACGCGTCGTTCGTCAAGCAACGTAAGTTGGTCTAACCGGGCCTCGCCACGCAGTATCATCATCGATGAACTCCTGCATTGATATGCGCAGGGAAGGAATTTCCAACTCGAGAGGCATTACTGCCTCTAAGCCATACACCAGCGAAAATGGAGTTGCCCCAGTTGGCGTTCGAATGCTAGTGCGATAAGCCCAAAGGGCAAGTGGGATTTGGATGTGCCAATCCCTAATGACTGTCTGCGACCATCTTTTTAAGGATGGCGACTAGCGTTTTGTTTGACGCCTCTGCTTGCCCATTTGCTTGCGGATAATAGGGTGTTGAAAAGTTGTGCTGAATTTTGTACTTTGTGGTCAAAGCACGCACGTCTTTGTTCTTGAATGATGGCCCATTATCCGAGATTATTTTGGATGGAATACCAAAACGACATATGATGTTATGCAAGATGAACTCCACAATGCGGGGTCCTGTCGTAGAAGTTAACGGAATTGCTTCCACCCATTTAGTAAAATACTCTGTGGCCGTTATGATAAACGTGTGACGGCCTGATGATGCAGGGGAGATCTTTCCAATTAGATCGAAGCCCCATTGCGAAAATGGCCAAGCGGACTGGACTACCTGCAAGGCCTAGGAAGGTACGTGCATCAAATTGGCATGATGTTGACATTTCATGCACTTCTTGACATATGCGCAACAATCTCGCTCTAAAGATGGCCAATAATATCCCATGCGAAGAATGCACTTTGCAATGGCCATACCACTAAAGTGGCCACCACATGTACCGTCGTGCGCTTGGGCGACTGCCCAAGTGGACTCTTGCTGGTCCAAACAACGAAGAAGAATTTCGTCATAGCTGCGATGATACAAAATGTCTCCTATCAAGACATACTTAGCCGCTTTCTGCTTGAATGTTCATTTTGCGGTGTGCGTCAATCCAAAGGGAAGATTACCTAACTTGAGGTAGTCTCTAATGGGTAAATACTAGTCTTGTTGATCGAAAACCTCGACAGTATGAACAGCCAATCCCTTTCGAAGTTCTTCCCTAACAAATGTTGAATGGGATAGAACTTGTAAGAATAGCGTTGTGTTGCTATTAGTGGGAGTGGGGGAAAACAAGGACCCCTAGTTGGCACGTTTCATACGATCTCGGATTCGAAAGAACTTATCCGAGGATGGTTCAATCTAGATCATGTGGATTCCTGGCGTCAAGTCTGAGCTTGCACGCTCCATCACGGATTGCGATAAGGTTTTGACTTGAATGGTTGTCATATCACCGAAAAGGTCTTGCGGGATTAGTGACCCCAAGGAGGCCATTGTGTCCGCAAAATGATTCGATGATCGAGGGAGTGCCTCGATGTCATACCACTCAAGTTTTGCCAGGAATTTGTCCACAAGGGCTTTATAGGCCTTCAGAACTGGGCATTTGCATTGATATACCCCTTTGACTTGATTGACTATTAACAGCTGAATCACCAAAGATGTTCAATCTTTTGATGTTCATGGCGATTGCTGTCTGAAGACCTAGGAGCAAGGCTTCATATTCTCGCATTATTGTTGGTGCACTGGAAGTTTAATTTAAATGACAGGGGCATTGGAGCACCTTGCGGTGTGAAGAATACAATTCCCGCGCCACCACCTTGCTCGCATTTAGAACCATCGAAGAATAGGGTTATGTCGGCCTGTGACTCAGGCTCATCAGAATCTGGCGATTCTGAGACATGGAAGACCCCATCATCGGGTAGTTCTATGACCAGAGGCTGATCGTCTTCAAGAGGAGCCTCTGCTAGTTGATCGGCTATGACTTGTCCTTTGATAGATTTTTGTCCAATAAACTCTATGTCAAATTCCATCAACAACATGATCCATTTCGCCGTGCGACTACTATGATAAGTACGACTCATCATGTATCACAATGGATTCTCCTTAGACACAACATACGTAGTGTTGCTCAAGCATGTAGTGGCGTAGCTTTTTGGTAGCAAACACCACTGCCAAGAAGAGTTTCTCAACGTATGCATAGTTAAGTTCGTAACTGACCAGGGTGCGGCTAAGATAGTAAGTAGCCTGTTCTTTGTGAAGTTCATTCTTCTGGGCTAGCATGGTGCCCAGTGCCACCTCGCAGTCGAGATGTATAAGTAGAATGGCACTCCCGGTCTAGGTGGTGCCAATACTCGCGACGAAGCCAAGTATTGTTTGATTTCGTCAAAGGCTCGATCGGCACTCGTCATCCCAATGAAATGTAACCCCTTTGTGCAATAATTTGTTCATGGGTCGGCATTTGTCAAATAATTGCGCTATGAAGCGTTTAATCGACGCGACCTTTCCTTGCAGACTTCTGAGCTGCTTGATGGTAGTTGGGGGAGCCATTTCAAGGATTGCCTCGACTTTCTTTGGGTCCACCTTGATTCCTCATTTTGAGACTATGAAACCCAAGAGCTTTCTAGATGTGACACCAAATACGCACTTCTTGGGATTCAGTCTGACCTTATGCTCTATGAGGCGATCGAGAATCTTGCTTAAGTCACCGAGATGATCTGAGCGCAAAAGAGACTTGGCTAACAAATCATCCATGTAATCTTCCAAAGTTTTGTGCATGTAATCGTGGAAGATATATGTCATGGCACGTTGGTAGGTAGCGCCAACATTTTTAAGGCCAAAAGGCATGACCTTATAACAAAATGTCCCCCAAGGCGTTGTGAACGCCGTTTTAAGTTGGTCTTCAAGATTGATACGAATTTGATTGTATCCTGAGAAACCATCCATTAGGGAGAGCATTTCGTGACCTGCTGTAGCGTCTACCAACGCGTCGATGCTGGGCAAGGGGAAATCATCCTTAGGACTCGCTTTGTTTAGATCTCAAAAATTAGTGCATATGCGAATCCTCCCGTCGGGCTTCTTGACGGGAACCATGTTGGACAGCCATGGCGGATAATCCATGCAGATGACAAACTATGCATCCAACAGCTTTTGCAATTCATCTTTGACCATCAAGGCCACTGTTGGGTGCATCTTTCGTAGTTTTTGCTTTACGGGCTTGATTGTCGGATCAAGCGTTAAATTATGCGTGACTAGTTGCGGGTCTAGTCCATGCATGTCTCTGTATGACCATGCAAAAACCTCCTTCTTCGCTTTGAGAAGGGTAATGTAGTCGGCTTGCTCTTCAGGGGATAAGCTTACCCCCAGCTTGATAATCTATGGATTCGTTGGGTCTAAGTCGATGTCTACGTCAGTCGTTTCCTCGACTGACATGTGGGATCCGTCCTCCAACTGATGTGGAGTCGGGATCAAATGGATATCATTGGCTGAGTTTAAATCTGCATTTGGAACCTCGGGTCCCTCTTCAGCCTAAAAGATATCTTGAGTTGTCCTTGAGGTAAAATGAAGCATTTCATCGAAAGGCCAGTACTTGATGGTGATAAAGGTGAATTGACGCGATCCCAGTCGATGGCATCTATGTCTAGATGCAATGACCGTGATGGATCGGCCGGATTGCGGATGGGTGCGGTCAAATCAATGGAGATCATGTGGATGGAATGAATTTGGTCTCCATTACCGTGGGTGTTATAGCTCGAACATTCTGGGTGCTCCCTATGCTCTGGATCTGGTTCTGTAGGGATGGGTATGAACGGATCAGCCCTATGTGCTAAAAGGAGGACAGGGTCTTCCCTCGGTACTATTGTCATGATAGGGTCTCGGGGTGGACGGTGCTCATCGTGAATTTGGAGCCATGGATCCAACACTAGGTCCCACCCCACTGGGTCTACCCACCATTCATGCCCTAGTAGTATGCCCATCTGTCCCATTAGATCTTCATGAGTTAAAGGGCAGTGATGCCGTCGCGCATGTCTGAGATAGTCCATCTCAGTCTCATCTTCTGAATCACTTTCAGAGACCCAAAAATGTTCATTCTCTTAAGCAACTATTGCTTGCGACGTTGAGGGCTCTCCTTGTTCCAGTAAGTTAATCTGGTCCCATTGCGGTTGTTCCACTCTTGGTGGAGGGACCTGATTCTCTTGACACTGTGTTGATTCAACTGGAACCTCTAAGGGGAATAGCTTCAAAAAGATGTCCGGAAGCCGTTGATGTTCTCTTTGAGGATTAATCTCCGAACTTTCGCCTCTCTCTAGCAAAGGAGAGGGATTACTACTGTTGCCAAGGGTGTTTGTTGACCATGGGAGGTAATCTCCCAATGTATATTCCGTATTTGGGTTGGCATAAGGATCTGGTGCCAATCCCCCCTTGTTGCCTATTTCTAGGCCTTGCATATTTTTGACCAAGATGTCTAAGGGTAGGGGGTGGTTGAACCCTACTCCTGACTTATCATATGGCATCTGGTATCTTGGTTGGCAAAGGACACGCATCCCTTGCTCATATCTGCCTAGCCCGTATCCATGCCAATTGCATTGGTCGAGATATCTTAGAGCGAATTTCGGGTTTGATAGATAGTTGATATTTTCAACAAAAGGCTCTTCGTCTACTTCCTTTTGTTTGCATGGTTCAAGACCATGATCAAGGCCCCCATACACAAAATTTGTCTGGTTTGGTGGGTAGCCTAGAGGAACAATTGTCCCTATGGGAAGGCGAGGTCTTCCCATGTCCTGTACTGACTCCAATGCGGGGGTTGCCACAACATTTTGCACTAAATACTCCCCCAGTGCCCGTCATCGGCCATTTCAACAGTGATTGTTGATGATTGGGTGGGAGGAAATGGGAGTCCTTCCTGAGTCCATTCCATGTTCGGCATTTTAGGAGTCTCCGCTTCTGCTGTGTGAGGTGTTTCTTCTGTTGATACCGTTGAAATTGTGGGCAACCCTTCTTCTAAGGGCTGAGCCTCTTCCATGATCTATTTTCCCTTGTCCTTCTGTTTGGCCATGACAGGTGGCTTTGATGATGAAGGAGTAGATGATGAAGGCTCACCTGGCTGGGATTTTGTTGTTTTGGTCACCAGTGGTGCCTGCGGTATTGGACCCTTTTTAGATGGATTTAACTGGAAATCCAAATGCGTTGAAGGGAGGGTCGATTGAGGCATGAATTGTACCGCATTGCAATACTTGAAGGGCTCTAAGTCCATTGGGACTACATGTATTTCTCCTTCAAAAGCATACTTTAAGCATTGGTGAGCGATCGAAGGGACACACTTCATGTCCCTGATCCAAGGCCGCCCTAGCAGTATATTATAAGCCATCTCGCCTTCCAACACATGGCACAAGGTAGGTATTGTCTTTTGTCCTACCTAGACAGGCAAGACAACTGTGCCGACTGTCAAGCATATTGCATCGTTGAAATCTCACAGTGTGTACGTGGAGGCTATGATGTAAGAGGTCGACGCCTTCAAATGTTTTAAGGTCGTAGTGGTAATGATGTTACTTGGATGAGCCGATATCTACCAACACTCTCTTGTACGGGATCCCGTTGACCCGCGCGATAACGTGCAGGGGTGGATCTGCCATGTCATTCGATATTTTTTTGACTTCATCTTCTCTGAAGGTGATGACCGGCTCCGTACATCGTTTCACATGTCCCACGAAGTTGTTGAAAGAATTTGCTTCATGAGGTCGTAATTCGATGGCTTTTAAAATTTCCATAAGAGCTTCCCTATGGGGTGTTGACTGTTGAATAAGCTCGTAAATGGATAGCCTAGCCGATGTGGTCCGCAAACTCTGCGTGAGTTTGGTCCGTATCGTGACCTCGGGTCTAGGCGAAGAACTCGCGTTGGGCGTTGTTGAGGCTGCGATGTTGTCGAAACTTCCCTCGTAGCTACCTCGGGGGCAACTATTGGGTACTTTTTGTTCCTTGTCACTATACTAATCATTCCCACAAATCCTTGCATGGGAAGATTCTGTCGCACCTCGTTAATCTGGAGAGGTTTTGCCTGTGCTTCGTGGGCAGGCAAAGGGTCCTTGAATACCCCCATTTGTTGATTATTTGGCGCTATGGGGTTGTCCACGGCCAATGTTCTATTGTCGATCAAATCTTGGATTAATTCTTTGAATTTCCAGCATCCATTCAAGTCGTGTCCTCTGCGCCTATGGAATCTACAATACAATTCCTCTCTGTATCCCCTAGGCTTAGGAGCGTTAGGGTCTATAGTTTGGATTTCTGGTAGAGTGACTAAATTTGCCGCTGACAAGCGATCAAATAGGGAGTCCCTGGACTCCGTGTAAGGGGTGAATTGTCGCCTAGGGCGACGCTGCTGATTCTGCTCCTACCTTCTATTATCTCTTTCATAACCAGGAGGCACTGCCTGGTAATTAGCCTTTTGGGGCTGCATTTCTTGCACAGGCACGGGAACATTTATCGCAACTTGGTTAACCGTAGCGTGTTGTGATTGCGTTGTCCCGATCTTAGTGGTTTTATTCCACTCTTTCTTTTTAGGCTTGGTGATTGCGCCTTCGCCTATTTTGATCTCTTCTATAACTCTGGCTTGCGCCAAAGCTTCTTCTAAGCTGGCGTATTGCTACAGCTGCAATAGCCCAGAGATCGATTTCAAGCAACTTTTTGCGAACATCTGTGTGAGATCAGACATAGGGGGATGGTAAGGTAACTTAGAAAGCAAAGCTCTCCATCGATTCCCGTATGCTACCATTGTTTCTTCCTCAAATTGCCTGAGGCTAGCCAGATCACTCAGTGATGCCTTCTTCCTTGTGTTGAAGGCAAAGCGTTCAAGAAACGCATCTACTAATTGATCTAGGTTGCTTATGCTGTGTTTGGGTAATTGTGTGAACCAATCCGAGGCAAGGCCTGCGAATGTGGTTATGAAAGTTCTAAGCAACAATGCATCATTATCTTGGATGCCGAAGCATTGGCTTAGAAATCTTGTTACATGTTCTTGTGCGTCCTCTTCACCTTTAAAGACTGCCAATTGAGGCAACTTGAAGTGTTCGGGGTAAAGAGGTGTGGGCACTGAGGGATGCACCGGATGACTGCGGAGTTGACGTAATGTGGGTTTTTGATGCCCAGCAGCTTTTGTCTCCATAGACTCTAAACGCTCTAATAGCGCTTTGTATGCATCTGAAGATTTTATTTCTTCCTCTTTTTTTTGCTCCCGTTGTGAGTTATGGAAGACTGGAGGCCTATGGAGGGGTGGTCGATTGGCAGCCCTCCCGCCTTGATGGGGAGTTTTAGCATGTTCTATTTCTGGTTCATACTCCTCATAAAATTCTTGAGGAGTCTCTGGGCGAGACCTATAACCCTGATTGGGTCCTTGCTGAAGGTACCCATCATTGTTTCGGGGAGTGGCCTCCCTCTCGGGTCTATAAGGTCTCGGAGGCAAAGCTTGACGAGGTCGTGGAGACCTATCCTGCACCAACGGATTATGCCTCTCATATTGTTCGGCTCTTTGGGTGCGAGGGGTCGGCCCCCTCTCGGGTAGTTCATAGCGTAACTCATCCGCTTCGCGTTGCATGCGCTCTCTATCCAAGCGGTGTCGATACTCTATCTCCCGATGACTTTGTTTAAGCCGCATGATTTGGGCTTGACGGGTGGCATGTCCGGCGACTATCGGGTCAATTTGGTCTACCCTATTTTGCTCAGGAGGTTGGAATGTTTCTCCTATGTGTTTGCCTCGATCTTGATGATCTAAAATTTCAATGGGTCGCTTCCTCTCGTCGAGGTAGGCGACATTTACTCGAGGCTCGGCCTCGATGTATGATCATGATACCTAGCAAGTGCGGAAATGAAAGGTTCCCATGCTGTTTGTTGTCCTCGAGGAATGCGATGGCTTTCCTCGTACTCCCTTTCATGGGTTTGGAAGGGGCGGGCGGAGTTAGCTCGCCTTGTGTAAGGAGCCCTGTGCTCTGGATTTTGTCTTTCTGTCCTGATGGGAGGTAAAGAAGGGACGCCATATCCACGTTGTCCCTCCAAATGGAAAGTGTGCCTCTCTAGCGCTTCATCATGCTGTGGCCACTCATGTCTAACCTCAGAAGGCGATTCTCTGTTTACATCAAGGTCTACATGTAAAGCGTCTTCCCGAAAGGGGCTGTTTTGAATGGGCATACCCCACCGAGGATTCTGACATGGATTCTTTTGTAGGCCAGACCGATAAGGCGGTATGACCAAGTCCTCGGGATCGAAGCGAAGGCGACTTGTGCCTGCTTCTTGTGTACCTTCCGGAGCTTCTACCCTTGATTGGGCTTGGCTACGGGTGTACACCATTGCGGTGCTTCTCTACTATCTAAGTAGATTTTTATCTCGTTTATGATGATTTTCTTTTTGTCTACACTAAGCAAAAATGAACACACACATACAAAAACCGTGATTATCTCTTTTAAGGATTAATGGTGTGTCCTAAACTGGTTTAGTGCATTTTGATGTTTTGTTTTGTTTTTTGAATGTTTTTGAAGAACGTTTAAATGCATAATGAAGGCTCATATAACTCCCAAAATGGTCGCCCCTTCAATATACCAACTAGGCCGATATACCAACCTCTCTATATACCCGCCCTTACGAGAGGGAGACTATAGGTACGTGAGAGCAGAAGGTACGTGGTACGTAGGCGGTACGAAAGGGGGATTGTCCTGTTAATGACACCTACCATAGAAGACTTATCCTCGTGCGCATGGGAATCACCCCAGCGACACTCGGTCAGCTTTCATCAGGATTTACGCCTAACAACAGTGACAATCGGGGAAATGGATGCAAAGCTAAGCCAAGGTGGTGATGAACCCACCGTTGGTCTTGCTCAAGGGTTGGGGTCTTACGACCAGCTCCTTGGTTTAAATTTATTGCGTGAAGTGTGTGGGATTCATTTTATTTAGCGAAAATGAAACAAGCATAAATGACTTTCCCTAAGCAATGCAGGATAAAATGAAAAAAATCAAAGAAACAGAAACAAAAACAAAAAATTTAATAGAGATTATAAAAATCCCTACCTCTTCTCTGCCTGGACCGGTTGCTTCTGAATTTCTGCTCTGAAAATCTATAGGAAGGAATTCGTCCCTCTATGAGACGAATTTCAGAACAGAATTCGTCCCTGCCGGAGACGAATTTGAATTCGTCTCAGGGTCGAACGAATTACAACAAAGAATTCGTCACAGTCAAAGACGAATAACAGACTGCAACAAAAAAATGTACTCGTCAAGCACAAAACACAAAAATTTAATCGCTTTTGTGATTTTAAAAACCAGGGAACGAGGTCCCACCGTGATCGCCACTGAAAGCACGAGATTTCGGGCGAAGGAAACACTAATTGCGATGCATTCAAAATCAAATACGCTTAAGTCCTAGAAATGTAGAATGCATGAAATGAAAGAGACGCATTGAAATGAGATACAAGCAAATGGAGAAAACACAGCCCTTTCATTAAATTCTCTTGATCTCTATTACAAATACGCCTCCTCCCTTTTCAGGGGCTAGGAGCGTTAAAAGAATTTGATTACAATCGAGACTTAAGGTTCCTCTTTCCGCGTGCCCACACTTGAAATGGGCGGGCCAAGATGATGTCGTCGCTGATGTTGATGAGTCCTTAACCTCTGCTGCTCCTCCTGCGAACAAAGAAACAACAAAGATGTCAATAGCACTCGTTGCAAATAGTAAGTGTTTGTTCTCTAAAATCGCCAAAAGATGCATGTAAATAATTAGCCAAATCGATAGACAAAATGACTCTAAATGACCCGAAAATCTGACAGAGGATAGAAGACATCACCAGAGGGCCACTGCCATTGAAACAATTGGCCAATCTGCCTTCAATCGGAATTCGTCCCCAGGCGGGACGACTTCGATCGCTATTCGTCCCCGGGTGGGACGAATTCTACCGTGTTGGAAAAGCCGAAGTGGTACTCGCTCCAATGTCGAATCCCGAGACCTCCAAAACACCTGCAAACAGAGGGGTTATGTAATTGGGGCCATTTTGGGACGACCCAGATGGTCGGATTCTCCCAATTTGGCCTCTATCCTCGGGAATTTGATGTCGCCACCTGCAAGTTAGTAGGACAACAAAGCGACAAAAGGCATGATAAAATCTGATCAAAATGTTATGAAATTGAAGCTATGAGTTAACCAAATAGAATAACATGAGATGCAACCTGAAACAATAATCTAGAATGCTTTTGGAATAAAACTTAGAAAGTGCGGGGGTGCCCAAGTGGGCCTCCCACCGTTGGCACTTGATCTCGGTGCCAATCCACTAGGGATGGGCCCAAAACCTCTTAGGATTGGGATGTCTGCAAATTGGTGGTGTAAGGTGGTCAAATGTTGGATTTGGGTTGGATCCACGCTTCCAAAAGCCACCCAATAACCTCCCTTGCGAAAGAGATTAGTGGATGTGAGAAGGTGAATCAAAAGGATGCAAGTGGGTAATCAATCGGACAGCACTTCGTTGCTTGAAATCGCCTCCAATCTGTTCTTTTGGGTGAGAAAAGTCCCACCTTTTATAGACCCATGGGGTCTCTTTTGAGAGGGAAGCATAAGCGCCATGTGTTGGTCATAGGTGCCATGTGGCGCTCAAGTCTTCCCATGAGGGAGGGGAGTCCTCCATGACTTGGGCTTTCATAATCGCCCTTGTGACAGTCCTCTAACGGCCTATCTCGTCCACCCACACACGCGTGCGAGGCAGGAGTCATCAACTGACTGTCCTGGGCTGCCACTTGGCGCCATTCTTCTTTTTGCCCGTTAAACTCAGAATTCGTCCCTACCAGAGACGAATTCAGAATTCGTCTCTGGGTGAGACGGATTCCATTTTGAATTCGTCCCTGGGTGAGACGAATACTGAGCAAAGTGTCTAAATGTACCAAATTGCCTCTTGACCTTACAAAATTGCTATGAAAGTGGTTAGGACCACTGTTTGACCTCTGAGGGCTGCCCTGGGGGCTGTGTTTGTCGAAGCGATCAGTGTTTGCAGTCACATAATCGGATTGGTGCTGTTTTGGTGTCTACAGTATTACCTACATAGGAGAAATTCTATTTTTTAGCATAAAATAATTACTACATAGAAGAAAGAATGTGGTTTACCTAAAGATCCTCCTTCCACATTTAAAATTCACGTTCAAAATGTTCAACAATGACATCAATTGTTTTAAATTTTGATAATACATCATGAAGCTACTTTTTCATAGATGAAGATCAATTATCAAAACCTTTTGGAAAATGTTATTTCAATCCTCAATATGGTTCTCGACATATCATCTCATATCAAAATCAATTCCTTTTCTAATTTCCACTTTCACTTTTGCTTATGAAAACATGTTCTTTCTAAAAGTCGTTACAAAATATTGTAAGGGAAAACCAGACATCTCAAATCAGAGAACTTGTTGAAAGGCTAAGTAGTTGTTTTTTGTGTTTTACATATTCATCAAATTTCTTGTTTTATTAGGGGATGAAATAGGATCACTTTTTATACATATTATTGATTTTTTAATCTTTATATACCATTTTTAATTACCACAAAATTATATTTCATATCTATATTGGAATGCTTTTATCATTGGAGGTAAGTCACAACATAAAGACCAAGTAATAAGAACAAAATTCCAAAATAGACCCTTTTGTATCATCATTAATGGCTTCCCAAAGATAGGTCTAACTTATTCCACATTTATTGCAACAAATCCCATTGGAAATGTCTCAATTTTTAAAACAAAAATTTGGATCACATAAAAAAATACTAGAATGGTTTATGAATAGATAGGACCATTTCCAATAATTATTATAATAAAATTCAATAAATTAAAAGAGACTTAGATAAATCATATACATTCATAAAATAAAAATAAAAATAAACATAAAAAAATTGATATGATATCTCTAGATATCCATTAATTGAAGCATACATAATACCTATGATACAATACAATAAGTCCTCGTAAACATCCAATTGATATGTTATTAGATCAAAATAAAATAAATGATTTACGGTACACATTAAAAAAAAAAAAAAAAAAGTCACAATGTTAACCATAATTGACACAAATACAATGTTAACCATAAAATAAATGGTTTACCTCACATAGTTAAAAATAATAATATATGAAATAATATTATAATTGACATAGATAAAATGTTAATAATGTTAAAAAAAGTAAACCTTTACATTTTCAACTTCTCTATCATCAAGAAACTTACTAAGAATCCCACCTGTTTGAAGATTAAAAAAATTTGACTTAATAATTAAGAAAAGCTAATGCAACAATAAATAAATAAATATATAAATAACCGCATCTACCCTTGTATGAATCATGTAACCCTTGTATGAATTATGTTAAATGAGTAGCAAATTTTATCTTGTAATAAGAATATTGTATAGAATTGAATGACAATAAAATTGTCAAAACAAGTGGCATCCTTGCCGGTGGACCACATCTGTGTGATGTGATCTACAGGCAAGGACACCGCTTGCATTATCGATGATGTGACCCGAATTCAATCTCCATGAATTTAAATTATTAATTCATTAAAATATATGATAAATGTATTTAAACTTAAATTTATCATTTTAATTTTGAAAAATTCTTTTTACATTATAATTTAAATTTAAATATATATAAACAATAAAATAATTTATAGTAAATAAAAGGTGCACTATGAATTATATATATATATATATATATATATATATATATATATATATATATATATATATATCATTTCAATTTTAAACAATTTTTTTGCATTATAATTTAAATTAAAATATATATAAACAATAAAATAATTTATAGTAAATAAAAGGTGCACTATGAATTATTTTTTTTTTTTTTTTTTTTGGTATATAGAAGCAATGGTTACAATCACGATTTTTAGTAACTACCAACATACGTGGTAGGGTTCAAACTATCTATGAAGGCTCCCAGGACTTCCACCGTCTCGGTACATGGTAACCCGGCGTGAGATGGGGACCGCCGGACGCACAGGGGTTGCACCGTCGTCATCAATCTGGCGCACCACTCAGAGGAATCAGATCTGGGCTACTGTCTGTGCATGGGCAAGCCCGTGGGATTGGAACCTAGGTCTCCTCTCGGTAAGCGCCCCAACTTACCAATCCACCTAGACCCACGGACAGTGCACTATGAATTATGATTATATATATAATAAAGACGTGCTTTTTCTTATAAGTTGCCATGGTATTCCAAAAAAATATTATACATATAATTGCTAGTGCGTTGAGATAAACCGTAGCGAATGCCTTTTTGTGGTCGGGAATTACAAAAGACAAGGCCTATACGTAAAGTGTGGTGTGATTAGATAGTAGAGATGATGTCTCCACCACGTGTACAATGTTCTCACTGTTAGCAGCCTTAATATTTTCCGCCACACCAATGCATGGAAAAAAAAAAATTTACTACGCAAAACATGCATTTCATATCAAATTGTACTTACAGCAGAATATATAATTGGGCAACAAATTTTAAATACTGTAAAGCGTGCATTAATATCAAATATCAAATCGCACTTAGTGTGAGGCGACAAATATATCGATAACTGTTCGTCGCACCAATGCATTTTAAATGTGTACATATTAAAGATTGATGTGGCATTTATTTTTTAAGAAAGTTTTTAAACTGGTTTGTTGATATCCACACTTGTTATCTTAGTTTTCAGTTGTAATAATTGATAGCTATTTAAAAACCGTAATAGGTTAAAAACACCTTGAAAAATTATAAGTGATATAGACATATTTAAAGCTAAAAAAAAATTCTAATATTAATATTAATTAATATTGCCGTGTTTAAACTAAAATATTTTTTAATCTAAATTAATTATTAGAAAAATATAATATACTATATTAACATGTTTATGATTTGATTGTTGTTAATAATAATTTTTTTATCGGTTAAAGATATTAAAATTTATATATCAGGTGAGTTTTGACATGATCCCAAAACCTGTATACAAAAGGTCATCCTCGGTCAGAAAGACAAAGAAGAACAAAAGGAGTTAACCAAAACGAAACAAACAATAAGGCTGTCCTTAGCCAGCACCAAGAATAACAGAATAATTGTGCAAAATTGATACCAAGAATAAAATTCATCAAACTTTGGGCAGCATCCCCTCAAACTAGAGTGGGTGCACTTAACCTTCAAGATCAGTATTGACATCAACATCTTGGATTTCAACATTAAGGGTGTCCATTTCAGCAGTGTTGTCCTTGGCAGGGATGTCCTCAGATTTAACAGCCACACCTTCAGCTTCTCAGTAGGGACTTCTCAGCTTCTCAGTAGGGACTTCTCAGCAAATTTCAAAATTCGTTTGCAACAGAAAAAGCAGCAACAGACCTATGACAATCTCAGTGAAAATGTCGCCTAGGGTGATGACAAGAAAAAATACACACTTCAAAGCCCTCTTCGTAAACGCTAAAAATTCGTTTGCAACATAATATCATGTGATAATCATAAACAAAACCCCCCAAATAGGTAAAACCAAATATGTACTTCAAACCACGAGGGGAGACACGTGGATGGATGATGACATGGATGGACAATATGGGTGGATGGGTGGAGGTAACGCCTATGGATTGGTGGCATTTGAAACAAGAGAAGACACCAAAGGCAAAGCCTTGGAATATGGATAATCGGTATTCCTTTTCGAGACGATGAAGGACATCCCAAGTTGACAAGACAGTAAGTCACGTGAAGCCCACAGTCCAAAAAGGCAAAGAAGCAATTGGTGGGAAAATTAGGACATGCTAGCATGAGGATCATCAGGAGGATAGCTGACTTGCTCCACGTCAGCTTGAATGATGCCTGAAGTCGAATACTCTTGACCAAAGACTTGGGCCAATAATTGAGGAATGTTAGCAGTCCAACTCATCAAATCATCAATTTGGGACCCAAAATTTGTAAGAGCGTCAGCAGCTTTGTTATTTTCCCTAAAAGTGTGCTGGAATATAATGTCTTGGAAGTTTCTACTAATATTTTTGGATTCTTCGATGCAGTTCCTTATTTTCCACGAAGGAATTCTGGAATTTTTTAGGAAATTAATAATGATGAGGGAATCACCCTCGACAAGAATCCTATCAGAAAAATATTTGACCAACAATAAGCCACGCCAAAGAGCCCGAGCTTCAGCGGTTTGGTTTGACTGGATTCTTAAAAACTCAGCAAGGGCAAGGATAACTTTACCTTTATTGTCTCTGGGGATACCACCCGCTCCTGAGCAACCAAGATTTCCCTTTGCAGGACCATAAAAATTTAGTTTAATCCATCCTAGTGGAGGGGGGATCTAGGGTGATTGAGCTCTAGGATTAGAAATGTTCACAATAGGTAACTTCAAAGCTTGCCCTAGAGACACTTCAAAATTGGAAGCAGGCGATGAAGGTAATGGGCATAGGGCAGCATTTTCAAGGGCAAATGAGAGAATCTTACTAAAGATAGAGTCCAAGTTTTGATAAATATTTTAAAATGCTCTACGACTTCTCTCCAACCAAATTTACCACAAGAAATAATGGAGACAAAACTACCATAATGTTTTGAGATGAGGATTCCTAAAAGGGATTGGGCCATTGAGTAAAAATATCAGATATGGAGCAAGGTTCAATCCAATAAATGTGGAAATAGTCAAAAAGTCTATAAAGTATGGACGTAGCAAAGGGACAACCAATAAAGAGGTGATGAGGTGATTCCCAATCAAAACAATACAAAAAACATCTATTAGGAATAGGTAAACCTCTTTTCAATAGGTTATCAATAGTAAGATTTTTTTGCTGAATAGCCACCCAAGCATATGAGGCAATTTTAGGAATTAGCAACTTGGTCCATACAAGATTAAAGGGAATTAAGGATTCCACAGGTGGTAAGAGGATCTGGTAAGCACATTTAACTGAAAGTTACCCAGAATCAGTAAACTCCCACAACAAATGATCATTGGGATTCCCATATGGAATGATAGAGTTTTTTAGGAGAAACTGCAATTCTTTGACTTCCTCAGGATGAGAAGGTATGAAAAAGCCTTCCAAATTTTTGTCGTCCTAGGAGTAGATGAAATCAGAGACTCTTGATCTACATATAGCATCAATATAATTTTTGAGAATAGACAATCTAGGAATGTTAATGAGCGGTTCATTGAGAAGCCATTTATCCTGCCAAAAAATGATTTGATGCCCATCACCCAATCTCCAACGAATGCCCTGTTTAACAAGGGTTCTAGCTTACAAAATGGATTTCCATAAGCAAGACCCTCTTGGGGAAAAACCAACGCTGAAAAATTTAGAACCTTGTAAGTATTTCCTATGGATAATTGTGGTCAATTCAAGGTAGTCCTTTGAAATTAACCTCCAAGCATGTTTGGCAAGAAGGGCTAGATTAAAAAGGTGAATTCTTCTTAGGCTAACTCCGCATGACTGCTTCGACCTACTGACTATAAGAAGTTTTACTGAATCTATTAAATTTTATGAAAAACCCATTCTCAAACTTTAAATATAGACAAAAAGTAGATGGGAATATTTTGAAGCGAAGCCTGAATCAAGGTAATTTTACCATCTTGAGATAAGAGATTGCCTTCTCAACCTACTAGTTTCTTTTGTAATTGTTCAATTACACAGCTCCACATTGAAGCATCAGGTTGTTCCAAGAACAAAGGAAGTCCTAGGTACGTAGCAGGTAAAGGAGCACTTTGACATTCAAGGATGGCATAATTTTTGTGTTGCCTCTGGATGGGCGTATTTAGGAAATAGATTTTGCTCTTGTAGAAATTGATTTTTTATCCAGTTTCTTCTTCATATAACAATAAGATATTCTTGATAACTTTAGCTTCAAGGATAGACATTTTATATGAGATGATGGTGTCATCCACAAACTGTTGATGAGAAACAAGCTAGTCTAAGAAGTAGCGTTTATGCCTGAGATGAGTTTGCGATTACAAGTTGCTTTTAATGTTCTTCCTAAAGCTTCGAAAACAATTATAAACAGTAGGGGAGATATGGGATCTCCTTGACGGATACCTCTATTGCTTGAAAAATAACCAGCAGTGGAACCATTAATAAGAACTGAGAACCACGGGTTAGAAAAATACCCTTTGATTAATTCTACCCAATCAGAATGAAAGCAAATTTCAAAAGAATTGATACAAGGAAATCCCAATTTAATCTGTCATAGGCTTTATTCATATCCAATTTAGGTGGTTATTAAACGGATAAAATTTAGGTAAACCTTAAAACCTCAACCCTGTTCTTAATATGAAATATGAAGAATGAATCTACTATGAGCTAGAATTTATTAATGTTAGAGAAAATTTTTATTAAAAGTAGAATAATTTGATTAAAAACATTAACTACTAAATTTTATTGTTAATATTGTTTACAATAAGTCAATAAGACCTTGGTTCAGTGATTGAGACATATTTATGATGTAGCCTATACTAAAGTTCAAGTTTCAAGAACACCAAAAAAATTGTATTATTTGATGTAACTAATGACATCTAATATAGCAATATTGTAACCCGTTGTGTTGTGGTCTACCGGCAAGGACACCACTTGCATTATCGGTAATGTGACTCGGGTTCAACTGGAAGGCTTGGCAACAGCTAAATCTATGGATTGTTTGGAAAGGGGTTTGTGCTCGCTCTGGCCTTTCCATTAACTAGCTTAATATTTGGTGCTCCCCTATTTTCAAGCTCTAGGGTAAGTCATTAGTGCAAATACTCTGGGTTCATGCTCAGAAATTTTATAAGCGGGGCATTACGTCCATTTTTGACTTCTATTCCAAAGAGAGCAGGGACTAGATTCCTTGGCATGAGTTCAAAAGGTTGTATGGTTTAAATTGCACTGATAAGGCTAATTATGACATTGTTCTCGACCATACTTCCTTTTCCTTATGGTGAAAACTTGGAGTCAGGTCTTAGAATCCCTGGTGGAAAGACTGGGCCTTTTATAAAAACACTCCGCTGCGTAATTACTTTGCCAAGCAATGCTATCAGTGGCTTTCGCCAACTGCTCCCACAGTGCCTAAGCTCAATGTTAAATGGGATCTGATCTCCACGTCCTCTCGATGGAAAACTCGATTTCAGGTTGCTTGAGCATCGCATCTAGAGCCAAAGAGAACCTTTTTTGCCTGGAGTTTGTGGTATCAAGGCTTACCCCTTGGCAATAGGCTCTCTTATTGGGGGTTCCTGATCCTCGCTGTACCTTCTGTCATGAGCCCGAATCTTGTTTGCATTTGTTTTGGGCCTGTAGGCGGGCTACTCTCGCTTAGAGCTAGTTTGGCTCCTTCTTTGCTCCCTTCATGTCTATGCCCCTTACTTGGCATCATGTTTTGTTGGGGGATTCTATCCAGTTCTCTCTCCCGTTGAGGGAGGTGTGGCACATTTTAAGAGTTAGCCTTTTGTTTCACATTTGGAAATCCAAAAATAAGATTTTCTTCGAGAAGGTGGATCCGTCTCATCTTTTTTATTTTTCTGACAAACTTGAATTGTTTTCATGATGTTTGGTTTCAGATTTGTGATCAAGCAAAAAAAGTAGCGATGGAGTTGGACTATTTGCAGGCACTGCTGAAGTATTGGGTTGAAGCCCCTTGTGCTGTTAGTAGGGAGGCCTCTAAGCGCTCACCTCCTCACCCTGCCCACTCCCACTCTCGTCAATTCCTGGAACGTGCACGACGGCAAGCTCCACAGAGCAGGTCCCGAGATCATGGTGGCACGCTATAGCAGCCAGTTCTGGGAACTTCTTATCTTGGCCCATCGGTGTTCACTTAGCAACCCACGCTCGGGCCTTCCGATGGCTGGGGGGCCTCGGGTAGTCATGATCACCATTCCGGCTGGTCTCAACCCTCTTCCCCCACCACTCATGTTTTTGGGTGGGGTGTGGATCAACTTGATGGATGGGGAAGATCCTCCACTAGTGAGAATAATATTTGGCCTACCAAAGACCTTTGTCCTTAAGGTCTTGTCAGTTGTAAAGAGTTTTTGAGATTTACGGGGTGTTAAGTGTTTTTGTTTTTGTGCTCTTGGTTTTCCTTATCTGCTATTAGAATAAGTTTGTAACTTTTGGGGTGTGATTTCTTTCTCCACCCACTCTTTTTTTGGTTGTAAAACACTATTTCTTCTTTTTAATATAAAGGACCTTTCAATCAAAAAAAATATTTACTCAATAAAAAATATATTGTAACTTTTTAAAAACCCACTCAAAACCTTATTTAATATATATAAAGTTATATTCATAACAATAAATATGTTACAAGATAATAACACTAAATAATATCCCATATTACTTGAATGTTACCATGCATTACTTCAATGTTATCCTGCATACGTGGAATTGAATGTCGCAACACATGTAACCATAGGGCATGGCCTATACCCACTAACAATAATTACTCTCTTCAATAATAAATGGCCTTAAATATTATTCTAAGGCAACTTAAAAAGTATAGGAACAAATGTCAACAAAGGAATTTTATAATACTATTCAGCATCTGTTCCTTCTTTTTGTTTTAAATAACCATTTTGGTTGTGGTCACCCACTAACAATGACTTCCACTATATCCGGGAATCATTTGTGCATAGAAAAACACAAGAATGACACCGTTTGCATTGAAAGAAACACGAACCTAAATATTTTAACTCATGGAAATTTGCATTGCTTGGACATAAAAGGGTAAAATTCCGTTGTTTCTGTTCTCAGGCGTATGAAAACATCATGATGCTCTCTATTATCTTCCTATCTAAAATATAAATATTTTGATAAACAGGTAAAGTACGTGAAACTCAAAATGGTATTCAAAAGAATGCAAAGCTTTCAAATGAACGCTTAAACAACAGTGTAGTTTCACATGCACGAAAAATTTCAGTGGGCTCAAATGTCCTCTCTCGGAGAATACATTTAAATAAAAATATTTATAATTAGTTTAGATTTATATATTATTTTATTATATAATAAATAAATTATAAAGTAAAATTTCAATTAATACGATATTATAATTTTGAATAAGTTAAAGGTTAATTATATTTGTATGATATATATTTTTTTTAATACATAAAGGAATCGGCAACTATTTTTTTTTTTTTTGAACTGGTCATAGAGTCAAGTTACATTGCCTCCAACCATAGTGTCAAATCATGGTGCTACATCTATAACCCATATTTTGCCTCGGTAAACACGACCCGAAGTAAGGGAGGTCCCTGATGGCTAAGGGTTGGCATCGTCACCATAAAGCTGATGCACATTGAGCGGACTCAAGTCAAACTATTACCTTTGTATAATTGCCCAACTTCTTACCAATCCAAGTATAATGTATAAAAAGTGTACTTATATATTATACTTAAAAGAAATTATAATATTTTAATACTAAAATTATAAAGGTATTGTTATTTAATATAATAAAATAAATTGATATACTATCAATTTTAAGGGATGATTTAAATGGAGTGGATGGGAATTCATAAGCATATGAATTGTATGCTAGTGATCTCTAAGTAGAACAATATAATTGACTACACTTGGATAAATATAAAGCAACAACCATGTAAGATAAACAAAATACAGTGAAAGTAGAGTAGAATAAAATGCAAGTAAAGTAAGCAAATTATAAGATATGAAATAATAAATGCACCAATCGTTTGATGACACTTTTAATTAATGTTTGATATTCTAAAAGATGACAAAGATGAGGATAGGGATCCCACAAAATATTACGATGAACTATACTAATCTAATAAAATTTATTTTGAACATATTATTAATGATGAAGAGGAAGACCCCACAAAAGCCATAGAAAGCCTCTATTTATTTGTTATATTAGAATGTATTTTGCCATTAATGAATATTATGCAAAAGCTGCAAATTCTTATACAACGACAATGTGGGACTGTGATTCAACTTCAACTTGCTTTGGGTGCTTATGATTGGGATTTAGTTACTCAAACCATTATTTCTTTATCTCATCCTTAGTACTTTGATGATCTTTTGCCCCATTTGATACAAATTGCCATGAATGTTGTAAATAGGGTTCCTACTGCTTAAATTCTAGTTTCTTTGTCAAATCCTTAGGATTTTGATGAGTGTCCACCCTTACCTCCTCTTTTACATAATTCTAAAAGGTAGTTCCTAGAGTCATGATTAAAAAAAAATTAATTTAGAGACTCATAAATGAAGGCTATTGACCTAAATAACATTGTGAAATTTTTTTTTTTCCATAGTTAAAATTAATTTTATAATGACAAACAATTATATAATTGTGAAGTGATTAAAAAACTATATAGTTTAAAAATGGGATCCAATGTGAGACTATGATTCAGCTCCAACTTGCTTGGTGGTTATGATTGGGAGCCAATTACTCAAACCCTTGTTTCTCCATCTCATCCTTAGGACTTTGATGATCTTCCACCCCATATGATACAAATTGCCATGAATGCTTAAAATAGGGTTCCTACTACTCAAATCCTAGTTTCTCCATCACATCCTTAGGATTTTGATGAGCATCCACCCCACCTCCTCTTTTACCCAATCCTAGAAGGTAGTTCCTTGAGTCACAATAAAAAATTTCAACTTTAAAACTCAGAGGTGAAGGCTAATGACATAAATGATGTTGTGAAGAATCCTTTTTTCCATACTTAAAATTAGATTTATAAGGAAAATAAATTTATAATTATAAAGTGACTAAAAAACTATATAGTTTAAAAATAGGATCCAATCTCATTTTTATGTGAAAGTTATGTCTCTTGAAGGTTTACCCCAAAAATATTCCCTAGAGGGACATTTTTCAAAAACAAAAAATTTTCCAAACATTTATCCTATTTTTATCAAGGAAATAATCATAACAATAAAGACCTTTATCACTCTAGTTATTTATATAAGCCTTAGTTTAATCATATTTAAAATCATGAGAGAAAAATATGGTGCGTGGATGTGGTACGCAGGAGAGAGCACTGCTAAGGAGCTGGAATTACTGCTGGCTCCTGTGCTTGTTGCTATAGTCCCTGTGAATGTGAAAGCTTCTCCCCTTAGGAGGTGTGGAGGAGCATTATGGTATGTTGACGAGAGTGATGTTGAGGAGCTAGATTTGCTTCTATATTTTAAGCCTATTGTTGTATTCATGGTTCATGTGAATGGGATTAGTTTATTTTTGACCCCCTTGTCTCCTTTGCTCAGTGGGTGCCTAATGTGATAGTTGGAAATTCTTATGCCTTGTGCGTTGTGGATGATGATGCTCCTATAAGTGCTTACCCTGTGTTGGGTTCAAGAGAGTCTCTTGTTCCAATTTTGGTGGTGAACTAGTGGTTGGATGGTGGTCTACATTGTGGGTTGTTAGCCCTTGTTTCTTTTGAGGGCATGTTTGGTTTATTGGTAGTTTTTGGGTTCCCCCTCTAGTGGATATTCTTTTCTTCTGCTTATCTATGGGGTTAGAACCCATAGGAGTTGGGGTTTTTAATTTGTTGTTAGCCTATAGGGTTTTGACCCATAGTTTTTAAGATTTTGTGTCCTTAAAACCTTGCTTCTTGGCCTTCGAGTGTTTTTTTAGAGGTGAAGTCTCAATCCTTGGTGGGAATTTTTTTGATTACATTTGTTTATTCTGGTGTTAGGCAAGTTGTTGGATCCATGTGAAACAATTCTTTGGGTTTCTCCATGAGTTTCTTGGTCCCTTATTTTTGGTCCCTTTCATGGTAGAGCAATCGCTTAGTTTCTAAGTGTTTTTGGTAGGACCCTTCTTTGGATTTGGGTCAAAATACCTTTTATCCATGTGGTTTAGTAATTTTAGGTTTTCTTAGGAGCAGTTTTACCTTGGGTTTTTTTGTTGCTCCTTTCGCATCTTCCTCCCTTTTTTGCAGGATGGTTGTTACTAAATCCTCGATGGATGGGGTGTTTGATGTTGTTTTATGGGAAGATTGTTGTATTTGGAACCCATCCTGGTGTCTCTCAATTTGGAATCAACTCTTGCAATAATTGTTGTGCTTCCTGGTGCGGTAGGTGTTCCTGTTTTCTTAGCTTATGATTTTTCAGGTGGTTTTTGGATCCCAGACCCGTTTTCTATTTTGAATATCCTTTGGGTGGGATTCAAATTTATTTTTGGATTTTGTGGCACTGTATGTTTGTCAAGGGCATTTCGTATGGGGTTCTTCTTTTATGGGGGTAGTTGGGGCTCTCTTCCCACTACTAATTTTAAATTCAAATCGGTTCAGATCTCCTTTTCCATTGGTTTTGGCATTTTTCAATGGAGTGAGGCCCACATGTCTATGAGGTTGTTTTTCTTTGTTTAGTTTATTTGAACCCTTTGTGTGGGTTGTTTTTTGGTGGGTTTCCATTTTTGGGGTGCTTTCTTTTGATTTACCAATATTCAGCAGTTGTATTTGAAGGTTATTTTTCTTTATCCCTAGGGGAGTTGCTTTAAAAGGTTGAGGAATTCATTTCAAAACTCTCTCTTCTTAATTTTACCAAAAATAAATAACTAGCATTTTTTCACTACAAGTCGATGAAATTAAGTATCATTTAATTTTCACAACATATGACCCAATTTAAGATATGGTCCACCCAAATTATTCTATGCATAGTATTTTTAACTTTTATACAAAACATAATTCTAATTTGGATGATGTCCATGCAATTGATTATTGTTTTCTTTCAAAAGTTACTATTTAAAAAAATAGGACTCCATTTGGAAGTGCTAAAATTACCACTAAAAGAGGCAAGTGCAACTAAATTAGATTCTTTTAATTTTCTAAACCCATTCAATATGTGTTTGTTGATAATTGTTTATTCTCAAAATTATTTTTCAAATAAGATACATCAGATGATTTTTAAAAAATAGCATAAATATATGGTTTAGTTTGTGTCTGATTTAGATAAACTTGAGGCTCTTGATCATAATTTTTCATTAAACAATTTTATAAATCTAATTAGTTATAAATTCCACCAAAATAGGTGATTGTGCAACCATAAATCAATAGAATTCAAGGTCTAATAAAAATCTCTTTGGTTGAGTCATATTCTGTATTCTATTCTAAAATATTTTTTTGTTTAGATATTCATTCTGACAAGTGGCATAAGATGTTGATAAATCCTACTTCTTATCCATCTAGACATCTTATTGAGATAATATGTTCACCAAAATTCAAATTTAGGATAGTTTTGAATTCTTTGTTGAAAGTTTATAAGCAAATAAAGTTATGTCCTAGCCTACATGTCTTTGTATTTTATACTTTTCAAAAGTATTCTAAAACCTTATCTTGATGGACAAGTAAAGAGAATGAAAATATGCTCTTTATCACTTATCTATCTAATTATGAAGATATTAATAGTCACTTTCTAGGCTTGTTTAGATTTAAAAGATCATTTAGGCCCTAAAGAAACCAAAAAATAAAAATGAAAACAAAAAAAAATCACACAAAACAATTATAAGAATGTTTGGCACTTAAATTTGGATATTGTATTATGGTTATGTCATAACAATATTTGAATGCTTATAGGGGTAACATTTTTCTATTGTAATGGGGGGAGCATCAATAAATGAACATGGTTAAAGGCAATGTAGTTACCACTTATTTGTAGTCGCCTCCCATATTTATAAAGGGAACCCTTTCTTGTATTAGAAGAGAGAATGACATATACGGGAAAGAGAAGAGGAATAGGAAGAGAAATAAATAAAGAAGAGATAATTATGTATAGAAAGAAAGATTGAAGAATAAGAGGAAAGAGGTGACATGCCTGGAAGAAGAATAGGAAATAAGGGAGAGAAACATAGAAATTGCCTAAATGAATGTGTCTAAGAGCAAGGATGATTGTTTGAATCCAAAATGGTCATAAATAATAAAAATCAGATTCCACTCTAACCTATTATTTTCATCATATTGAACGGTAAATGCATTGTATTTCTGGATTTGCATGTTGTGGAATACAATTGTATGTGTAGGATTACAAGACTATTATAGGAGACAAAGTGTGGTTGCAACCCAAGAAGAGGTTGTTCAAGTGGAATTCAGGCACCATTCAAGAAAAATAAACATTGCCATGCTAGTGGAAGTGTTATTTAGTAAAGACAAGAAGCCAACATGCAGGAGATTGTTTAAGTGAGGAACGTATGATTACTATTCATAGAAAAATTAAGAGTGTCATTCAAATATAAAACCATTTAGGTAAAGAACTAGTCACCATTTGAGTGAAGGTTCAAAGCACCATTCAATGGGGAAATTTTATCATTCAAAATAATTGACATTTAAGTCAACCAACATTCAAGTAAGAACTATTGTTCAATCAATGGAACATTTCCCGTTCAAATGGTTGCACCAAAAGTGTTGTTAAATTGAATAATGTGACATATTTCAAGTGAAGACATTCAAGGGGAATGTGTGAATAGTTCAAGTAAAATTTTTATTATCGCTCAGGTGCTAGGAAATTACCTTTCCATACAAGTGAATGATATTGTAATATTCAAGTGGTTGAGGTTATTTAAGAAATTATGTTGCTTGAGAAACTAGTCATTCAATTGGCCCCCTTCTCTTGGTGTTGCATCATATTTTTTATGGTAATAATATTATTTTACCTCTTGATATTGCAATTTCTTCTTTGTGTACTTTAAAATTTTATAATAACAATAAAATCTAATCAAACATTTGTTTTTCCTTCATTTTTATTTTTTCATATGTTGCCTATTGAATTTTATCTATTATTGACATTTTATGATATTTGCATTATTTATTTTGCTTTATATTCTCTTTTAATTCATGTCCCCTTTTCTAGAAAAGAGCATCATGATTTCTTATGTTTACATATGTGCATTTTTTTGCAAGGGAAACCATACTTTCTTTGTCGTCACTTTGCTTTCATCTTTCTTTTATTATGTTTTTCTTCTATGTTAGCACTAATTTTCTTTAACTGCCATATCAAAAACCACCTTAGTCCAATCCATGTCATCTTTTGTATGGTATGTGATCAAAACACCAAGGCAACATTTTTTAATTTTCAAGTGATACTAAAAACATTAAAAATGTTCAATCAACAATCTATCACTTTAATTTTTCTTTCCTCTATAGTGGTAATCATACTTGTTGACACATTTTACTTTGATTGATACTACAATGTAATCCTAATAATTATGGTAGGGTCATGGTGGTTATATCTTTATAGGATCTCTTTGCCTTGGGAACACTACAATGCATATCTAGCTAATTTGTTTGGTTCTTTGTTTGTTCTCCACCTATGATGGTGGGCAT